>JAITYT010000032.1:2318091-2328988 GCA_025433975.1 Liostenogaster flavolineata
CAACGAAAACGATGACAGCTACGAAGACAACGATGCCAATAACAACAACAACGACGAAGACGTCGACGACAACAACAACAACAGTAACGATAACAACGACGATATCGACGTTGACGCGACTTTAGCGTCACGCTGCTTCGATTCTCATCGCGGTGCTTATCGAAACTCGTCTAGCCTCTTCTCTCGATAATGACCTCGACGACGTTGGACGTTGGACGTCGTCGGATTTATGAAATCGCTTTTCTATTTTCCTCTTTACTCTCTCTTCTTCCTTTTTTGAAAGATCGTGCGACGCTGGATGAAAATGAGAAAAATCGCGCGTATTTCTCGAATATGGCACTCTTGCCAATCCTATCGCGATTCCCACGAGATTCTCTCGGATACGCGTCGTCCGCGACGAGATTGCGTTTGTTAGGATTCCTTCGTATTCTATACGATAGAATGAGTAGAATGAGAAGAGCGAGGAGTAGAGTTTAGAAAATGAGAACGAGTGTGCAGGTAAAGTGGAAAAGTTCTCTCTGTCTCTCTTTCTAGGCTAAACTCGTAGAACAAGTTAGGCGTCGAGTTCGAAATAAGGCTACTATAAGTTTAGATGTAAGAAATATAAAAGTTTAAATGTAGGAAATGGTGGGACGTCGCGAAGGATGTTTGCAACCTTTAAGAGAGTAACAAAAAATTAATTCGTTCGTAATTACGTAAAATTACGTAAAAATTAATGCATACGACTAACGATCCAAGAAGTCGCCGCCGTGAATTTAGAATAAATAAATAGATAAATAAATAAATAAATTAATTAAGAGATAATACTTACGTAATACGAACGTTTCTGTGGTCCGTAGCGTTTTTAAAAAATTCTACAACTCGAAACGACGCTTGCGTCTGATGCGAAATCGATATCGATATATCGTATATTGGCTTGGGGAAAAAGTTCCCTTAATGGTTTAAAATTGACGTTATTCAAAGGTAAGAAAAATATTGTGTGAAATTTAACGGTAAAATCCGCAATACTTTTTCCGCAACCCGATATATCGTACCGATAGCGTCGTACGCGTAAGGCGCATCGCCTTTCTTTAATTTATTAATCGTCCATTGGACGGGTGAACGTGGCGTTTTTTTCGAAGGCGATTAATAAATTAATCGTAAATCGACGTCGCGCCGCGCCGCGTTGTACGGGCGCGCTTTACACGGCACGATAAAAGCATCGTAGAATCGAGCGCTCGAGAGAAAGCCGGTTATCCGCTACTACCTCGATGACATTGTTTCCCCTATTATGGGCTTATTCAAATCCCTATAACCTTGGGTATACGAGAAGCGAACAGTACGCTCGTGGGAAGTGACCGGTTGATACCATATACGCGCGTGTCTGAACGTGTGCCTCTTGTTACACAGAGCCACCTCGGGAATCGCGACCGCGTCTTCCGCGTGAACTCGACGGCACGAATTCGACGCGAATTCTCTATTCCAAAGCGAATTCTCCATGCCAACGCGATTTCTCGATGCCGAAGCGAATTCTCCATGCCAACGTGAATTTTTTATGCCAACGCGATCGTTTGCATTATTTTCGAGCGAATTTATCCAGTCGAATCGCTTCTCCATTCGCTTCGATTTCAGTTAAATTTAGTTACCTCGAGTTAGTTACTTAGTTGGATTGTAATCGAACCGTTAGCTCGCGAAATAACGGTGCAACGATTTTCGAAATTAATATCGCTACATTGACGTTTATTGATTATTTAACGCCGCAAAAGCGATATTTAAATAGCGAAGATGTCATAACACATCGGCTGACAAGTTTCCGGTCTGACAGACAGACGGACGGCGCCACGAACGCAATATTAATATTTTTTGACGTTTGGTTCAAAAATTTACAGTGGTAATAATGGCAAAAAAGAAAGCTTGGCTCGATAAGTGTCATCCGGACTCTGCACCAGAAAAATCGACCATTATCGACTGGTTTGCCGAATTTAAACGCGGTCGTACGAACACCGATGATGCGCCACGTTCTGGTCGTTCAAAAGAGGTTGGTTGTTACGTCAGAAAACATCAAAAAAATCGACAAAATCGTAAAGTGATGCAAGAGATAGCCGACAGTCCAAAGATATCAAATGAACGTATAGACGTTTATTTTGCATTGGCGGGCATTATTTTTAGACCGGGAACTTATCAGCCGATGTGATAGTACTCTACTAAACACTCTCTAAAGCGATAAAAAAACAAATCAACGAAGCAAATTCGTCCGAAGAATCTCGATATCGTAGCGACACGAATGGAACTCACCACGAAACGCGTTCCACTCTCGGAATTCCCCACCCTTCTGAGAGTGTCGCTCGCGAACGACGGGAGCGAGCCTCACGTTCTTCGTTTTGTTCGGCGCGAGACGTTGCCACTTATCGCGGAAAGTAAAACCTCCTCGATGCTAATGGCGTTCACCAAAAATAAAATCAATTTCACGGCGATCGACCGCCTAACGATTACCTACGTACCTAAGATCGTAGCTGCGATCGTAGATCATTCGGCGTTACGGTACCTTGCCGGAGTTCGGAGCGCGCCGCTTTCCGTCGCTTTTCCGAAGGCTAACGCTTTCGAGCGCGCGTTCAAAAACCCCGTGGCGACCGTTGCGTCACGATTGAAATAGACGCCGTTGGTTTTTTCTAGTAACCGAAATATCGAACCTACGTTTTATCAATTGGAAAAGTTCTGGAAGAAACCAACGGAAACCAATTTATTTATTATGTTATTATTTATATTATATACATATAAAATAAATAATTATATATATTATATAATTAACTTTTTTTCTTTAAAAAAAAAGAAAAAATACTAGGTTGTTCGAAAAGTAATTTCTTTTTCCAACTCCACTAAGAGGACTTAATCGTATTGTCTCGCGGCCAACGCGTAAATAGCCGCGTAGAATCAATCGAACTTTTTCGCAAGAAAGTCAAAGTATATAACGATTATGCGGCGAAGTTGGCTAAGAAAAAATACAATTACGCTCTGTTGGGAGAAAACGACATTACTTTTCGGACGACCTAATAAATATACCTATACATATACGCGTACATATACATTACGAATTATTATGGACGTTGTCGTTCCGCAGCTATTAAATTATTAGCGTTTGCCGAAGTTATATTTTATCCGTAACACCTTGGCAACCCGGAAGTCGAGGGGGGTGCGTTCGTTCCACTTGTCTCGAAGCGAGCGAAACGAAAGGAGGCGAAGCAAGCTGGCGAGCAAACAGGTAGATAGATAGATAGGTAGATAGATAGATGGATGGATGGACGAATAGATGGACGAACAGATAGGTTGGTATGGGTACATCGATGGGTGCGTTTACATCGGGAAGTGCGAGTTCTTGGCGCGCGCGGGCGTTCGCGCGTGTGCGCGGGGTGGCGTAAATCCGAGCGGTCGACAGTTCCGATCACCGCTGAAACGCTACCCGATCATCAGTCGTGAAAGTGTAGCCATGGAAAATGATTGCTCTAGGAACGGTCGTTGTGCTTGCTCTGCTCCGCTTCCTTCCTTTTTCATCCTTCGATTTGCGTCTCTCTCGGCCGACTCGAAAGCGCGTGTCTTTTTTAAAAGCACGAAGCCTATATATACCTACGCTCCGTTAGCTTCGAGTTGGATTATAGATTAAGCCGCACCTCGAACGTGCGTACGCATGCGCATGCGCGCGCGCGGGAAACCGATAAGAGGAATACGGCGCGGGATTTATCGTAATTGGCGGTAATGACGGTTTTACGGCGACGTCGCGGCGGTGGCAACGCGGCGTCGTTGCCAATCTACGACTTCGCTATCGAAGACGACGGTGGGTACGATCGTAAGCCAACGAAATGGACGAAGAAGCAGCCGCGAGGCTCCAGAACGCGCGTCTTTCCAGAGAATGTTGCCGTCCTTTCTATTTGTAAAAAGGATCGTCGAAGATCTTTTTAAAACACGAGCTTGTATACCTTCGATCTTGTTACCTTCGCGTCGGATTTCAGATCGACGCGTTAAGCATCGTGTCAGTCACCAAAGACTGACACTGTACTTTCCTTTCGTATCGCATCGGTCACCGATTACCGACACTGGAATTTTTGTTCGTACCACGTCAGTCGTCCGTGACCGAAACTGGACTTTCCGTTCGTACCGCGTCAGTCACCGACGACTGACACTGTACTTTTTGTTCGTACCACGTCAGTCGTCCGTGACCGAAACTGGACTTTTCCGTTCGGATCGCGTCAGTTGCCAATGACTGACACTGGGCACTACGTTCGAATCCTGTCAGTCACCGGTGACTGACGCTAAGCGCGTCATATCGGCAAAGGCGAGGACCACGAGGGCCAAACGAAAAGGAGGGCAAAATCGATATGGCGCTTAACGTGTTAAGTCGCACCTCGAAGCTACGCGCGCTGAGAACGATAAAAGGAACACGGTTTGGAATTTATCGTAATTGACGGTAATGACGGTTTTACGGGGACGTCGCGGCGGTGGGAACGCGGCGTCGTTGCCGCTGCGCTATCGACGTCGTCGTCGTCGTCGTTGTCGTCGTCGATAGGCAGTCACGATCGTAAGTCAACGAAGTGGACGAAGAAGCAATCGCGAAGCTGGCGCGAGGCTCCCGTACGCGCGCCTTTCGAGAGGACGTTGCCGCCTTTCCTATTTGTAATAAGGATCCTGGAGGATCGTGGAGGATCGATGCGCGGCAGAAGTGCGCTCGCGCGCTCTGCGTTCCGCCGAAGTCTCTCTAGAATTTACGACGGGACTGCGAACGGTGATTTTCTCTTCGATCGTCGCACGATAGCCTTTCCTTGCGCCTCTCGTTAGTACGAGATGGAGCCTCGTGCGCGTGCGTATCTTCGTGCGTGAGTGCGTCGTTGCGTCGTTAACGCCGAGTATCGAGGAAATAATCGCACTTGACTTTGGTGTCTCGTCGACGATTTTCCTCTCTCCTTATCTCGGCCGTCGTTTTTTTCCCCTCGTAGATGCGATCGTCGCTTTCAGCGATCTTGATTGATTGTAAACTACTAGGTACCTCTTTTACCCCGAGAGAACGATCGTTGCTCCTTGAAAAAGCTTTAACGATTGCTCGATGGTTTGCGTCGAACGTAGGATGAGCGGTTGTGCAGCGAGCAAGGGAGTTTTTTCTTTTTTTTTTTATTACTGTCGTAGCTCGATCGTGATCGTTTAACTATTGTTCTTTGACGCGTTAAGCGCCACGCCGATTTCTCCTGCTTTTCCGTTTCACCTGCTGTCAGCGCCTTCGCTGGCCGGAAAGTTTATCGTCAGTCATCGGTGACTGACACGTTACAAACGAAAAGTACAGCGTCAGTCAAAGGCGACTGACACGTTACGAACGAAAATTCCAATGGCAGTCATCGGCGATCGACACGGTACAAAGGAGAGGTTCAATGTCAGTCATCGGTGACTGACGCACCATCCAACGCGTTAAAACCGCGAAAAATCTCCATTTTCTCAACGTGGTACCGACTCGACTGCTCCGCAACGAGGTAAAAAAGAAATGGGAAAGTTTCTCGTTCCGAAGTGAACGATCGAGACATCAGCGTCGCGGTCGACGTACACGCGATTATACGTATACCGACGCCCGATCGTTCGTAAAGGAAAGCGCAAAAGCGCACGCGTCCTTTCGTCCTTCCGTTACGGTAACGAGATACCGCGGTCGTCGTCGTCTTCGTCGTCGGGGACCGATGCGAGTTTATTGCTCGTCTTCGCGTTCGCCACCTTCCTCCTCCGCGTTTTCTTAAGTAATTCGAGATGGCGGCCGACTGGAGAGACGAGTCGCGGCAGGTGGAGAAGCGGCCGAGTGGATGGAGATGGTCTCGCACGAGACAAGCCAATTTGCGGTGCTCCTGTCCTACGACCGCTAGAAAACGATCCTGCATCGATACCCCTTTCGGATGGAGGCAATCGTTCGCGATCGACGGTTCGTCACGCTCCATTCGCATTGGCGTTTCGAAATTATTCGATCGAATGTATTAGGTTGGTGCATACGAAACGTCGGATTTTTCTTTAAACGCGGACGTTCGTCTCCCTGTATTCGTTACGCTTTTGTTTTCGGCATAACCTCCTTTGTAGTCGCGAGTAATCTAATTTAAATCATCGTTACTGTCGCGTTCTATATTTATTTATAATAAAATATCATCGTTTGCGAAGTGAAAGACACTTATCATCTAACGATCTTCGCAACTTCATTGGTGTCTTTTACCTGAGTCACTAGTCAGGTGTCAGTACGCAAGGAAAGGAATCTAGAAAATAATGGAAAACGTCCTCTATCAGATGCAACAGAATTAATTCGAATAGACAAGGAGAGATTGTCAAAGGTGGCGTTGAATTAGTCGGTTAGAACTTCGAACTTTGTCGACTCTCTTTCGAAGCGATCGAATCGATCAGCGAGACGGACTTGGTCCGACACGAGAAGCCAGAACGAGAACGACAGAGACGGAGACGGAGAGAGTGTGTGAGAGAGAGAGAGAAAGAGCGTCGCGGAATTATTCCGCGTGACTTCCGATCGGTATATAGTTCAACGGGGCATTCTTTTCTCGCTCCTCGCGTCGACTTTCGCCGTGGCGCGGAGAATTTCTTAGCGATGACCGCGGCCTCGAGGCACGGCGATAATAAGGTGTCAACGTTCGCGGAGCCCGCTCCGATGTCGGACGATTTCCGGGTTATACTCGTGCGGCCCCAAAGGGCTTCAAGGATATTCTCTCGTTGAGTAATTGCGAGCCGATCCGCCGCGGTATCTCGCCGTAAACGCAACGCAGGCTAAGTAGTAAATTCTTGCGGAGGGATTTCAGTCAGCCGAGCAGGAGTTCCAATCTTCGGCGCAACGTCCAGCCTTTCGATCCCTCGTAAAAGTAGCGCCATGTATTTTCTCTCGCGACTTCCTGCCGCGTTTTAATCGAGTTACGAGCTGTCCGGATCGAACGTAACCATCGAGCGATCGAGAGTTCGACTCGAGGGAACTCTTAGAAATCGAGGGAATTCGTTTGAAAGGTGGGACGATAGACTGGAAGTCGATTTTTTTACACTCGACATCGGTACGATCGATGAACCTTCCACGCGATCGATCTTTTTACGACGTTTTCACGCTTTAAGCGTCGCGTCAGTCACCGATCACTGACGCTGTACTTTTCTCTCTCGAACCGTGTCAGTCACCGATGACCGACACACTGAAGTTTTCATTCGGACCGCGTCGGTCGTCGGTGACCGACGTTAAACGCGTGACATAGGTAAAAACGGAGACCTCGGCTCAAACGGAAAGGAAGTTAAAATCTGCGTGGCGCTCAATGGGTCGAGTAAGAAATTCTTGCGGAGGGGAATTCGTTTCGAAGGAAGAACCATCGACCGGAAGTCGATCTTTTCCCTTCGCCATCGGTACGATCGATGAACCTTCCACGCGACCGATATTTCTACGACGTCTCACCACCCGGCATTTTCCAAGACGGGTTTATCTCCGCGGGATAGCTCGACGCAATTAATTTCTTCTTGCGTTCCTTCGATCGATCGGGGGAAAGAGGCGACGGCCGGCGTGGAAAGTCGCCGCGAATCGAGGAGAGCCGCTTTCCGGACGGAAGCGAGGAAACGTCGAAAGTCATTTGGGAGAGACCGTGAACTCGTCGTTAATATCGTCGGCTAAGAAATAGCAACACCCGATACCCGCCACTTTAAAACGCGTAAGATTACGATCCTCGGTACGGTACTCGACTACCGTTAAGTATACCTTTTACTCGATCTTTCGTACTCGCCGTCGCCGTCGCCGCCTCCTTCCTCCTCGATCGAGAACGTCCGAAATTTATTTCTTATCCACGTGGACGCGCGTCTGTCGTGCTTGGATCGGTCGTCCATCGCAGAGAGCAAGCGCCAAATATTATACCGTTTTGATCTATAACTTTTTGCCGTCCACCCAACAAATAATGGATTTCTTTTTCCCCAACGGATATATAAAAATCCGACGTGTCGTACGCACCGACCTAATACTATATATATATATATGTGTGTATGTACAAGCTTAATATATTTAATATATACTGTCTCGGAATTACGATTTAATAATTTATTACGAGCGTTTTCGGTTATGAGATCGTTTAAATATTTCAAGCGGATGAGCCTGTCGAAATTGAGTTTCGAAACGCACGTGGCTTCCACCGAAGAGGTTAATAAAGTCGTGCGAGAACAGGGAGAACGACGGAAGACGGATGATAATCGCGATCAATTTCATGGTTAACGAGTCAAGGGGGCGATCGCGACTGCGAGACGCTCGACGATTCGACGCGCATCGTCCTCGCTTTTCTCGTTATTACGTCGTTTTTCTTGTGTCGCGCGATCGTCGAAAGATCGATCGAATTTGGGGTTCGTTGACGCGCCTCGCGCGACTCGAGATCGATTCCAGTCGGCTTCGAGCCGCGTTCTTGCTTCTATCGTCATCGTTGTCACCATTTTGTCATCATCATCATCGTCGTGTCGTCATTGTTATCATCGTCGTCATCGTCGTCTTTGTCATCGTCATCGTTATCGCTGTCATTGTTGTCATTGTCGTCATCGTTGTTATAGTTTCATCATCGTCATTCTTGTCATCATTATCTTCATTGTGTCGTCATCATCGTCATTGTGTCACCATCGTTGCCTTTGTTATCATCATCGTCATCGTTGTCATTGTTGTCATCGTCGTCATAATTGTTATAGTTTCATCGTCGTCGTTCTTGTCATCATTATCCTCATTGTGTCGTCATCATCGTCATTGTGTCATCATCGTTGCCTTTGTTATCATCATCGTCATCGTTGTCATTGTTTCGTCATCGTTATCGTTATCGTTGTCATTGTTGTCATCGTCGTCATAATTGTTATAGTTTCATCATCGTCGTTCTTGTCATCATTATCCTCATTGTGTCGTCATCATTTCGTCATCGTCATCGTGTCGACATCATCGTCATCATGTCGTTATCGTCGTTGTTGTCATTGTTTCGTCATCGTCGCCCTTGTCATCATCATCGTCATCGTGTCGTCATCGTCGTCATCGTCGACGTCATTTCGTCATTTTCCTCGCGTCGCACAATCGTCGAAAGGAAACGCAGCGAAGGACAGTCGCACCCGCGGCTCGATCGATCGAATTCGGCGGTAGCGAGGGTTCGCCGACGCGGCTCGCGCGACTCGAGATCGATTCCAGTGGACTTGGAGAGCGATCCTCGAGACCTCTCGCACCGGCGTCGTCGTTCCTTCGGCTCCGGCGTCTTCCACGGAAATTACTCGCTCGTGAATCACGAGGCGCTGGCTCCACCTCTTCGTAGTTAGTAAGCTTTCCTCTGGTGTGGGCCACGTTGATTTAGCATCGCTCGCTCCGCGCTCGAAGCTGCAGCTCGAGGAGAGGAGAAAGGACGAGGAAGGTGCCACGGCGCTTACGATGTACGCGCGGTACGCGTATAAAGCCGAGGCCGATGGTAATTAGCCGGCTGCTTACGGTAAAATTTCAAACCGCCGCCGCCGCCGCCAATGCCGCCTCCGCGATCGACAAATCAAACGGAACGAACAATTTCAAGGTTCGTTCCCGCCGAGGGGATCATTGCCGATCGGCGATCGGCCAGATCGAATGCGAAATTGGAATAACGATCGACTTTACGCGCGATCGGCTTTAGATACGTTCCACCTTGAAGAAAACGCTTATTTTCCATAGATCCCTTATCCGACGATGGTCCAAGCGAAATCGCAACTACGTAACGACTATGTTCGAGAATGTTCCGACTCGAAGCGGGGAAGAAAAACTCGATCGTATTCTCGACGTTCGACGAATTAGAAAGCGATCTTTTCCAGCAGCGTTCGACGCGCGTCTTTAACCCTCTGATCGCTATGGGCGTATGTATTTATGAGCCGATGGGCTGCACCGGTAGCTTTAAAACTTATTTTAAAAGGTTTCTTTAAGGCCTGATTAAGAACTTTAACATTGCCCAATAGCGTATATGTAGAATGAATAATCGAATGAATAGTGTAAATGGGAAATAAAATATGATCTCGAGTAGTCAAAATAATAGTAAAGGCTATCGCTTGGGCCTATTTTAAAATTTAAACATCGCTGAATAATATACACACACGTGTACATAAAAAATTGAATAGCACATACAGAAAATAAAAAAATGTTTCCATTCCTTTTGGAGTAGACAAAGCAATAATAGTTGGAGCGTGTACTACATTAGAACGTGTCGGTATAGCCGACGAGATCCATACCGCGCCAAAAAGTTATCAGTCCCCAGCGATGGCATCTGCCTAGTGCGAAGCGTTTCGACTCGCAACAACTCGCAGCGAAAGGGTCAAGGGTCTCTCGTTCGATCGCATATTCGTTCAGAAAGGTGTTCGCACGTCGGCGAAGACAGACGACGCGCATTTCCGAATCGACCGACGATCACCGAAGGAACGGTTCAGCGACATTTAGGTCGACATTTGGCGCGATTCGTCCGCGTTTTGCCTTTGGTGTACCGGGACGCATTGAGCCAAGAGAAAGTGATTAGACCGAGAGACGCCAGGGCGGCCGCCTCCCTCGCGATGTTTTCGCGTAGCACTCGTGATGCTCGTGATACGACGGTATCTTCTTGTCGCGCTCGATGCGCATGCGCCGTGCAGCGCGTGTCGCCGTCGAACGGGTCACGTTTCCGGTAATTAATGGTTCGCGTCATCGGCGAGGTCGAGGCAGCGGTTACATCTGTCGATCGTTTGTCGCGGACCTCCGTTTCGACGGGTCCGTCACGAGTGAGAGGATGCCGATGCCGACTCAGGGCTTTCGAAAAATCAGCGACTTTCAGCCGAAAAATGAAGTTTCTTCTATCGGTTTCTAATCGACGTATTCTGATTTCTAAATGTCCACCGACTTCACGACTGAAACGTTAATAGAAAAAAGCGACGTTAGGCCAAT
>JAITYT010000032.1:2355303-2368733 GCA_025433975.1 Liostenogaster flavolineata
ATTTCGGTACTAGCCATAGCGTCAACTCGCACCACGACAATGTCGACGAATATTTTAAATCGATCGTGGTCCTGAAAAGGAGAAGCGTTCCTAACAGCGAATCCCTACGTAAGCGGCCTGTCGCCCCTACTATAAGCCAAACGCGTGTTTGCACGTTGATAGACACGTTTGTCCCTCGATAAGAAGTTAATTACACCTCGGTGCGATCGAGATAACGGAAGAGACGAGAACGACTGAAGAAAGGGTCTCTTTGTTGTTTAGGCACGCGGAGACGTCGCCACCCTGGTACGAAACCTACTTGGACCGATTTACGGCGACGGCGTTATCAGTCTGCTGACAAGGCAAGCGCGGGACATCCTGGTCTGCGCCTATCATGGAAACTTGGAGAACTTCGTGAGGTGTTTCCTATCGCCGGCGACGCTTCTGCTGTCCGAGGTGAAGAGCGTCGCATCCGAGACGGTGAGTCACTCGTCCGTCCACCATTTTGTGTTACATCGGTGCCTACGAAATGTCGGATTTTTAAGTAAACCTATAAAACTGCATATCTTTTCTCAAAATCTGTTTATCTAATCAAAATATGCTCCATTTACTTCGATACGCTTTTCCCAATGAGATTTTAACGCACAGATGTCTGTCTTCAAGAAATTCTGATCTTTAGAATCGAACAAACTCCTATATAGAATTTTTTGGACTGTCTTCGTTTTCATACAGTTTAGCCCGTAAAAACTGTTCTAAATGTTTAAGAAAGTGAAAGTCGGTTGACGAAAGGTCCGATGAATAAGCTGGCTGCCGCCAAATTTCATGTTTTAATTTTTTACTCGAGTCGTAAGTTTATACTCGCATAAAAAATAACACGAATATCGGTCGAATTCGTATCCTTACGAAAGTCAGAACGAATAACAAAACGGAACGCTTTCGAGAAAACCTTCTTCGTCGAAACGTGACTCTGGCGATGGACGGTACGACTATAAACGAGGTTATGCCAAAAGCAATAGCGTAACGAAAACAGAGAGACGAAAGTTCGCGTGCAAAGAAAATACGACATTTCATGTACACCAACCTAATTGTGTCGATCGAGATCGCTTCCTATCGATCTCGCGATGGTTCTCTATCGCTGCTAGAAGAGAGAAAGAGAGAGAGAGAGAGAGAGAGAGAGAGAGAGAGAGAGAGAGAGAGAGAGAAAGGGGAGAAAGATAGCGCGGAAAGCGAGGAAACGCGACCACAGGACGAACGCGGATTATTCCGCGAAACGATTAAACGTAATCGGTGGCATAGTTGCGTCCGCGTATGGACGGACAACTCGTTGGATCCGGTCGCCGTCGGGACAACGATTGCGAAATCTGAGTTACGATCGACGTTCGGATGGCATAAGGGATCTCGATCTGTGTAATTTTCGATCGAGCGTACGCGGATAATTATCCACGATGCCGATCAATGGGGGATTAATAAGCGATCCGCGAGAGACGCACCACGCGCTTATCTGCGCGCTTCTACGTATCGCGACGCGTTAGCCGTTTCTTTTTTCTTCCTTTTCTTTTCTTTTCTTTGTACTTTTTTTCATTCCTCGCCAGTGCTTACCTACGCGACGTCTGTTTCTCAGCTTTCGTTCGTACGCAGTGGAGAGAATTTTCCTTTTTCTTCTATTTTTTAAACTTTCTTCGTTCCGCGCCAGTGTTTACTTATGCATCGTTAGTTTCACAGCTTTTGTTCGTATGGAGTGGAGAGAAATTTCTTTTCTTTTTTTTTGAGCTTTCTACTTTCCTCGCCAATGCTTCCGAAATCGATGCTAATCGATGTAATCGATTTGGAGAAGGGTAGGAAGTCTTTCGCACCCCTCGAAATTCGGCCATTTACAGCATCGAAAGGAGCCACCGCCGCCCTTCTCGCCTTTCCCTTTGGCAGACCGCGGTTTGACCCTTTTCAAGGGAATCCTTAATTGAAGTTTCACGAGACTCGATGAGCCCCCGAATTCGAGATGTCGTTAGAACCAGCAGCGAATACCGTTCGAAACCCTCGTCGAACTGTTCTTCATCGTGCAGGCAAATTAACCCTCGAGGAGGCACGCGCTCTCCAAGGGCCATCGGAGATTATCGCGGTAGACTCCTTTCTCTCCTTTATCGCAGCTTCGTTGCGACGTCGGCCTTGCGGCTTCCTAATTGAATTCGATGACTACGAACTAACGCGAGATCGCATGCGAACTTACGAGCCTCAAATTACGAACTTTTGAGTCTCAAGTTACGAATTTACGAATTTCAAATAACGAACTTTCAAATCTCAAATTACGAACTTACGAACTTCAAACTACGAATTTATGAATCTCAAATTACGAACTTACAAACCTCAAGTTATGAACTTAAGAATCTCAAATTACGAACTTACGAGCCTCAAATTACGAACTCGCGAACTTCACGTTACGAATTTTCGAGTCTCAAATTACGAACTTACGAACCTCTTAGGAAGGTTCGGTTAATTTTCGAACGATAAGTCGATGCCAAGCATATCGACTTCCATCATCGCGCGTTCGGCGAACGAGCGACTTCTTGCGTCGTACTTCGAGGGTCCTCTCTATTTTCCGCCTCGCTGTTCTCTCGACTTTTACGCGACGTCGCGTCAATTTTCACGGCCGTTCCGGCGCGTCCTCTTTTACAACAGAACCGATCGAACGACGGATCTACGAAGAGACCGCGCGACGTCCAACAGGCAGCAGCTAGGACTCCTCGTCTGAGACATTTTGGCAGATATGGGGCAGCGGTAGACGTCCGAGCCGCTGTCGTTGCCTCCGCTGGATGGAAAGCGGAGCGACGAGAGTCCGCGTTCGCTCTTCCCTCGTTAGCGTAGAATTTCTGAAAGTAGGTAGAGGCAGATAGAAACGGCGCGTCCTACCTAATATAGTCGACGCGCTTGGCCTTTGTCAATCTGCGAGGATACGTTCCACGGTGACGAGAACCCGCTACTTCCTCTCTTCCCGCGAAAAGAGGAAAAATAAGCAAGACCCTTCGCGTTGACTCCCTCCATCCGTCCGTCTGCCCGAGCGCTGCTTAAATCCGAGTTTAAGCACGGATTTTAACGAGACACTCGAGCGAAGGATAAAGCGAGAAAAGAGAGCGAGAAAATTTCGCGATCCGACTTTTTTTTCTTGCCATGAAAAAATAAGCAAGACCCGTCCGTTTGTCCCAGCGCTGCTTAATTCGCGTTTAACACGATGAGCACTGTGTCGGTCCCTGGAGACTGACAGTGGACTTTACGTTCAGACGGCGTCAGTCCCTGGGGACTGACAGTGAGTTTTTCCTTTGGGCGACGTCGGTACGTGAGACTGGCAATATCAAGGTTAAAAAATAAATGTTTTTGTTTTTGGAGGTCTTCTTCTTCTTATCGTTTTCGACCACATTTTCATTCGTTTAATTATTTGTACACTTTGGATGTTGTTGGATCGACCGCAACGTTGTGCGCATGGCGACCCGTCGCCTCAACGAAAAGCCTGTCAAAATCGACGCGTTATCGCTAATTTATAAGTGAATCCACGACGGGCCACGCGTCAGTCATCGGTGACTGACGTTGAACTTTCTGTGTCAGTCAACCGGTGACTGACACCGAACCTCTCGTTGGGGCCACGTCAGTCATGAAGTCGGAACATCTCGATGAATGTATATTCGCAATATGGGGAGAAAACGCAATGAAACGACATTCGAAGAAAGAAAAATTCTTACGCGAAGGAGGTAAGTCATACAGAAATATTGGGTTGTCCCGAAAGTTCGTGTCGATTTTCGTTTATTTTTTTAATTTATTTATTATGTGATTATTTATATTCTATTTTTTATTATACATTTTATCATATACATATAAAATAAATAATGATATATATCATACAATTAATTAATTTAATAAACGTATATCAAATTTAAACGAGCTACGTTTCAATTTTCTTTCAAAATCGACTCGAACTTTCCGGACAACCCAATGTATCAGAAATAATAGAAAGAAGTCGATCAACTGTACGAAGTATAATAAAAAAAAAAAAACATAAAACGAAAACTAACTACGAGAGAAGAGCGTAAAATCGTCCAAATTGTTAAAGAAACTTCCATCGCTCGTCGGTTGACGTTTCGGCATCGAAACGTTCCTTACCCGCAAGCCGTGTCTCTTTTGTCCATTCCTTGCAGCACCTTTCGAACGAGTAACGTTCGTTTTCCATTTCGGTTACCAGAAGAAACGAAGCGCGTATCCGTCGTTGGCGATGGTCGTCGCAAAAGTAAACGCCGCTGTCGACGTCGCTGATAACGCTAATTTCTCGCGTGACGGTGCAGGACCAATTCGAAACGAAAGCGCGAGTCACGTTCCATTGGTCGATCGAAATTGGCGCGATTGGCCGGTGCGCGTCGCTCGTCGAGAGAGTCGCTTAATCGGTTTAAAGCTTCGTTTCCGACGTGCGTTCGCTCGAGCACGTTCGTGAACGATTTATGGTAACTCGTAGTTTTTCCCTCTCTTTCTATTCCTTTTGCTTCTTCCATTTGCTCGCGTTCGACGCATCGAGAGCCGTGCGTTCGCACGGGCGGACGTTTCACGAAGCGTACGCGAGCACTCCGTACCTCCCCCTCTCACCATCCCACTCTCTTTCTCTCTCTCGTAAAGATACGAAGTTAACGAGTTTATACGCGCACAGTCGTAACGTAATAGCAATAATTTCGCAGGAAATAATGGTCGAGGTGCGCGAAAGCTCGGAAGGTGCCGCGTGTGAGTGCGCGTGTAAGCCAATATGTAAGCGAACGTAGAAGCGAAGGCAAGGTGGGACGCGAGCGCGTCGAGCATCCAAGTCGCCGCTCTGTCGCCTTATAGAGAATTCGATTCTCTTTTTTCTCCTTCTTCTTTTCTGACGGATTACTTCGCTCTCCTTTTCTACCTCCGGCTCTCTCCTACCGAACGATCTCACCGAGCTTCCGCTTCAAAAATACGCCGAATCGTCGGACGGCCGTTCGACTTTCGTTCTTCGTCTTTCCGCCGTCTTTACGTATTATTTCGTACTTTTTGCGGCGTTTAACGCAAAGGACGTAAAAAGGACATTAAAAAAACATAAAGGACGACGTTTTTTCGTAAAAAAAAGAAAAAGAAAATACGAAATGACTTTTCGAACAACCTAATTTCGGGCTGGGGAAAAAGTATTGTGCGTTTTTATGCTCATATGGCTTTAGGGTCGCGTATCTTTGAAAATATCCACCAGGCGGCGTTTGAAAGGTTATTTTTCACGGCATATTTTAAAGAAACAGTTATTAAAGTTGATGGATCCAGTCAAAAGTTATAACGATTTAAACGCGAACAATTTTACAACTCAAGACTCAGGCTCGCGAAAAAAATTGTGCTGATCACGGTCACGGTACTCTATCAAAATCAACAGCTGGTAGATGGTTCGCTCGATTTCGTTCCGAAGATTTTGACGTCATTCGAACATAAAAAAAATGTGTGAAATTTACTGCTATAATCCACGATACTTTTTCCCCGGCCCAGTATTTGGGTTGTTATTTCTCTAAGGTAAATCCTACGCTAATACTATCTAATTCGAATAAGATCAATGGAAAGACGCGTCCACCACGACACGTCGCTTCTTCGCGTTGAAGAATCAATCGACGACTCGCTCTATTCCTAGAGAAACGATGTACGAAACGATTCTCGGGGATAAGGAAAGGACGATCCTCTCCTAAAATTGGATATCGCGCGATCGTCGACGCGACAGCTCCAGCCGGAGAGGCTGGAGCCGCATAGGTGCTCGTGGAACGCCCGTGGAAAACGGGACAACACGGTTACGTCGGAATGCAAGCGAAGAATGGCGCGGTAGAGGTGTATCCTGGCTGGAGAAGGAGGTGGGGGAGGAGGGGAGGATGACGACGATCGGCAGCGAGCATCCGAAGACACCGTCGTAACGGTGCTCTCAGTCCGAACTGATTGACAATGATTGAAGGCTCCGGGGTTCAAGTCGGGAGTACGTCGAGGTCCCAACCTCTCCCTGTCCCGACCGAACACCGATATATGTTTCTGCCTCGCCTATTCATCCATCTTTCGTTCTCCTTGATCTCGGCGCCGTTGTCGGATCCCTCGTCCTACGATTAAAAACATTCCAAGCGGCGTTACCGAGCTACGGGCTATCTTTTCTCCGTTTCTCCTCGTTGTCGTTACGGTAGAAATTACAGCAACAAAAAATTGTCAACTTATCGCGACTTAAGCAGTCCAGCGATCTACTTGTTCGCCAAGTACAACTCGTCCATCCCACCCACATGAGCCTACTAATCTAGCAACCAATTGACCAGTCCAAGCAACCAGTTAATCGGTATAAGCAAGAAACTAACTAGCCTAAGCAACCAATTAATTAGCCTGTGCGACCAATTAACCAGCTTGAGCGACCGATTAACCGACATAAGCGGTTCGAGCTCGATTCGGAAGTATCAAGAATGAGAAAGACGCGAATAAATCGATCGACGAGCGACGGATATTACTTATAATAAATAATAATACGTATTTTATTTATAATAATTATACATAGGGTGTGCTATAATATTGTATATACCCGCACGAACGTTTTACCAGATTATTTGCCTACCTACTACTGGTCTATCCTCTCCTCTTCCCACTTATCTAGCAACCAATTAACCAGCCTAAGCAACCTACTTATTCGCCAAGTACGCACCGTAACGCGGAAACGTTCTATCGCGATACGGAGATATTACGAGTGAGAAGGAAGCGTCGGTGTGGCTTCTTCGCGCTGGTTCGCCGACTGTTAATAAAAAGCTTCTGGAATTGCTCGGCGTGAAACGGTACGACGGGTAAACGATGGAATAAAAGTGTCTAACTGCGCGCCATCGACAACCATATCGCACCGATCGACCGTGGGATCGAACGATCACGGAGGAGGTTCGAAAACGCGGAAGAGTCGAACGCGATCGATGAAAATGCCGTCCTCGAGCGAAACGAAACGACGTCGTCCAGCGACCGTTTTAACGTTCGGCGTCGTACCGACCGACCAACGAGTCAATGATTCTTTCTCGACGTGACGTTAATCGAGACCAATTTCTAGTTGGTGAATCGAGATCAACTTCTAGTTGGTTAATCGAGATCAATTTCTGTTTGGTTAATCGGCACCAACTTCTACTTGGCTATTCGAGATCAACTTCTAGTTGGTTAATCGAGACCAGTTCTTAGTAGGTTAAACGAGAACGATTTCTGATTGGTTAATAGAGATCAACTTCTAGTTGGTTATTCGAGACCAATTTCTAGTTGGTTAATCAGCACCAACTAGTTGGTTATTCGAGATCAATTTCTAATTGGTTAATCGAGTCCAGTTTCTAGTTAGGTAATCGAGACCAGTTCCTAATTGGTTAATCAAGATCAACTTCTAGTTGGTTAATCGAGATCAACGTCTAGTCGGTTAATCAAGTGCCACTTTTAATTGGTAAATCAATACCAATTACTATTTGATTAACCGAACCAACTTCCAATTTCTAAGGACGCGAGGATGTAAACCTAGGTGCGAATATCTACCGCGTCCAGACGGACGAGGGGAGAGAAGACGGACGGCGAGTCCCACCTATTTAAAAGATCTCGAATACGCGTTGCATCTCGATGGTAGATCGCGATAAGATAGTATCCACGGCTTGTCATCGAGACGCGTAAGATACAACGGCTCGTTTCCGCCCGGCACTGCTACTCTCCGTTCCGTTTCTCCTTCGCGTGATTTCTATTCGACTCCTCTCTCTCTCTCTCTCTCTCACGGCGCTCCTGCCTCCATCGCACCCAAACGATTATCGATTTTCCATTATTATCATCGCCGTCGTCGTGACGCTCGTAGCTTCTCTATCTCCCCGCCAATCTCCCCGCATTTTCTCGCGTGGGAAACGCTTCGACGTCCATCTCGAAAACGCGGAAGAAAAGAGCACTCGAGAGCCGACGAAAAAAAAGCCCAATTCTCGTCTCGCTTCGATCGACATTATCGACGAAAAAATCGTCGTCTTGGAAGATTTAGTCTTCCTCGTTTGCTCCTTTGGAAGAGAGAGAGAGAGAGAGACAACAATAGTCGAGCACGCGCGCGCATCCTTCCATCGCCGTCGTCGTCGACGGTGGTAAGTGGTGGAAGACGCCACGTGCGCGACAGAAGTCGTTTTAAAATTGCATCGATGAGGAAGTCGTCGTTGCGTAAGAACGGAATTCTCTAGGAGCGAGCGATCGACCGACGAAAAAGCGAAATGCGCTCGACTTCGGGAAAGGGAGGGGCGGGAGGGGGGTTAGAAGGGGAAGGAATGGAAAGGAGAGGGGTGGAGAGGGGAAAGAGGACGTCGATGGACGAGAAAGCGGAGGAGAGTGCGAAACGGAGCGAAGATTCTCGGCGACGGCGGCGGCGGCGGCAGCGAGATTGGAAGGAAGATCGAGGGCGTTTCTTGCCGCGGCGAAGGAATACGAAGGAAGAGGATAAGGTTGCCGGCGAAACGGTTCCGCGATGCTCGCGCAGGTAGTTAATAAATTAGTCCCATAACGTCGCGGACGAGGCAAAAAGCTGCGTTACTTCGTAAGCTGGTTCATTCTCGAGAGTCGTTTCGTCGTCGTCGTGGTCGTCTTTGAGCGAGAGGCTGCTCGACGATTGGCCATAGAAGCGGGGGAGAAGAGCTGGTACACCTTTCGAGTGCATGCGCACGAGTACATACGGTTTATTTATCCTCGGCAGCGGCCCTTTTAAAGGAGTTACGATTTAATTGGAAGTCGGTCTACTTCGACGCCTTTCACGTCGGAGTTGGTTCGGCTCGATTCGATCGTTCTTCCGCGGGCCGTGAGGCTCATAGTGGCTCAATTCTGAATGGTTAGCGACTCCGAGCGGAAGAATGAATCAAAAGAAAAGTTCCTTGAGTTTCCAACGCATTTCGGTTTCTTCGGTTTGATTCGTTCGTTCTTCCGCGGGCCGTGAGGCTCATAGTGGCTCAATTCTGAATGGTTAGCGACTCCGAGCTGAAGAATGAATCGAAAGAACAGTTCCTTGAGTTTCCAACGCATTTCGGTTTCTTCGGTTTGATTCGTTCGTTCTTCCGCGGGCCGTAAGGTTCATAGTGGTTCAGTTTCGGATGGTTAGCAATACTGGGCCGAAGAACGAAGCTTCTTCTCGTAATAGCGATCGAGAGAACAGTTCCTTAGCTTTCCAACGCATTTCGGTTTCTTCGGTTTGATTCGTTCGTTCTTCCGCGAGCCGTGAGGCTCACAGTGGCTCAATTTTGTATGGTTAGCGGTTCTTGGCCGAAGAACGAAGTTTCTTCTCATAATTCAATCGAAAGAAGGGTTCTTAGCATCCCAACGCATCTCGGTTTCTTCCGACTAATACAGAATTACTAATGTTACAGTAAATAATTTTGAGACGGTGCACCGCTCAAACTCTCTGGAGGCATTTTGTTCCCATTTCTACAGTACTTTCCAAGCCCTCTAGTTAAAAACACCACTTATTTCATAACTGGTTCCATTATTCTTCGACTATGACACGATTCGCTCCTTAAATCGAACATCCTTAAATCCTTCAATTTAAACGAAGAACGAAGAAAGAGGATCAAAGAAGATAATCTCGGCCTCTCCTCTCGTTTTTTCCTTTTTTTATTCATGTTACGTCCCTCGACGAGTAACGACGAATCCTTTCCTTTCGAAAATTCCTGAAAATCGCTCCTTCCTCTCGGAAGCCGGTTTCGTCGGAGTCGCTTTCACGGGGAGAAGAGGTGCGCTCCTGCAGGCCTACCGCGCGGTTTCCTGTTCTCGATCGTTAAGCCGCCGCCGTTGCAGCCATCGCCACCATCGCGGTAACACCGACGGTAACACCGACACCACCTTAGCCGTCATCGCCGTCTTTGTCGTTTTCGTCGTCGTCGGCGGCGCGGTATTCGTGTAACGACGAGAGTGCCGGCGCATAAAAGCGCTCGGACGGTCGTAAGTCGTAGGCGTAAAAGCGCCTACACGAGCGCGTCGACTCGTTCGTATTTAGGAGCGGCTCCACGGCGCACCGACACACCGAAACGACGACCACTCGCCTCCGCCACTCGAATATTAATTGAATGATCGAACCCTCGGCTACTCATTATGCGCACTTTAATTCGCTTCTCGCTTCGCAACGGCTAGAGTCGATCGTATTCCGCCTTCTTGTCGTCGTTCCTTCGTCTTTTTTCTGTCGTTTCTCCTCTGGTCGCTCGTTCGCGATTTTCCGCTTCCGAAATCGTTTTCTCGTGGATTCGAGATTGGCCTTTCAAAGCAGCGACTACATTTCGGAAATTTATGAAAATCGATTTATTCGTTACACGTTATACTTACGCCATTTTCTCCTGCATGGGCATTGGTGTAGCGTCCAGTTGTCAATTGGCTATGATCGTTATGATAGGAACTAGTGGGAAAGGTTTCAAGTTTGAAGAGTTAACTTACTCTCTGTTGGCCTCTCTGCGTTCCTTGTGCGTACGTCATTTTCTCCTGTATTCTTGTTGACTTAGCGTCCAGTTGCCAATTGGCTGTTCAGTTCGATAGGCTCTAGTAAAAAAGATTTCCAGTTTGAAAGGTTGACCTACGATCAGCACCGATATCCTTTACAAATTATATCACCGTTCGAAACGTAAAAGAGACGGTATCTCAAAAGCAACATTCCCGTTCCCTTCTTTACCCCTCGTAGAAGATCGCAATCGTTCCACGTTCCACCAGTGAACGCGACCAATGTAAATGGAACGATCTTCAAGAACGAAAGGAACGCGTTCAGCATAGGGCAACGGTGGGAAAAGCAATTTAAGCGACGCGTTCTTGCCTCTGGTTGCGTTCCTCGCACATGCGTACGTCATTTTCTCCTTTATGCGCGTTGGCGTAGCGTCCAGTTGCCGATTGGCTGCTCGTTTTCCGTAGCTGGTACGCGTGCGTGCGTACGTGCGTTGCGATTAGCGCGACCGTTACGCCGTAACAAACTACCGGGAGAATATAGCATGACAAGAGGGTAAAAGTGATAAAGATACCGATCGTGGTCGGCATCGGCAACGACGACTTCGATCAACTTGCGTTTCTAGCCGCGATGCCGAGCACACGATGCTTGATTTATTGCCTGGATGTTTATTGGTCGGATTCGCACACGGATGCACTCACAGACGTAAAGTAAAGGAATACGAGGACACTTTGCTAAAAGTTCAAAAGTAGCCATGGTTTTGAGACAGCCGTGATAGCCTCACGGTTGGTAAGCGCACGCCATTTTATGGGAATCGTCCAGAAGAAAATCGTCGATCGATCGATCGGATTGCATTGCTCGCGTCCACGAACAATCGCCTAGCGTTCACGAACGCGCAATAGGCTCGATATGGCTCGATTTCTTAACGATCGAAGTCGTTAGTTCGTTCGTCGTGGCTCGTTTATCAGGCGTACCGATTAATAGTGCGGATTCCGTGATAGAAAAAAAAAACAAATTCCTTTAAAATCATTCCCATTGCTTCCAAACGAAAATCCTCGTTATTAACCTGTACTCCTGATACACTGGCTTTTAGAGTCGGCCTATTCTTCGTTCACGTACCGCTTTATGGGTAATTACCGATCGAATTAGTCTGATTTAGGGTCGGACATGGTCGCGATTTCTCGCTAACGACACGATTACCATCTCAAGCCGAACGATGGAAAATCGTATCGTCAATTCTCCCCTCACACCAATATACTCTACGTACGCACGTAGATCGGCTTGTAGGTAGTCACGTTGCGGATCGGGGAAACGATGACCCAGTTGTGGGCGTGTGGAATCTATAGCGGTCCGCGGTGAAAGTGTCTTGGCAACGGTTGGTCTTGGAGACGCGCGATCGCCGATTTCCATCGCAGAAACAACGCAATTCCTCGCAATTACGCGAAAAGCGCGTTTCGTTGCCACTCGTTTTCTCGAGTCCGACGAGACGATGCTACCCCACTAAGGATTCGAACTGATCGGAGTGACACTGCCCTGTTCGAGAAAGGATCGTATCTATGTACCGTTTAACCAATTCGCTGCCAGCTACGAGATGTCTCGTAGTTAGCGTCTGTAAAAAATTACCAGCTACTACAGGTTATGTTGATAGCAATTGGTCTTGGTGCCCAGGGCAAGACGTTCTAAGTTTTCTGGCAGTCAATGGGTTAACCCATTTAAAGCGCCTTGTCCTCGGTGCTAAGACCAATTGCTCTTAATGTAATTCCTAGCTGGCAATTGGTAGCAATTGATTTTGACTGCCAGGGCAAGACTCTCTAAATTTGCATGGCAGCCACTGGGATACCTATTCACTACCAACTAGACTAGACTAGAAGTTTACATCGATAGCAATTGGTATTGGCACCCAGGCCAAGACGCTCTAAATTTGCTTGACGGTCAGCTCGTGCAGCATCAAGCACCCCTTCTTGCTTCGATCGTTAGACATAGCCTCGAAACGCGTATCATCAGCTCTTCCGATGTCATCTTCATCGTGCGTTTCATTTTTTAATCGACCACCATCTCCTCGGAAGACCCGGCTCGGATTCATTATCGTAATAAACGTACCTTACGGAGCTCGTATTATCCCACGCTCGTGTTGTCCGATGGAGCGGGCGTGTCGGAATGACGAGTTGCTAACAAGCTACTCGGCCGTTGTTCTCACCTGTCGAGAATGGTATCCACCGCGAGGCCGAGCGCTCCGATGAAAATTCACGGATATTTATGTTCGTTTCTCCTTCGTCGTTCGATTCTACTCGGATAGACAGACGTTGGCTGCCGTTGTCCGAAGGATTTACGGAGCGATCGATACTCCATTGTATGATAATGCGCCGAAGATCTAGATCATATCGTTCTTTTCGATTACGTCAAATCGATCGTTTTCTAGGGTGACATTGCTATTTTTTTTTTTAGCCAAAACCTCCCCTTTCTTGTCTTATAAAATTTTAGTAGGACGTCACCAAAACAAGACACTGATCAAAATGATCCTGTTATCTCCCAGCGAGGATTAAACGAATGTTTTCAATTATCGCAATCGTTGTCGATGAATGTTGCAAGTTTACGGTAATCCGTAATCACGTACAAGTCGGTGGGACAATTTTCGAAGAATTAAATTTTTTTTTTCAAAGAATGTAATTACGTCATTGCGTTGAATGTACTTCTAATGAGTCGAATAATCAATCGTATTTACATTGTCGAATGAAATTGCGTGCCGAGGTAGGTCATTCACAAAAGACGAAGCGTGCAAACGCAGTAGAGCAATATTGATTTGGCCAAGATTCTCACGAGCACCGCCAGATGGCAACGTCGGTTAGTACTTTTCTCGTAGTTGGAAACTCTCGACACACGCTACTGGTATGGCATGCTGAGATACGTTCCTCAACTTTGCGCAGTGGCGATATCGTAACCAATGAGGTTCTACCGAGGTGCGATTATTGCTAGTTGAAAACTTTTACCAATACCCCGCCATGACGATGTG
>JAITYT010000032.1:2417051-2435312 GCA_025433975.1 Liostenogaster flavolineata
TGATTAGAAACGGGCCTTGAAACTAGGTAGAGTCTAGTATTCCTTCTAATTTTTAGTAACCATAGTAGTGCGCATTGCTTACGTTGCGACTTACAAATTATTATTATTATATTTCTATTATATTAGGTTGTTCGGAAAGTAATTTCGTTTTTTATCGACAGAGGGATCCCCTCTACAAGTTTTTTGCAAGCAAACCAACGAAGAAAAAAAAGAGAGAAACGAATTTACTTTTCGAACAACCTAATATTATTTGTATGATTTTCTAGCGTTCGGAAAATCGACGAATTGGCCAAACGAATCGTAAATATTGACCTTACTTCTACGAGTCTGAACGATGTCTTCGAACTTTTCCCATCGTCGCACAGTGGAACAAAACGACACGGAGTCGGCTAAAAACGAAAGAACTAAGCGAAAAGGTTAAAATCGAAGGAATCCTTCGGTATTCTTGGCGAACATTTCGGCGTTTTGTTCCCGACAGTGCGACTTCTGTCACTCCGAAAGTGCCAGAGCTCTCTGGAAAAAAAGATCAAACGCGAACGAATGCGCATCTCGAAAAAGGATCGGCGCGTAGCGAGAGGCCAGGGTGGAGATAAAAGCAGGCAGTCGATGGACGTGGAACAGCTCGAAAGCGCGAGCGTGGAGAAAAGAAACGTTTCGAGCAACGAGATTCGTGACCGCTTCGTCGAGACCTTGAACGATGAACGACTCTGGCGCACGTGTGCGCGCCTGAACGAACGAACGAACGTAGAAGGAAGGCGTTTTGTTTCGTCGTCGCGCTCGAGTCGTGCGTCACGTCGAAGGCGCGAGGACAAAGCGTTTCCCGTCCGTTTCCCAACTCTGATCGCGAACGAGCGACGATAGCGCGTTCCCCTGGAAAAGCTACCATGCTTTTCTCGAGCTTTTCTTCCGAGCGCCTGAAGGCGCCTAAAAGCGCTGTTCGCAGTCGAAGAGTTAAAAAATCTCGAATACCACGCAATTCGTCTCTTTTTACAGATTCAGGAATGTAACGAAGAAAAAGCTGAACAGCTCTGAGGGCTAACGGATACGAGAAATTTGTCCAGTTAACGTCGTACTTTCAACGTTGATAATTTGTACGAGCAAAGATTTAATGATCTATGGGTGCTGCAGTGAAAGGGTTAAAAAATCTCAAATATCGCGTAAACGAGGAAAAGTTGGGCATCGCTAAGGCTAACGAATACGCGAACTTTGTTCAGTTGACGTCGTACGTCCGCCATATTGACAATTTCTACGAACGAACTGCGGAATAATTCTCTCCTTCTGCCGTCGTAGCATCGTCAGGGCCTCCACCAGAGGAAGAACGGTAACACGAAGTGGTATAGATGATGCCCAATTGTACAATTTCGAAAGGGGTGTTGTTGATTGATTGGTGCACGAACTATTTTGGAAACTCGGACCAAAGCCAGGGGGTAATTTGGTGATGTTGTAAGGGGAGGTGGAGTCCAAGGCGAAGGTAAATTGGAAAACAGAGGCCAGACTACTGGATTATGATCCAGGTTAGCATCTGTTAGCTCTTCGTTGGCGCAATGGCGCGTCGCTTGCCTCGACTCGATACCTATTATTCTTCCGTGCGATTAGGCTCGGCGTTAGGCCGCGTGTGCGTGCGCGACTGGGCGAACTCGAACGCGATTCCGACTGGTCGACAACAGGCCGACCGAGCGATCAGCCGACTGGCCGAACGCGGCCGTGAGTGAATAAACCGAGTGAGAGATAAAGGCAATATAGCATGGAACGGAATTGGAGGGCGGAGCGGGAAGACAATGCTTGTTATGCATTGTTCGGTCGCGGGGCTTCGTGTGCTTAACAGAGCCGTATATCAAGGCACTCGTGCCCCGCGCGATCGCTTATTAGTTCGCTACGGATAGGCCTGCCGATCGGTGTCAATTTATTCGATGGAGCTTCGCGCCGCACTGCGCCATTTTTTTCTTCTATCACGCGACGATTCTTGCATATTTCCTTCTCTTGCGTTTCGTTGGACTTTCTCGGTTGCGATGACACTTTCGAAGCGGTCGAGTGTTCTCGTTGTCTACGTCTTGATGATTGGAAAATTCGATCGGAGCTTCAGGGTTAAATAGGTCGTGAAAACTGTCGTGCGATACACTGATGTGCCATCTTCTTTTTCTATCGCGGTACGATTCTCTTGCGTTTCATTAGATTTTCTCGGTTGCGTTGACACTTTTGACATTTTCCTCGAGTATCCTCGTCACAAATCGTCCTCCACGTTTTTTGATCGTAATAATCGAATTTTACGATCGTGGCCTCTTTCACCGATCTACGATGTATATATGTGTGCGTAGAATCGATCCGTTACCTATACATAGAACATCAAGAATAGGAGAAGCACGAAAGGCGTGTACAAGAATGCACGCACAAGTATATAGAGTTACGCAATGTCGTTACGTGGAAGTCACCGGATCAGTGATCGGATTGGCCTCGGGATCGAATTCTCGCCAATACTATCTGTTCCATCGAAAACTGCGAGCGGAATCCCTTCAGCGATCGCTCGAAAGTCAACCATTAGCGTATAGTTCGACATATTTTGACATGGAGTAATTTTCGATTCGCAGTTCCTCAACAAAACAGCTCCCTATGCGCGACAATAAGACGCAGCGATGTTAGCATAGTTGGATGTTTTGGGCACGCTCGGCACTTGGTTTAAAGGTTAAGAATGACGAAGTATATTTCCTATAATTAATATTCGATATCAAGCTGGACGTTTGGTAATGGTCAACAGCGTGTAAGTGTATCGTCTTTGGTCCCACGCCTAGAGCAGACACCAGATAGACTTTGCGTCACGCTTAACACGTTCAACCTGGCGTGAACCACACCTAGTTTGCTCTGTCCGACGGCGTGGACCCATATGTCCCATATGTTTCTAATTGTATTTGAAAAAGCATAGTTTAAATTGAAAAGCTGGCAAGAGACTAGGTGATTATATTTTAAAGAATAGAAATCATAAATAAACAATTCATAATCTCGAGCCCGCCGACCATACGGACTTCGAAAAAATGCGCCGGGTCGAACGTGTTAAGTATCAGTCTTTTTTAGAATCCTCCGAAATAGCGAAACGTTCGTTTAGTTCTCGGTTACTAGTAGAAGCCAACTGCATCTTTACGACAGCATCTGTTTTTCGTCTTGGATCCTACGCTATCGTAAAAATTGTTGAATAAAAGACGCTATTATTTTTTGTTTAACCTTTCGAGTAATCTTTACGTGACACTTCCATCGCGTTACCGGTAGGTAATCGCACGCTGCGTCAGCGATTACACCGATCGCGCGAGATCGGCGCTCGCATAACAGGCCAGGTGCAAAATATCGATCCCGTTGCTCCGAGAAAAGGGGCGGCGCTTTCTAATCCCTAATGAGTCACGTTAATTGGAAACGTACTTTGCAAGAATGGATCGGTTACCATTCTTAGAGCGAATACGATCCGTCATATTCCAACGTGGAACACGATACAGTCTCTTCGAGTTTATTCTCGGTTTCCCTCGTCGTTGCGAAGGGTCCAAGTTCGTGCGACAAATGCGTTTGTATCCCGTATTATATCGAGTTAGAAGTTAGCGCTGCGTCAGTCATCGCTGACTGACACCAAACCTTCCGTCCAGTGAAAGCTGGGACGGCAAAATCAGCGCTTGACGCGTTAAGAGCGTATAAAACTGGCAGAAATTAATGTATCGTCGCATTTTTAAGCGAACATATAAAACTGCTATCCTATTTCAAAAAATGGTTTATTTAATTAAAATATGCTTCATTGGCTTCGATACACTTTTGCCAACGAGATTTTAACGCATGAATGACTGTTTTAGAAAAATCCTGATCTTTAGAATCGATAAACTTCGATACGAAATTTTTCAGACTGTCTTCGTCTCCATACCGTTTAGCCCGTAAAACTTTCGAGAAAATCTTCTTCCTTGAAGCGTGACTCTGGCAATGGATGGTGCGACTACAAAGGAGGTTATGCCAAAAACAAAAGCAGGGAGACCTTTTTTTATGAACGGTACGTTAAACGAACCAAAAGTACGCAACGCGTTTAGCGAACATGCGAAGAATTAGGTTTATTCTCGAAAAAAAAGTAATATAAAAAAATTAATAAAAGATAACGAAAAAGTCTTGGATCGATGAAAGGGGGAAAATAATAACTCTTGTGGAGCCGCTCACGGCGTGGAGTACGCGCACGCTCGAGCAGATAATCGATCTTAGCGTTACACGGTCGATTTAGCGTTCGAGATTGATTATCGTCGATCGATAGATTGCGAAAGCCATTGGCATTTTCAGTGATTTTTCTTTTTGCCGGTAGCGCCTCGTTTCCTTCTTTCTTCTTCTTCTTCTTCTTCGTCTCTCTTCCTCTTGGCAGGAAGACGCAGGAGCGCGCAAACGAGAGGAGCTCCGCGAACCTACGTGAACGGAATGGCGATCAGTGCGGCAGCGCGCGGCGTTCTCCTTCCCGGACCAACCTACGCCTTTCGAGGTCAAGATTATTACGCGGCACCATTCTATTTTTGAGCCTGAAAGAACGCGTGCTTATCCGCGAACCCGTGGCGTGTCCAGCGCAAAAACGCGAATCAACGCCGCTCGGCATGCGACAGCGCGACGAACCAGACGCAACCTTTCGCGGACGTTGGCGCCGATACCAGAACCGGTACAAGCAGCTAGTCCATCTACGTCCTCGCCGATCGGCACCACCACCACCACCACCACCACCACAGTAGCATCACTGTCCCGCGATTTTACGCTCGATCGTTTCACAGAATCGATATCGAGCGAGTTATCGCTTTTTTCGCGATATATAACTTTCTCTGTCTCTCTCTCTCTTTCCGTTTAAATCGTTTCAAACCGACCGATTTTCTCCTCTTCATCGATTGACATGGCTTGAGAGGACGAGGCAACGACGAAGTCGAGGATTCCATGCCACTGTTCAGCGATTTTTCGCTCCATCTTTTCACAGAATCGATATCGAGCGAGTTATCGCTTTTTTCGCGATGTATAACTTTCTCTGCCTCTCTCTTTCTGTTTAGACTATTTCAAACCGATTTTCTCCTCTTATTTCACCTCTTCGTCGATTAGCATGGCTCGAGAGAACATCGATGACCATGTCGTAGCGTCTTATGCCACTATCCCACGATTTTCGATCTTTTCTTATAATCGATATCGAACGAGTTATCGGGTTTTTCGTGACATTTAACTTTCTCTCTCTCTCTCTCTTTCTCTTTCCGTTTAGGCCATTTCAAACCGATTTTCTCCTCTTATTTCATCGTCGATTGGCATGGCTCGAGAGGACGTCAATGGGACGTCGTAGCATTACGTGCCACTATCCCACGATTTTACGTTCGATCTTTTCACCGAATCGATATCGACTGCCTTCTTTCTCTCCTCTTCTCTCCCCGTCGTTGTCTTCCTATCGCTACGAAGAATAGGAATGTCGACAAAAATAAACGATAACTTCCTTTCAATGCTGCGTCCTTCTTTTCTTACGATCATTGATCATATTGTCGATAGAGTTTCCTTTTGACGTCGGTGAAAGGTTAACGATAGAACGCATCGTGAAAGCAGATAAACTAACGATCGCTGCTCTCCTTGATCATCGACGTCGATACATTTTTCCATATCGAATCGTCGATCTTGTTACTTTCTTCTCCGACAGTTGCACTGCCCTGTAGAATGGATTACCATTAGGTGGTATGTTCGACACGGAAGTTGTCCGTGTTCGCGATTGCACGAGGTTAGACTGACAGTGGAATTTTAGCTTGGGTGGCGTCAGTCCCTGAAAACTGACAGTGAACTTCTCGTTTGGGCACCGTCAGTCCCTGGAGACTGACAGTGGACATCTCGTTTAGGCAACGTCAGCTTTTCAAGGCTGACAGTGGAATTTTCGTTTGCGCAACATCAGTCCCTGGTCATTGACAGTGGATTTTCTGATTGGGTGGCGTCAGTTCGTGAGGTCTGATAGGGAACCTTTCGGTTGGGCAACATCAGTCCCTGGAGACTGACAGTGAACATTTTGTTTGAGCAACATCAGCTTTTGTAGGTTGACGATAAAATTTTCGTTTGCGCAACGTCAATCTCCGGGTACCGACAGGGTCCTTTTCGTTTAGGCGACATTTTTACATAGGATCAGCAGCATCAAGGCTAAACAATAAATGTCATAATTTTCGGAGGTCGCCTTCTTGCTCTTCCCGACCAAATTTTTATCTGTTTAATTATTTGTATATAGGTACTTCGGATACCCTCGCATTGGCTCCAACATCGTGCGCCTACTTCCACTTTGATTCAGTGCCGACATGGCATCGCCTGAACGGTAAATCCAATAAAGTCGTCGGTGTCGCACTCAACGTGTTAAGTTGCGATCGTTTGGAGTCCAGAAACAGTGCGTAATTGCAAGAAGAGTGGCAAAAAGAATCACTTTACTGCCGATAGCTTCGGCATCGGCATAGAGCCGGAACATCGGCCAAAAGGGGGATGTCGTCGATAGGAGGTCAATAACACGACGCATCGATAAGGAGAAGCTCGAGGAGCCGCGAACCTTCGAGAGGTCAGTTATCCCGGCGCCCGAGCGCATCCCATCTTTGGATGCACTTCACCTATTTCAGAACGCGTTGCCTTTAATGCTCATAAACGCGTTTCATCATCGTTCAAGAGCAACGGCTTCTTCGACGCGTTCCGAAGGTTAACCAGCCTTTTATCGATCGAGTCGATTATTTCGCGAGGACGTTCGCCCTTGAGACGTACCACTGTTTCGCATTTCGATGGTAGAATCGACAAAAGACTCGCAAATTGTCTTAATCATTTTAAGCAATTTATTAGTTACGCAGGATGCCTGAAAATCTTCCGTGGCGAACGTTGCATCACGTCGGAATCACCAATTGCGAAGGTGCTTTATCGTTAAACTGTAACTTCGCAAAAAGATGATATCAAGTTGTTCGGAAAGTCATTTCGTTTTTTTTTTTATTTTTCTTTATGTCGTTATGAAAAACTGTCGGGAAAAAACGAAATTACTCTCCGAACAACCTAACGATTTAATAACTACAAAGCAATAATAATAATATCAATGGGGATAATAATGATAATAATAATAATAATAATGGAACTTGCCATGTTGATTTAATGGACCAACGTCGAACTTGCACCGCCTGCTAGGAAAAAGAACCTCGTCGCAATAGTCGCTAGATTCGCTCGGCTGGGACGTACACACACGCATACACACACCGATAAGGCTGACTGTTAGATCGACGTCTCTTCGAGGCTATTTTTACCTACGTACTCCAATGCGTTCCGTTCTAACATTCCGTGGTGGGAACGAACGGCCGTTCTCCTTCCTTTAATGGTTTTAACGAGAGGAGAGGATAAAGAGAGAGAGAGAGAGAGAGAGAGAGAGAGAGGAGAGAGAGAGAGAGCCGTTTTTAACGATTCACGAAACCGCGCGGTCCTTTGTTCACCGTCCTAGGACGGACCTACGAGGACGTAGAAGGTGGAGGGTGCTGGGAGGTGAGGGGTGGGAGGGTGGAGAAGGTAGGGCGCTCACCACGCGCGGCATCCTGTACCTCGGGAGGTGGACCAGAGAATTATGTCCTTATTGTATGTTAATAGGATTCTCCTCGCACGAGCCTTCCTTAAAAATAGCTCGGCAACCCTCCGCTGTGAGCTCCTTCCTTCCTTCCTTCCTTCCTTCCTTCCTTCCTTCTTTCCTTCCTTACTTCTCCTTTGATCGGTATTTTCTAGTTTCTGGAATCTGTATCTTAGATAACACCGCTCGCGAATTCCTTCCGCGCGCGCGCTTCTAAGAAGTGCGAATTCCGAGATCGGATATCGGATATGCACACCGGCAACGGGTCGAGAAGCGTCGAGAAGCGCCGTTCCTCACGCCACCAGCGCCGCCGCTTCTATATTCAAATCGATTTCGATGACGCGTAGTCGAATCATCTTCGACTTTGCTGGCAGGCGAGACGGAAAAGTACGAATTTCGAGATCGGATGTCGGATGTGCACACCGGCAACGGATCGAGGAGCGTGAAAGAACGCGCCGTTCCTCTCGCCACTGCCATAGCCTCTATTTTCAAATCGGTTTCAATGACGTTTCACTGAAATCGAGTCGAATCACTTTCGATCTTGTTGGCATTCGACTATAAGGAGAGCGAATTCCGAGATCGGATGTCGGATGTACACACCGGTAACGGATCGAGGAGCGTGAAAGAGCGCCGTTCCTCTCGCCACTGCCACAGCCTCTATTTTCAAATCGGTTTCAATGACGCGTCATCGAAATCGAGTCGAATCGCTCTCGATTTTGTTGGCATTCGACTCTAAGAAAAGCGAATTCCAAGATCGCATGTCGGATGTATACACCGGCAACGGATTGAGGTGTGACGAGAAGCGCCGTTTCTCTCGCCACCAGGGTCACTTTCATTTTCCAATCGGTTTCAATGCCGTGTCACTGAAATCGAGTCGAATCACTTTCGATTTTGTTGGCATTCGACTCCAAGAAAAGCGAATTCCAAGATCGGATGTCTCGGATGTACACACCGGCAACGGATCGAGGAGCGTGGAAGAGCGCCGCTCCTCTCGTCACTACTACAGCCTCTGTACTCGAGTCGGTATCAATGACGTGTGACTGAAATCGAGTCGAATCATTTTCGATTTTGTTGGCACGCGACTCCGCGAGGAAGATGCAAGATACGCGATTCTTAGGGAGATATTTTGGCAACGACGCGCGCGTCATTTGCGAGACTCGTCGGTCCATTCTCGTCTTCAAAGGAATTCCCTCGGTTTACACTGCGTCTTGGCCTGCCTTTCGCGTTCTCCATCGCCTTTACTCGATGTCGTTGAGCGTTTCGTCACATCGACGAACAAAAGAAGTACTCCAAATTGAAATAGACGGTGACTGACACGACCTTAACCCGCTATATCTAATCAACTGCATAAGGGCCAACTTTTTTGACTTTTTTTACTCTCTCTTATTTTATATATCTTGCAGAAATTAATCGATCATCGTGAAAATCTACCGAAGGAGAGAAAACTACTTTTCTTCGATAATTAACACAATTTCATTTCTCAAATCGATCGAATTTCTGAATTCAAAACTGAAATCTTGCAAACTATCTGAAAATAGCCTTGGCAGTCTTTGCATTCCACCAAAAATGGGCTGGCAGTAAAAGAACTCGATCTTCGCAAGTCGTGTTGACACGTTGAGTGCTACGTCAGTCCCTGGGGACTGACAATGAACTTTTCGTTTGGGCGACGTGTTTGCATGGACCCGGCAATATCAAGGTTAACAAATAAACGTTGTAATTTTTGGAGATCGTCTTCTTACCGTTAACGACCACATTTTCATTCGTTTAATTATTTGTGCAAGACGTATCTTTATATAGGGTAATAAAGCGAACGCTATTACGTTGCTCTGTGAACAGAAGTTAAAACCTTTTCTTTGTTCGTCAACTATTTACACTATTTACATATTTATACCTTACCTGTGAAGAAAAGAAACGACAATTAATGTTCACTCTTACATATCTTTATACTTTTTAATTCTGAACCTATATATAATCTATCTGAATCACTATCACTCTTCTTATTCTGTACTTTCTATTCTAACCTTTCGCGTGTACGTCTTTTATCTCTTGGTCCCTCTATCGGTCCATCGGCGTATCACGATGAGCGCGGCCGATTCTAACCTAAAGAAAGTCTACTTTTTTTTATATTCGTATACTTCGGGTACTCTTGCATCGACTGCAACATCGTGCACCTGTTTACATGCTTTTCGTACGTCGGTATTTCGGCTGGCGTCCACGAGACGAGTCGAAACGTGGCTTCGTAGTGGCACCCGGAGTGCCGGCACTCGGGGTGCTGTCCTCGAAAGGCTTACCTCACGCCAATACGCGGCGCTTCTCGGCCAACTTTATCTTTAGCCGAGTTTTCAGCGCATCCCTGCGTTATTCGGTAAGTGGCGCTCTGCCAAGGATATGCATTTACTCGACCGGTTATTTGCGTCTTCTAAATCCGACGCTTCCTCCCCTCTTGCCCCTCTCCGCCATTTTCCACGCGTTCGTCGGTCCACGCAGCTCGACGATCCTTTCTCTCCTAACGTAACGATGACATAAAGTTCGTTGTGCGATCTCAATACGGCTGGCGCGCCCTTAGTCGAGTCGCCTCCGCGCGATCGGCCGCGGCGCGCTCTTGGATAAGGCGCCGCCCGTGTCGTTAATGGACATTTCCGACCCCCTTCGTACGCGTCGTGGGAAAATTGGAACGCGCGAGAGGAGCATCCGGCGCCGATACGCTCGGTTACGACGTACGACTTCGAATCGTGGATCAAAGTTTTTATCGGGAAGGACGAGAGACTCGCCAATACGTCTCAAAGATTTTTCCGACGAACTCGTCACTCGTTACTGGTGGTTTATCTTTTATTTATTATATTGTTACGTAGGCTGAAGAGTGAAAAGGTTCGTGAAAACGTCTTAATGATTTTTCCAACGAACTCGCTACTTATTATTGGAATCTCTTTTTTTAATTTTTTTATTATTACACGTGGACTGAAGAGTGGAAGATTCGTGAAAACGTCTCAACGATTTTTCCGACGAGCTCGTTACTCCTTACTGGTATTTATTTTTTATCGATTATGTTGTTACGTTATGTTATTATTTTATTGTATCGTTGTATGGGCGGAAGGCTGAAAGATTCTCGAAAACATCTCAACGATTTTTCGGACAAACTCGTTACTTATCATTGGTATTTATTTTTTATTTACTATATTATTACGTGGACTGATGGATTTAGTGCGGATTGAGCGACGAGAAGAATACGTAAGCCATCGAAATGGGCCGATCACTTCTTATCGCGCGTTTGATAATTTTCAAATTCAAAAAAACTCATTAATTTTTAAAAAAGAATTAAGAACGTTACGATTATTATTCAAAATGTCTCATACCTTTATTTTGTTTCTGTTGCAGGTACGTATGCGTTGTTCACAGTACGATACTACGAATTTTTACCACAAAGAAAAGAACGTAAGTCCGCCTGACTATTTGTCATACAACTTCTTACATTTCCCTACAGTCGTAATTCTCATCGACGTACTTCGAGGCACGCGGTTTCTTTTTTAATACGAAAATATCTACCTTTAAACGCCTAGCGTGCCTCGAAACGTCTCTTTAAATGTTTCCCCTCGGTGCAGTAAGTGCCCAAAACATCCCGGCTGACTTCGGTTTCTTTTAAAATACACCGAACTCTTTCTTACCCGATTTTGAAATAACACGGTCCATCGATAAGGACAAATACACTTTTTTTGCACGGTTTGTAAGGAACGTACCTAAAAAAAGAGTTGGTTGTGCAGTAATTAGAACAGCGGACATACGCAATTTTTTAAACGACGCGAATTGAAGTCTGGCATTTAAATCCGGCGGATAAAGGTTAAATCGAATTTCGCAGAATCTCACGACGTAACGTGGGAAACGATATCCCGTGGAGAAATTTCAATACTTTTCCTTTCTTTAAAGGGACCCCAATGAAGCGACGTACAGCGCTTCGGCCTTAATTTGTTCTCGTGTACTTAGGTAGACGGTTTAACGGCCCTCAAGACAACGTTCGGTAAGCCGTGTGAACGAGCCGTTACGACCGTTAAATTGAACAATTGCCGACGATGGGCTTCTCTTTTAAACACCTTCAATCTCGCCTCTCTCTCTCTCTCTCTCTCTTCCCACGCGTAAAATGCGAGCGCGGATGATCGCCGCTGAAAATAATTCGCTCGAACGACGGGCGCTTCTCCATCGGCATATATCGCCTTTTGCCCGTTCCAACGTCGGTTACCACGTCGCCGCGAAGCCGATTACCACGGTCTAATGCGGATACGAGGCGTCTTTCGCACGATCGACCGAAGAAACGCTCTTCGTTCGCGGCGAAACACCGCCGAGACGAGAGATTTAACATATTAGATATCTTCGATGCTTCCTGCGTCGATCGACGACGTCTCCGCTTATGTTATCGAGAACGTTTTCCTGTCGAAAATCTCTCGTTATCGTTATTATTATCGCAGACTCGAAGAGGGCGTGGAATTGCTTCTCTATGGAGAAACTTGGAAAATTGGTTCTACGAAGTCGAGAGGTGGGAGATTATCGCGGATCGTTTCTTGGAATTCTTTTTCATATCTTCCGGGGTGTCGTCGCTTCGCTTCTGGCTGGTTATTCCAATCGGTAAGACGTCCTTACGAGCCATAAAATAAACTTAAAAATGTTACGAGAGTTTATATATTATTTTTATCAACCTATTTCCAATATGTTTAACCATGGAGAACGATAAGGGATGATTTCGACTAAGAACACTTTCCTATCGACATTTTTGTATTTTCGCGACGTAGACGTTTTCTCGGATTATTTCAAACAAACTAATAGTCATATTCTTTCGAGCCTATTTCGAACTTAACATTAAAGGTACGGTCAAACGACTCCTTACGAAACGAACGTTGATTTTTAGAAAAAAGTTATTAATTTATCGAAGGAAATAGTACAACATATATACACATGGTTCTAATATTATAGGCAATATAAAGGAGCAAAGTTATATGACCTGTAATGTAAGTTTTGATATAAATTATATAAAATTATGAATCTAAAGAGAAATATGAAATATAATATAAATTTTGAAAAGAGTCATTTGACCTTGGAAAACTTCTCAGGGAGAAAACGTCCCTTCGTAGGAAAAGTGCGCGCGTCCTCATGTTTTATTCGAAGAAGGAATCGATTCGCCCCGAGATCAATCGCTAAACTCGCCTTACGTAGGAATCTACCGTAACGCGCTTCCTCCCTCCCTCTACGAAGCGTGGCTAACCGGTACGTCGATCGCCTATGCGAAACGGATAACGAATAGAGTCTCGAGCAAGTGCGCGAGGATAAAGAACAACGCGAGGAAGAATGGAGAGGTCCGGTGCGATGAGATGCTGCCCTCCCCGTAGTTCCCAGCCAATGAATTCATCCATGAATATGTATCGGACTCGTATAACAGAATTCACGGTATGAATTTCATACGGTACGTATCGACGATGTACGGCCCTCCGCGCTCGTAACGAACGGAAGTCCTTAACCACTCGCGCTGGCAAAAAATTCACCGACGCGTGTACCGCAACGGTTCGGTCGCGCTAGTGTTCGATGCCTCGGAGAAATCGGAAAAAGATTTATATTTTTTAAATTTTATTTCGAAACTTTAATTTATTTCTAACTAAAATTTATCTTCGTCCTAGGACTTTTTATAGTTTTTCGAAGGAAATATAGAGCATCGATTTATTATGCAATTTTTGTTTCTCTGACAATCGCGCGACGACCTTGGATACAGGGTGACCGATGGGAATGCGTTGAAAGTTACGCCGTACAACCTCAAGCTGATAAATAGTATTAAAAAATGTCAATTCCAATGATTTGTATGCGCGAGCAGAAATTTTCTTTTCCTATATTTCTCTCTCGTATGTATGGCAACAAAATTGACCAGTTTTCTCTACAAAATGGCCTTTAATTCGTTTTATTTGGCCTATTTCTTACGAAGCAATAACTATTTACTTTTAACGTATTCCCATTGGTCGCCCTGTACATGCCACGTCGTTGGCGATTCTGCGACGAAAGCATTACGACGTGCGTGGCACGTCTTTCTAGCGCAAGTGGTTAACCAGTTACCCGTGTTCGACGAGTATACTCGTCGTGCGAAAAAAAGTAGCGACCATTGGCTCTTTAAATTGTGATTTTAGTGCACTCGAAAACATTCTTAAATTTCAAGATGTTTAGAACATTTCGAGGCGAGGCCGGAATAAAGGAAACGGATAAAAAATATGAATGGTTTGAGATAAATTCATGTTTCCACGTGTACGCTGGCTGAGTACGTGTGAGTAAGTGTGCTATTAACGTTTTTTAACTAAAGAAATATTGTAAAAAAAGATTCCTGCATTTTTTTGATATTATTTGTTTAAATTCACTTTTATACTGGAACGTTAACGCGAGTAAACATCTTGATGGAGTACATTGAAAAAACTATTGCGTCGTATCCAATCGAATCGCATAATACACGAAGGTGTTTACATTGTTATAAAAATAAGATTGGAAAAGAATCGCGATGTTGGCGATTTGAATTTTTAACTTTCGCGAGTACTTGATTTTTTCTGTGTTTTTCGTTTATTATGTATATAGGGTACGTTAATGTTAAGCGAATAAGTAAATACGATACTAGTAATAAAATTGTTAATTTTATCAAATAAAATCGTCTTTTTGATCCAATATTTTAACTGCGACGTTTGCTTTGCGTCTGTTCGACGAGTATACTCGTCATCGCTTGATTCTCGCGGCGCAGCTAACTGGTTAACAGATTCTTCTCGGAACGCATCGTTCGAAGCATCGACGATGTCGGTAGCGAGGAAGACCGGCGCCGTCTTCTTCTCTTCGACGTTTTCCGTCGTCGCCTTCCAGTCGCCGTTTTTACCTAGACTCGCCGGTCTCTCGTAAACGGCCATACCGCGTTGAAATCTTAGATTCTCGTCGGATCACCGAGTTAAGATTTAATTATTTAACCCTTTCGCTGCGGCGCGACCTCGGAGTAATCCATCAACACTGACGGCGCGTCAGTGCGCTGCGCAGACCAGTGAGCAGAACAGTACCAGAAATTTCATACTTCGATAGAATCATTGCAAATAAATCAAAAGTATCCATTTCTTATTTATTTTAAGTAGCCTTTTATACTATTTTAATTTACATAACGCAACTTACTGATTTTTTCAATAACAGTGGCTAATTAAATATAACGAAAAAAAAAATTTAAATGCGAAATCGATAAAGAGGAATAAATTCGTTTAAACCTAACAGTGACCAACAATTTTACATAATGAACGAATAAAGATCAACATATATCGATCTTTAGTCGACATATCAAATGACCCGAACGAGTCAGGCAGAAAGGGCTTGGCACGAAACGTGGTAATATCGTAAACATTTTTGAATAAAGAGATATTATTATTTTTTAACCTTTAAACGCCTAGTGTGCCCGAAACATCCCGGCTAACTTTTAACATTGTTTTTTTCAAATGCAATAATAACGACAGCAGATATTAAAAGTTTCATAGATGTCTGCCAATTCTTTCAAATGAGGGACATTCAAACCCGGCGGATAAAGGTTAAAACGCTCGAACCATTTTTACGCGACACGTGCGCTTGGAGGCACCACACTGCACCCTAGTGAAAAAAAGCCACTTTTAGCAGCAGAGACGAATCCAACGTAGGATGGCGACGGTGTATCGCGGGAGAGAATCGAGCGGAGCGACTCCCGAGTGAAAAAGCCCTTTCTACCTGGGCGGAGATCGCTAGGCAACGTCGTCTCCCGCTGAAAATCTAATCAATCGTATCGCTCGTTCCGGAGTGAAAGGCAGGAGCAGCCAGTCGGTCCGACCGCGTACCTAGATTCTTACCTAGGTACACGCCTGTGTCGTGCCGGTAAGGATCGTCGAGGAATTATTTACGATTTCCGATGAGTCGGACCGCGCGGTGCGCGATTCGATGGATCGAAGTCGCGAGAGATCGAGAAAAAAGTACGCCAGTCGAGTAGGCGCGGCGGATCCTTCCACTTGATGCTCATCTTTTTCGTCGTCGAATTTCGCTATGGAGCTGAGAAGGAAGCTAGGCAACGCGTAGTTCTTCTCTTTCGTCGTGACGTTCCATAGGGTTCTCGTTGTGGCGCGGTCCTTCTCTGGAAGAGGTCGTCGGGTCGTCGATGTCGTGTCGCTGTTTTGCAACGCGTAATTACCAGGCTGGTCGGCCGGCCGGTCAGTGAGCAGCCGAGAGCGTGGCGCCGCGCGGCATTAGACGGATTTTTATGCGGCCGTGTAACGAACGGAGTCGTTTTGCATATTCCGTGGCGTCCGTCGCGACACCAGCCGCGTCGGTGCCGTGCGTCTCCTCCTCTTACTTCGAGTACTCTTCCTTCTCGAAGAGTACTTTCCCGTGCATTTCCAGTTCAAAGAGTTCTCTTTCGCGCTCTTCGCTACCCTTTCGTCTCAAAGAGTACTTGTTCAGGATCGAACAGAGCGCCAGGAGGACGGCAACCATGTCGTTCTCCTGGCGGCGAACCTTCTAGAAGCCGGGATCGGTGTGGCCATCTTGGTTCGATCGGTAGGGTGGCGCCCTCTTTTTTCACCACGTGCAGATTACGATCCGCGACGCCTACCAAGACGCACGTGTTCGTCCGGTGTTCGTTCTTTTCCATTGTTCGCGCAATTGTGCGTAAAGGGCCATCCGAGACCACCGATGACACCGAATTGCGGTTCCACCATCCTACGGAGGACGCGTCACCCGGAGGATCGTGTCCGCAGCCGATTCCTTCCATCCGAGCATCCTAACCTCCCTCCGGACTCTCCTTCCTTATCCGTACTGCCTGTTCATTTTCATCTTTGTTATTCTCTGTTATTCATTTATGATTCATTTATTAAAGTTATTGCGAGCCCAGCCACGTGGTCCTTTGTTCTCCTCCGCCATCCGACCGACGCCTTCCCATTCCACCGCGTATCTTTCGCTGCTCAAACTTAACCTGATTTGAGACGGTTCTGATCCCGCGCCTAAATACAGTCTATATTTCAATCCTCTTCCTATTCCAAACAGTACTCTTCCGGCTCAAAGAGTATTCCTTCGTCTCAAAGTGTCTTATTCCGTTCTCCTCCGTGTCACAGAGTTTTCTTCCGCCTCGAAAAATACTCCTCCGTCTCAAAGAGTACTCTTCCGTCTCAAAGAATTCTTCTTCGTCTCGAGAGTATTATTTCGTACTCCTCCCGCCTCAAAGAGTATCCCTCCGTCTTAAAGAGTTCTCTTCCATGCTCATTTATCTCAAAGAGTACTTTTCCGTACTCCTCCAGCTCAAAGAGTTCTCTTTCGCGCTCTTCGGTGCTCCTTCGTCTCAAAGTGTATTATTCTATACTCCTTCGAGTCACAGAGTTTTCTTCCACCTCGAAAAATACTCCTCCGTACTCCTCCGTCTCAAGAATATTATTTCGTACTCCTCCCGCCCCAAAGAGTATTTCTCCGTCTTAAAGAGTTCTCTTCCATGCTCATTTATCACAAAGAGTGCTTTTCCGTACTCCTCCAGCTCAAAGAGTTCTCTTTCGCGCTCTTCGGTACTCCTTCGTCTCAAAGTGTATTATTCTATACTCCTTCGTGTCACAGAGTTTTCTTCCGCCTGGAAAAATACTTCTCGGTACTCCTCCGCCTCAAAGAATTCTTCTTCGTCTCAGTGAGTATCAATACGTACTCTTTCGGCTCAAAGAGTATTCCTTCGTCTCAAAAATTATTATTCCGTACTCCTTTACCTCAAAGTACCCTTGCGCCTCGGAAAGTACTCCTCCGCGCTTCTCCCTGTCAAAAAGTACTCTTCCATATTCCCCCGTACTCGAAATACCGAATGCCGTTGTCATCGATGAGACTGAAAATAATCGACCGGCGACCTGGAAACGACGAAGGGTAGCTCTTTCGTCGTCCGTCTCGGTTCTTCCCCTAGCGTAAGCGGGCCACGCGCGCTCGTCGCGTGCCCTCCGACATTCGTCGATGGTTACGCGAGCACGGTAGGAATGCGTCGAACGTCGGCGTGCCGCTTTGTCTACGCGCTACTACGTACCTACGCGAGCACGTAGACCGCGATATCCGCGGTTCATTGTCCCGCGGCGCGCCTTACGAATTGTCTTTCCTTCCTCCGACTCTGAGTGTCTTCTTCCCCCTTGCCCTTTTCTATGGAACGCGGAGAACGTAGTTACGACGACGAAAACGACAACGACGATCGACCATAATCGCACGCGTTCCTCTTCCTCTTAAGGCAAGAGAGGACGCGCAAGCGTGATTCACAGGCTCGTTCTCCTTTCAATGGCACTCGGACTGTTCGTTTTGAATTTTCGCGCGAATCTCTCGTACACGCGTCCACTCCGAGACACGCTCCATCCCGCTACGGATAACGATCTTCCCCGAGCGAATAAATTATCGCTCGCGAAGCGTTACGGTTACGGTTATGGTTGCGCTCGAGGCTCCATAAATAAAATCGCTTCGATATCTGAATTATTGGCGAAGTTAATGGGATTATGGGGGTTGGAGCCGTTAGGAGCGAGAACTGGACCGCGCGGACTCGTCGCCAGAGTGTCGAACGCGGGTCGTGTTTAACATTGTAATTAACGAAGCAGAAAAAGCTCGCTTAACATCGTAATTAACAAAACGAAGAAAACTCGTATAAGATTGTGATTAAGGCGGCAAAGAAGCTC
>JAITYT010000326.1:63788-82272 GCA_025433975.1 Liostenogaster flavolineata
TCTAGGCCAAACCAACACAACGACGACGACGACGTCGCTCCGGTGGAAAGCCGGGCGATGATTGGCCGCTCTCCTCGCTCCGGAATTCAACCGCTCCTTCCCTCTCTCTCTTTCTCTCGCACGCGCGAGCTCGCTCTATCCTTCGCATCTTCTCCGCGGACCCCTTTCCGATCCCTTTCGCAGCCCTCGCGCGCCCTCCGTTCTTCCTCCTCTTTCCTCTCTCCTCCTCCTCCTCCTCCTCCTCCTCCTCTTCCTCCTCCCGTGCACCCGAAACACGATGGCGCTGGAGAACCGCGCGAGGACGAGGGGCGACGGAGGCAGGGGGCATGATTGGACGCATCTCGGTGATTGTGGTACCTACCATCCCTCCGCGCCTCACCCTGGTCCACGACCGCGTCGTCGTCGTCGTCGTCGTCGTCGTCGTCGTTCTCTTTCTACCATTCTGGCTTGCTCCGTCTTTCTCTCTCTCTCTCTCTCTCTCGCCGCGCCCCTCGCTGCCCCGATAGTCGCGCGCCGTCACCCTTCTCGTCCCGCGCGGCGCGGAGCGTCTCGCCATCCTCCCCTCCTCGTACAAGGTAGCTACCCCCTCCCCGCAACCGCTACACGACTGTAAATCGAGTTTACCCTCTTGCCGTGGCTCAGCCCTTCAATCAAACTGATTGAAACATTCCTTGAATCCAAAAGAAACGAACCACTACTCTACCCCTGCCGCCACCCTCTCTCGCTCCGCTACCACCAACGGAATCGTCTCCTCTTGTTTCTCGTTCTGCTTTTCTTTCTCCGTCTCTTTCGTGTGTCACGCGCACGCAGCAGACGAACGCGTTTAACGCGTTCGTCGTTCGTCGCACGACGCGGGAAAAGCTCGTGCTCGTTCAGTCGCATCGAGATGTCGTGGTGCCGTTGGACGACGTTTCTCCTTTGCTTCTTCTTCTTCTTCGAGGGATCGATTCGTGTCTCGACGAGGATCGTCGAGAGATGACACGGATATACGTTGAACTCGAGCGCCGATTGTCTGCTGCCAAAGAACGCCGCCGCTCGTCGGACTTCTCCACTGAAACTCGCCTTCGAGAAGTACGGAATTCGTTACTCGATGAGTGTTCGATCGATCGACTTTGAGCTCGTTGTCTCTTTCTCTGTCTTTGGACATAGACTCCGTCGATTTTGGACCGCGAGGTACAGCGATTCACCGAATTAACCTCTCGAACTTTACGAGATATCGCGTTTAAATAAACCCTGAGAAGTTAAATAAAAAAATATTAAATCGCGTTACGAGGAAACGCGTTAAACTATGACTCGCAAACAACGTAGTTTCTTCGCGCGTTTCATCGTTCGTAGCACCCAAAGTAGAAAACCCGTTGAACGGTTGAACTCTCGATCTCCCTCGAGGCGGTTCTCACGCTTCGCGGCACCGACGAAGGAAGATTTCGACGAACGAAGGAAGCCTGACTGTCGAGCCTGACTGGACTACTCTCTCCTCGTTGGAAAATACGATCGTACGGAGACGATCTCGGCCGAATTTTGCCGCTTTAGGGGGGATTTCGAGGTGGACAGGGAAGGCGAAGCGCGAGCACAGTCGACGGTAGGTGTTTCGTGGTCAAATATTGATACTGCGACGGACTAAATCGTTCCATTGTGCCAACAGATTAGGAGGTACGTGCGCCGCGCGGACGACGAGTAGACGCGTTTTATCGCGACACGAAGCGCGATTTAAACGTACGGTAATATTGGCTCGTCAAAAAAACTCTCGATAGTTTTTCCACTGCCGTATAGTCCCCCCCCTCGTCCTTATTTCCTTTCGAGTTTAAAAAACGTATTTAGAAACGACGAACGATTCCTATTTTATTTTGGCGCTTTTCCGGCGTACGTCAAGTCGGACTCGGAGTATCGATGAAAAATAAAAAGAAATCGCACGGATGCAGAATCGATCCTCGATTGGAAGAGTTTGCAGAAACGAGGAAACTCCTTTTGACTTCCGTCCTCTTCGTATCCGATCGTTCTCTCTTTCGACGCGGAACGCGATCCGACATCGTCGGTTTGTGTCATTGATATCGATCGCGCGAGGGGAAAGCGTAACGACGCGATTATCCTCTCGTCGAGGAGAAAGATCCGGATGAAAATTTCGCAGGGCGCACGGCGCGAATCCGCCACGTGCTCGACATCCCGACTCGACTCAAATTAACATCGTCTTCGGATTCTAACGATCCGTCTCCGTGACCCTCTCGCGGTGGCTAGAATAATTCGTCGATGTCACGCTCGGATCGTTTCGCCGAAAGACGACTTTTCCTCGATTTTCTGCGCGATCGCGATGTCCACCACCGACTCCGCGAAGAAGGCACGGAAAGGAAGGAGGAAAAAGGGTCGGCAGACGTTCGTTACCTTCCGTATGTACATACGTGCCGCTAGCATCGGGTCGTGTCAATCTATTTCTGGTAGGACTAAGTTCGGCGTCTGTTTCTCATTAAATTGCGCTCTGACCTCGAATCCTCTAAATTTGGAACGAGTCCCCGCGGATTAGGCGCGTATTCATCGCGCCGCTAAGTCGCACGACGTTTTAAATCTTCGTTTCATTGAGATACGAAGACGAACCATCTTCGCGGCACGAAACTATCCGCGTTTTGCGCGTTTAGCGTAACGAGACATCTTTCATATCCAACGAATGGAACGTGGATGAGATCGGTAATCGTACGCAGGTTAGGTCGAATTTCTCAAAAGAGGAGAGGCAACGCTGCAGCTTCGCGAAAAGATAGGCAAAAGCACAGGGGGCGAATCGTAATGAATTTGATTTCGAGAAAACCTACTTCTTCGTCAAATGGCGTATTTACGGTCACGGTCTCTTGAAATCGAGATCGAAAGTTGTTCGAGTCGATTGTACGCTGAGTAATTACTTCGAAATTCTACGATTCTGCAAGATATCGCGCGATCCGGAGTAGAAGAACACGCGTCGACTCGAGATCAACGAGGAAGAATAGAGGATCCTAATGGACAATTTGTCTCGTCGTCGTTGCACCGCCAACCCTCGCGCTTTTCTTCTATTTTTCCTCCTTTCCTTCCGTTCCTCTCGATTATGGGTCTCGAGACAGACACGAGGCGGACGCAACGGCGGCTAAACCTTCGATCGACGTCGATTCTCGTAACGCGTATCGGCAAATATTTTCCGTAGTCTTTCGTCTTTCCAGTTCGAACGATCCCGCCGTCTCTTCGATACAACCAATAAATTACGTTCGTACGCTCGGTAAGCCGTGGAAATTTGAAGGACAACTATCGAATTGTTCCACGACGTTGAATTCACGGCGTCGCTCACGAAACGTCCACATCCACGAAGCTCTTTTTCGAAAAATTTTATCGAAGGTTGAAAATACGTATCTTACTATATAAAGTCTACGTTACACGTATAAATGAAAAAAGAAAATTCGCCTTGTCGATCCGTGAAAATCGTTTTATCCGTTATTCAATTCGTTACCGAATTAACCCAGAGCCGCGTTCTATCGTATGATATATATATATATATCTTTTTAGGGACAGTTATTTGGACGAAGATAGGAAGGAAGGAAGGAAGAAACATATGGTCGTTGGAACGCGCGAAGTGGATCGTGGGCCTCCGTGGGTCGAGGATAATTAGATCGTCCAGAGAGAGTTTCGATAACGAGGCGCACGATCGAAGGAAGACGACGAACAATGGCGAAAGCAAGGTGGATCGATTCGCCGCCCGATCTTTCCGGTCGCCTTTGTATCGCAAACGATATTACGTTCGATCGCTTACCTTCTGTAATCGCTCTTGCAAAGAATCATGCCGCTTCTGGTGTAGCAAGAGTGGCCGATCTCCGCCAAAGCCGTACCGCAGTAGGAGCACTTTAAACATCCGTTATGCCAATAGCGATCCATCGCTAATAACAGCCATCTTTCCACTATTTGACCGCCGCAACCCGCGCACAACTGAATGCCCGACGGCGCGCTTGGTCCGCCTTCCTGCTGCAAAGAAACACGGTATCATTAAATTTTATTATAAATCTTCTCTTTTTCGACGTACGAGAACGCTTTTCCAAATGACCGATTAAGTAGCTCGAAAAAGTAAAGGTCGAGAAGTTCAAAAGCGCAAAAAATGAATATAAATTATATCTTTTGGTATTTTCTCTAAATATGCGCAAGTACGAGGAATGAAATAGAAAAGAGGCTAATCTCGTCGAAGATGGAGGGTGTCGAGCATTCCACCGATTCTCCCTGTGGCTACGTTCAGGATGAAGAAAATTTGCTTGGCATCTAATTTTTGACCCTTCGTTTCTCATTTAAATAAAATTTGAATAAAATTGTATTATCATTATAAAAATTTAAAAAAAGTCCACAAATGCTGTAGGAAAATACGTGAAATAAAATAGAAGCGTTTATCGATATTCTAGACATTTTTCTCGTAGATTTCAAATTTTCCAAGCGAACGCGAGTCGTAATTAGTTCCAAGTTACATATGCGGTTCTACAATTTCTCCTAAGTTTTGTCTTTAAGAAAATGCGAACGATCTGCCGATCCATCGATGCGATTTTTTGGTTCCTTTTATCGAATTTCCCTCTTCTTTGACACTTCTTACACCGACGCGGAAACAAACAGATATATTTAAAGCGCGAAGCGCTATCGATACGTACGTATTTTACTCTTTTATTTCGACGTAATCGGAGTTGCGTGGCGCCTTCGAGCAACCGCTATTGCGCAGCTAAGAACGATGGTTATGAAAAACTGAAGTCTTATAACGTAACTGAGCAATAATGTCGGTTTAATGGGATTTACATAATGCGATCGTACCTGGCTCCGACACTACGCAATGGAAACAAACGCGTCGCGAACGGTTTCGCGTTATTAATTCTCCTACCCACCCGGTATATTTTTGCTAGCATCGCGTTACTTACGAACGACTATGAAAAGGATCGAGCGCATTGGGATGCGGACGTATGCCCTAAGATTTACTATGGGACGAAAAGAAGTAGGTATTTAAATCGAATCGAATCGATATCGAAATTGCTATAACGAACGCAAAATACAGAGTTTATACGCGTATTTCATAAATATTAACGAATCGACTACTTCTTAAGCTACTTTATTAAAATTGTGTTACGCGATAAGAAAATGCGGCTATCGGAATATGCAAATGGTCGCGATACAAAACGAATGTCGGAGCAGTTTAAAAAATATTTCGAGTGAAAAAATTACAAGACGTTGTGTTCCTCGTATTTTCAGGGTCAGTCTTTACTCCCTATCGGCGTTATAAGTTTATAAATTCGCAAACGTTCGACGGCGTAACGAAAAGGGATCGCATCGACGTAAAAAGGCGAGATAGGCAAAATGGTAGGTTCGAAAACGAAAAACGTGCGCGAAAGCGAAGTCACGGAGCGCGTCCTTTCCAATGTATTTTTTCATTACACGCTCGTTACTTAATTATGTACGATGGACGATAGTATCGTAAGCGGTGAAACTTTAGCGTCCCAAGGTCTTCGCCTCGGTCGCTCGCCATGCGCCAAAGACTTTCCTACTTACCGATGGTTCCTAGGCGTCGCGTCGTCTCGACCGTTGTTCGAGCGGAATGTAAAAACGAATAGAAATATATCGATAAAATCGTAGAAATGTTTCCGAATTAAGAAAGAATTTCGTTCCGCTTGGATGGAACGACCACGAGAGATTTACTAACTGTCGAAAGGGACGACGAAGAGCAATACGTTGATCGACGAGCCCGGACTTACTTTCCCTCCCCCTCGTTCGGGAGCGAGCTAAGATTCTACGAAAAGCAAACGGTTCGTTACGACACGCGGAGGTGCGCGTTATTAAAAATGATGACTTAACTCGTCGTTTTCGAACCGAGGCTTTTTACGAGGACGTAAGAACGACGAAGGAATAATCTAGAAAGGAATCGAAGTTCGTTTAACGATCGAACCAAGAGAGAACACTGATCGCGTCGACGGTTGACTCACTGCTGCCTCGATACAAATCGTAACGATTACCAAAGCGCGGAATTGCCGTACTATTTTTACGAGGCGAACCGCGAGTAAGTATCGTTCGTCGTATTACGAGGAAGACTAACTCGCCTTTTTAACGCTCGAAAATAATGATTCCAGGCCACGACGCTTGGTCAGTCTGGATGAACGATCGGTTCGCGAAGAAAGCATCAGTTCGAGAGGAAGACGCGAAGAAAGAACGAAGTTGAGCGGCACTGCTCGAGGCGCAAAAGTGGGGAGAGGAAAGCAAACCCGGAGGAAGGTTTACCCCCACCACCTCGATGTCGTCAATGCGCCAGCGGTGCTCCGCGTTTCGGTATGCCCTCGTAACTGCCGCTAGCTGCTGCTGCTGCTGGCTGCTGCCTCTATACAATGCGACGGACGACGACGTTTCGTTCTTCCCTCTTCGAATCGATGACCCGTATTTCTCTTTTTATTGCGTACACAGGCAACTTGATTTGTCAACGTGACTTGTCGCGTGCAAATGCAAACGACGACGACGACTAGAACGTTATACCGTTCCTTTCTATTATGTCTCGGTTAAGGCATCGCAATCCATTAAGGTAAGAAAGTATCGCGAGGCAATCCGAGAGAAACGTCGAGGACTCACGTGGGTGTTTCGCGTTGACTGGCGAATACGCAATTTTCCCTCCTACGATCCGGCGGTGCGCGAATCGAATGACATTCGCGTCGTTCGCTAGGCGAGCGAGAATAAAAGACGAACGATAATTAACGTCCTTTGAAGCGTAGTCTAACGTAGGAGAGCCAGAGTTAACCCGCTTCTGCGTGGTGGGTTAAAGCAATGGAAAATAATTGGAAACCGAGAGCGAAAAGAATGGCATTAGCCCGTGTTCGCGTGCAGGTCCGCTAAGAATCACCGCGGAACGAGGGCGTTTATCGTGCCTCCTTCTGTCATTTCGACCCTATTTACCTCCGGCAAGATCGATGGAGACGAAAGAACGTAATTACGGGCGGTAACGAAGTTATTTCGCGATCACCGCCAAGCCCACCGAGATCTCGGAGAATCGTTGAACGTTTCGACGCGATCGACGTCGAAAAAAAAGTAAGCATCGAAAAAGGACGATGGAGGCGCGCGCGCGCGCGCGCGCGCGATGGACGAGAAACGGATAAAACTGAGAACCTCGACAGGGAACAGGACGACGAGGACACGAGAATCCTTCGACGCTCTTAATGCGCAAACTAAAAGTTTTTAGCAACGCATTCGATTACATTTAATCGCGGCACTCCACTTTGTACGAACCCAGATAGCGTCGGTTCGTGCAAAACGTGAGAAAGTTCAAGGCGCGCCTTCGTTGCATTAATGCACCATTCGACGAAAAAAGGGGGAGAGCGAGAGCGAAGGAGAGTCGGAGAGACGAGCGAGAGGGGCAGGGGTGCTGGCGGAGAAAAAGAGAGAGAGAGAGAGAGAGAGAAAGAAATGTCCTTGCGGCACGAAGTCGGCTCGAGCAATAATTTATTAGCCTGGAATGTCTAGCAGCGCGGCGGGTTTCGTCGCTGTTGAGAAACTATTGTCGCGCCACGAAGTCAATTTCCGTGATGCAACAACATTTTCCTCCTGGCGTACGCGTTCCGTCCCCGCACACTTAATTAAGCCTCTTTCGTCGCTAAGATTTTATCGAAACGGCGAAACGAGGTAGCGTCGACTAAAAACTCCTGCCAACCCGAAGAACAATCGCGCGAAGTCATGAGATCGTGGCGCCTCCGCGGAAGGTCTTTCTTCTTCTTCTTCTTCTTCTCTTCGAGCGGCAAAAAGGGAAAAGGAAACGGCTGAAGAGCAGGACGAGGGGAACGAAAGAAAGGAAGGAAGGATCCGTGTATCTTTCGCCAAAAACGCTCGTTTATACGCGAAGAAGCTTCCAATGCCGATTAGTCGCGACGTAATAACGATGTAAATATCCGAGGTAATCTTTTCTACGAAGACGAATGACGTTGGAAAAGGGCAAATTGCCGTTTCGTAGCTACGACCGCGTGCCGTCGCTAGCCGATCGCTCGACCAGCGAACCACCGGCCACCAGCTACCAGCAGCGAGCGAGTTAGCGAGCTAACCAGTCGAACAGCCACCTGCTGCTGATCGTGATCCACGAACGATAGCACCGCCGCCACGATTAACCAAAGCGAAGGAAGAAAGGAAGGAAAAGTGGTAAAAATGTAGCGTTATTCGATGATCTTACGATTTTGTCGCTGGGGAAATACTTGATCTGGTTCATCCGTGAGGCGATGGCGTTGTAATGATGAGCGTGAACCTCCATGGTAACGATGTATCACCGGCGTCGTGCGAGACGCTTCGCGGAAGAGGAGGATCGTCGAAATCTCACGGCACTGCTTCCAGCACTTTCCTGGTATTATTCACTCGACGAAGACACGACGATCTACTTTTCCCTCGCATCAACGGCCAGAACTGCCGGACGCACGAGAAATTAAACTCGCAAAATGCGAAGGCGACGTCGCTGCAGTCTTCGCCTTGGTCTCTTTCGAACAGGTGGAGAGCGCGTAGATCCAAGAGAAGAGAATAGAATAGAAGAGAGGCTGCTTCCTTGCTTCCCTGCTTCTACACCGAGCTCGGTCCGGCCGCGGAATTTTTTCGCGGAGAAAGAGCGGAAAAAAGAGGGTCAAAGTATAACGGAGGAAGGGAAGAGAAGAAAGACGAGAAAAAAAGGAAACGAAGAGTAGAAGAGCGACGACGACGACGACGACGAACGGAAGAGTGAGAAACGACGCGACAAAGCGAGACAAGACGCGGTGCCAACAAAGACGAGACGAACCAGTTCCGACCGAAGTCAGAACTCAACTGACTGGTCTGTCGGTGCTTTGGGCCCCTGAACGCCTCCTCTCTCGCAGGGTCCCGGGTTCAGGTACCCCGGCGAGGCAAGACCGGGCCCGCGCGGTGGGGGAAATAAAAAGGCCAGCCTAGAAAGGACCTAACTAACGTTGAAAGGGGACGGGAACCAACCGCGGGTACGACGGTCGAAGCGAGACGGAGAATCGGTGAGAGGGAAACGACGGACGGACGGACGGACGGACGGAGAGAGAGAGAGAGAAAAGAGAAGAAAAGAGGCTAAGCGAGAGAGAGAGAGGGAGAAAGACCGAGAGACCAGAGGGGAGAGACGTTGGTCCCTCGGCATCCCCTCCGCCCTTATTCAATTATGTTTCTCCATGGTAAATGCCCATATTGTTACGTTTGTCAATGGCGAGCTAAGTGAGGGTCACGTAGACGGATAATGCCTGCTGAATTTTAGCTTGCGACCCTTCTCTCCCTACTGCCCCCCACTCCTAGTCCCCTTCTCCCTCTAACCACCCCTCTGCCTTTGCATCAACCGAGTCTTTCTCTTTTTTAGCGTCGATCGGAGTTTTTCCGTCGTTCGACCTTGCCACCTCTCGACCAACGTCGACGTTCTTGGGTAAAATAGCGAGACCACCTGTACGTTCGAACGATCTTCTTCGACACCCGTCGAAACGAACTTCCTCCGGACGAGAACGGCTCGAAACCCCCAAAGGGATAGGGAGAAGGCGTGGATCGTATTTTGAATACGCGACGGAAGGAGGGTGAGGAGGAGGGGGGGGGGAAGAGGAGAAAGGTACGCCGTACCTTTTCACCTCGCGATCCGACCCGTACGCGTGGTCCACGAACTTCGTGGACCGCGAGGAAGACGGAGGGGAGAAGAAGGAAGGGGAACGACACGACTACGTCCACGACGACGAGAACGACAACGAAGGGTGTGCTTTCGACGACTCTTTTCCGCGGTTATTAAGGGCAAGGTAAATTATACGGTCGTTGAATTATACCGAGTGCGTAAACGGAAAGGAGGACCGCGCGCGGCGCATTATCCGCGCTGATTATTACACGAATAACAGCGATACGCGCGTTTCCAGGTGCTTCCGCTTAAAAACTTTCTCTCATGGTCATTCTCGCGCGACGGGTAAGCATAGAAAGTGGAGTTTAATCGCATTCAAACGTGGAAACCGTTCGCCATGTGGAACTTACTTCGCGTAACGTGTTCGGCCGACTGTTACGCGTCTTGTATGAAAGCAGAAATAAAAAAAGGAAGAAGAAAAGGAGAAAAGTAAAAACGTGGGAGAAAGGTGAACGAAGTCGAGGCGTACCTGTGGCGTTTTCGAACGAACGGAATTTTCAGGATTCTTAAATTTCTCTTTGCGTACGCGTGCGACGACACCAACACGAAACGAAATTCTTTTCTTCTATAGAAATTGAAAATCTGCCAGTCCTACTCTTATTAGGTTCGCTTCGAAGCGAATATCACCGAAAAAAACAAAAACGAAACGACGTCGCTTCGCGTACGGCGTAAATTACGGCGTAAGCCGAGGAACGCGTGCAACCAAAAAGTAATAACGACGTTATCGGCGTTATCGTTCCAGCCGATCGACGATCGATCGTTTAATAAGAATCTACCGCGAGATTTCGATCTTATTCGGTGGATCGTGATAGCGTCCGTGTGTATGAAAATAGAAGCGGCTCTCGAGTACGTATGTTTTATGCATTGGAATAACTAACGGCGAACGTCGACGTAGAGTGGGTGACACGTGTAAACGTTCTCCTAGGAACAGCAATTTGCGTAGGTAAACAGGTTAGCCGGTACCGACGAGTACCGCCGCGCAAGCTCATTGCCTATCGTGCGATTTTCATGGGAAATTATAATATATTTTCTTCGACTCTCGAGAAAAGAAAAGGAAAGACGGCTTATAAATCGCAAAGCGTGGATAAGATCGTCGCTCGTCTCGAACACGACGGAAAATAGGGGGGGGTATCGGAATCGAGCTGTGGAAAAAGTTTCTGGAACCACTGGATCTTGGAAACACGGACGTTGGAGAGGTCGAAGAAATCCCCTTACCTTGAGCGTACAGTTGTTGTTGTGATTGACCGGCGGATAAGCAGGGTGCCCGGGTAGATGCGGGTGCGGGTGACCCGGGTGGTGAGGGTGGTCGGGCATCATACCGGGCCCCCCGTGATGATGACCGTTCGCCCCCATACCCTGTCCAGCCTGGAGGGAGGCGTACGGTGTGGCCGGATCGTTGCCGGCGCCGTGGGGCGGCGAGTGAGGACTCGGTAGGTCGGGGGTCGTCGTGGTGCCGCCGCCGCCGCCCCCGGCGCCACCTCCGCCCCCGCCGCCGCCCCCACCACCACCGCCGCCGCCGTATCCGTGGTGAGGGCCCGCGGGCCCCGCGTGATGCGGGCTGCTCGACAGCGAGGAATGGTGAGGGTAGGCTGCGGGGTGGCCCGGGTGGTGGGGGTTCATACCAGCGGTTAGAGCGCTCGCCAGCTTGACCGATGAGAGGTGGGCCCAAGGAGCCCACCGACAGCTTGTCACGACGAAAAAGAAAAGCTTCGGGCCCGCTACCGCTCTTTCTCTCGCGCTCGCGGGGACCTTAGTGAGGCCCGGCTATCCGGCAACCGGTTCTCTTCTTCCGGTTCTCTCCTGGTGGTATCTGCAACAAAAAGGGGCGTCGCGACGCTTTAGAATCGACTACCCTCGTCGAACCGACGCGTTCACGGTCCGAGAGAGCTTTCTTTTCGCCAGTTTGTCGAGTTTTCCGTTTTGCCGCCCCCGCTTTCGAAGTTAAAGAAAAAAAAAAGAAGAAAAAAGACGTATCTCGGCAGTGCTCGTCGCGAGAGATTCGATTTACGATCGGCGTCGCGAAAGTACGCGTGGGATTTCGACGAAAGACGACGCTGCTGCGGATTAACCGGCGCACGGAAGGACACACACCGTCGCGAAATTAATTCGACGGAAACGTTCGGCGTCGTTTTATCGGTCCCAGCGACGATCTCGCGATACATCCAGGGTTCCAAAACGACGTAAAGCGACAGGATGCGGCGAGGCGCGATCGATTCTTACTCGGCGAAAGAGTTGGTCGGCCGAGGAAATATTTAAATTCAATCCGGACGCGAGGGCAGTAAAGCACGACGAATCGTAAGGAGAGATCCACCGGTTGTCGTACCGAGTGGGGTAAATGCACTTTTGCGTTTCTTTGTCCTCTTTTTCCATGGACAACGGTCGACGGATAGATAAGACGCGTTCACGGCCATCGGCGCGGGAGATGAAGTCGCCGGCAAGACGAGGCAAGGGGATCGTAGAGAAATAGGAAGCGGCCGTGACGAATGGACGACAGAGGTAAGTCGCGTATCGTTGGATTTTTTGTCAAAGGGCGATCGAAGCTTCGATCGTCGTTACCGGACTTAAAGTTTGTTTGGCGCGCGCTCGAGCCAAGGCGATTAGGAGAAAAACAGCAGGAAAGTTCGAAAAGATTAGATTCGAACCGTAATTTGGCTCGCTTTCGTGCGACTACCTCGCACACGCGCCGCCGACGTAATCGAAATGGAAAGGGCCAAAGGAGTAGGAACTAGAGCGGATATATTCGTTTCTAACGGCAGTTTAATTTCCTCGAGACTTTCGCTCTCGGTGGCGATGGCTCGTAGGCGTGTCAACATCAAAGGCCTAATTTTCCGGCTGCTAATTCGAGTTGGATCGACCTCGAATACCGCGCCGATCGAAATTCCGTCCACGGTAGATAAACGAGATCCCTGTCTTTTCGATCGAATCGATCGATCGCGTCCTCTCTCTCTCTCTCGTCCCTCCCTGGCGTCCCGTTTCACGACGCCCAGCGTCCCGCCCCACCTCGGAAAACAACGAAGCGCGAAGCATCGTGACATCAACGAACAGAACCTCGCTCTAATTACTACCCTTTATGATCTTTTCCGGCGGTCCAATCAGATTCCTCTCGTTTCCGTCCTTCCACGGTAAAACGATCCTCGTTAACTCGTTATCGTCGTTACGACTGGTCTCGCGATAATTTCAACGGATTCGTAGGTGTCGTATTAAACGTACTCCCAGTTACGATTCCCGTTTGAACGAGTTTTCAATAGTTTTTAGATCCGTGCGCGTTTGAAAATATTGAAAAAGCGTAACTTTCGTTCGGTTCGACGCGTTAGATAAAAACGAGAAAATAGGAATTTTCCGAGCGCGAGGGATATATCGAACGATTCGACGATCGCGCATCGTGCAGTCCTACGAGTTTCGAGGGCCGCGAGTGTGAAAAACAAAAGAGATTAACAATTCGTAGCAAAGCCTGTGGTCGTAACGAATTAATAAGCGCAATTAAAGGAAAGATTTGTTAGCGAGCCGATGGAAATATTCGTAAGTATACATTTTTAAAGGCCTCGAACGAAGCGTTCCTCCTCTCTTCGGCAGAAAATCGAGTAATTTTACCATGGAAATCCTCGCTTTACATAGTTTTCGAATTAGTTTCAATTTCAAAGCTCCGTATCCTTGAAATATTGAACGCTCTGCAAAATGTGGCGACGCAGCTAACCAAAACGTATCATCGGGGAGTACTCGAGTTACTCGTGTGTTATTTCGGTAAAACATCGATGCCGCCCACCACACCCTCGCGTTTCTTGCCATTGATTCTAACTATATTGGATTTCAAACGATCGTCCATTCCTTCCGTCATCGACCGATTACGATAATCGAACGCGCGACGAAAATATTTCGTAAAATCTCGTTTACGCCACCTTCCTCTACGTAATTCCAGATAATTAAATAAAAACGTCGCTTCGCGAACGAATTCGTCTCCTGCCACGGTGTGACGGCTTCGCTGGCACGTCCAGCGCCCTTCCCCCTCTCTCTCCTTGGGGTAGCTCGTCGTCGAATCGCTGCTAAAGCACAAAAAGTGGTCGAATACGGGAGGGAGAGAAGGAGAAAAAGAGGAGTTTCGATTCTAAGCGATGCAACAAGCGACGACACGAGGACGTTAGAATTTTAAAAACGGTCGAAAATTCCGTCTTCGTTAAGAGGCCTGTGTGCAACGTCGAGAACGACACGCCCACTGTAATTAAGAATAATCCTCCTTCTCGGTAAAACGCAGCGGGTGTCGTTCGGATCGTTCGAAATTTCTGTCTCTTTCGGTAAGGATCCTTCTTCCTATCCTTCTTTCGCCTCCTCTTTTTTGTTTCTCGTCCGTTCTTTCCTTCGGAGGCAACCTTCGGCGCGGTCGCAACGTCGCTCGGTCCATTCTTCGATGTCCCTCGCGCCCTTGCGAGCCTGCCCTGCCTCAACCACGAAACGTCACCGAGGAAAATGCTCGGAATAATGGCGACCCTCTTCTCGCGGCATGGAAGATCAGAGGAGAGGAGAGGAGAGGAGAGGAGCCTCGAAAGAGACCGACGGTGACACGAGGAGAGAGGAGAGGTCGGAAGAGAAAATCAAAAGAGGAGGAGGAAAGGAGAAAGCTCGGAACGATGCGTATCCACCGAGGCAGCTGCTGCCGCTGCATCCAATTAAGTCTCGCGGCGTTATGCGCTAATTTCACTGTTAATTGTTAACCGTTAATTATTAATTACTCGTTCGCCTTATCGGGACATCTGCTCGGTCGCGCTCGATCGAGAGACAGCCGTGGCGCTTCGAAGCTGCCTCTACGCGACGCGTCACCGCGTTGGATATTCAAAGAGCGCGTAGGGCGGGGAGAGCGTTAGGAGAGAGGAGAGAAGGAGGGCTTCGGCACGTTTCATTACTCGTCGACGAAAGGCAGCGCCGGTAGGACGCGAGAGCGAGAGAGAGAGAGAGAAAGAGCGCGGCACGACCGAAAGGGGCGAAAGGCTGGATGATGATAGCGGTGCAAGAGCAGCGGCGTTAAGAGAGGTAGGGAAATGCAGAAAAGAGCGATATTAATTAGGGAGAGAAAGAGGGTCGCGAGGACCGCGGAGGGAGAGACGCGCTTTTCCTGCATTAATACTTCGCTCCTTCTTCGCGTGCTATTCCGTATCGTTAGGACCGGATACCACCATCTTTTTATTCGTCTTCGACGAATTCGAACGATCGACGACGAACGAATGAAGGTCGATTGGCGATGCCGAAAGTACGTCGAATTCAACCAAAAAAATCTCTTCGAATATCTTCTTCGAAGATCCGAAACGCGATCTTTCCCCGTATTCGAAAGATCCGCGACCGACGGAATTGGAAGGAACGGCGTGGAGTCAAGGATGGCTGGATGCTGGCCGATGCCGATGTCGCCGGTCACGGGCGTCGTTCGCACGGATCGGAGAAATTTACGAGCTATGCGCATGGTTAGCCGTCGAGAGCGTGGTGACCGTTGGCGGAAGTGCGACGGTCGAGCGATAACAAGATGATAACGAGGGAATACACCGGTAATTACTGGAATGATAATGACGAGGAGGACGAGGAGAACGACGACGACGACGACGACGACGACATGGAGGGGAGGAGGAGGAGAAGGTAAGGGAGCCGCGGGGGGGTAGGGAGAAGGAGGAGGGGAAGGAAGAAGAGCACGATCGGCTGCGATAGGGATAATTAACGATCGCAATCGTACGAAAATGAGAACAGGGCGAGTGCGACGGTGACGATAACGAGCGGTCCAGCGATCTTATTAGCGATAAACGACGATAACGAGGACGCCTCGTTCCATACGATAACGACGCGACGTTACGGTGACTGTAACAGTCGGAAAGGAAGAAAGGAAAGAAGGAAGAGAGGATCGATGCGAACTCGAAGAGCGTGACGAATCCATCGTCGTGAGAAATCATCGCGACCGTCTAGAGTCCGTTGCCATGCGTTTTCTTGCGAATTCGCGCTGTTTCCGTCGAGTGTTTGAGAAGAGGACGCTTCGAGAGACGTCGATCCGTTCGACAACGTAAACTGGACCGACTCTCGGAGTAACATCGGATTTCGAGACGATGGCTATCGATAGTTACTCCGAACAGTTTTAGACGTTTCCATTTTGAACGATCGAGCTTCTACTCGTATCATCGATAGTAGCGAGCTTCGAAAATGTGCTTGGTATCTCTTTGCCGAGTACTTGGCGTAAGAACGGTCGTATCGAGTACTCCTAAGTATACACGTAAAAAGATAGATTCACGGATACGAACGCGTGCTTGACCGACTCGACTATATCGCGTAGCTGCGATAAAAAAAAGATAAAAACCGTGAACGAGTTTGACGCGAGTTAGCATATTTAATTTGACGTAATATTAATATTTATACACGCGTAAATCGTGATTCGTTACGCGTATAAGTTTCTTAAAAACTGATAAAACGATTAAATATCATTTTTAGAAGCACGAGTATTCTCCATCCCCGTATCGTCCTTCTAAGCGAGATTCGACACGGACTCGTTCATCGATCTTAACGTTAAATCGATTCGAACGAAACGGCGGATGGATTCGTTCTGAATTCGCGGCAACGGCACCTCCTACCGAACACACCACTGTGTGTATCGTGTCTCTGGGTCATCGAGCGGTTCGATGATTTTTTCATCGATATCGCGCGGTCGAATGGACGCGATGCCGACCGTTTAAGATCGCTTACGAGTTGGTTTAAGCGCGCTAGGTGATCGTTACGCGCCGTTCTAATTGTTGTCGATGTCTTCTCGAGTTCATCGTTGAGATCTTATCGCGGTTAATGTATCGACGGAGGCGTTGCTGCCGCGGCTCGATAACGGTGTAACCGTCCAAGACGTAGCCTGCCATTAAACGATGATGTATCGATGTCGTCCGTGACCGTGGATAAATCACTGAAAAGCCGATCGCAAGGTACCGTCGTCGTTCCGATGCCTTCCGTCCTCGTCCCTCTGCCCAAGGAGCAAACCCTTCTCTCCCGACGATCGAGGAACACGACAGGAGGACCGACCGAACGTAACCGAGCGGCTAAGCGACGAATCGACCGAATCTAGAGCTACGTTATCGTTCCCCTTATCGGTGAATTTATTTTATCGCTCGAAATGTCGTCGATGACGCTATGCGAATGACGATGTACGGGTCCTGGGTCGTTGTCGAATCGAAGGTGTACGGTGAAAAAAAAAAATATATATACAAGTAACATCGGAGAGACTGTAGTTTATATGTATTATCGCGATCCTTTAATTTACCGCGTTGAATTTAATTTCCAAAAACCGCAAGAGCGAATCGCGAAGGTACACGCGTTTATACTCTCGTACCTTCTCGAGAGAAAGGCGAATTTTGATTGGAGGCGCGACCTCCCTCTCCCTCTAATCGTAGAATAAAATCATCGTTTCGTTATGCCGCGCGTACTTTCCAATGCAAGTGGATGCGCATCCAGGGAAGGGAGAAAGGGTCCAACAAAAAAAAGAGAAGAAAAGAGGGACTTAACGCGCGTAACGAAGTGTATCGCGGTGGCGTGTCATCGAGTGGCCCTCGGCGAAGGGCCGTCGATCGTACTTGTTGCGTTCGGCAACATTATAGAGCGGTCGCTCGTCGAGCTTCCAAAATAATTGCGCGTCAAAGAACGGCGACGGATCTTTCCTTCCTTCCTCCTTCTCTCTCTCTCTCTCGCTCGCACGCCGCTTCTTTCTCTTTTATCCTCCTCTCTTGCCCCCTTTTGTTCGACGCTCTTCTTCTTCTCTTCTTCTTCCTCCTTCCCCTCCTGACAGCGGGCAAGGCATCTCGAGGGCATTTTGTTTCTTCGAAAGGGAGGCTGGTAGTAACAGTGTATGCCTTTTCATTTGTTACGGCCCCCTCTCGTAGGTTATACTCGTAATATCGTAGGAAGGAGCCCATGGCAAACAGAGTAGAGACAACGTCGTCTCGATTCCTACTACGCCTACTTCGACCCGAAGCTCGCGCGCGCATCTAATTACTATAATCATTTACACCGATAATTAGATTATTTTCAACGCTGTCTTCAGGCGCGGTCCCTATCGTCCGACGACGATGATCATTATACGTCCTCGAAGTTATCATTACGTCCGGCCGGGCGCTCGATATTTCTCTCTATTTTCTTTCTTCTTCCCTCTTAACCTCGACGCTGGCCGTTTCTTTTGCCTCGCGGTCGATCCGTGCTCTTTTTTTCTTCCCCTCTCACGGTTCGTCTTTCTTTCCATCTCTGTTCTTCTTTCTCTCTCTCTCTCTGAATTCTTTCTTTGTTCATCGGCATCGTGTCCTCTCTCTCTCTCTCTCTTTCCCTCTCGTTCTCTCCTTCTCATCGTTTCGTCGGTGTTGCGTTCCGCTTAGGAGTTACTCCGCCTCTTCCTCAGCCCTCGTACCTACAGCCCTTTTCCACGTTCACGGTTTCGTCGTCGTCCACGAAGCCAGCGTTTATTACAAAGAGCAAATCTTCCTTCCCGTCGCTAGTACGATCTTCTCTACCGATGGGAGGAAGGAAGCGAACGAGCCAAAGCGCGCGCGCGAGAGAGAGAGAGAGAGACGTAGAAACGCGAAGGGGAGTAGACGGAAGGAGCATTATTACAAGATACAAATGCTTTATTTTATCGTTGCCGGCCAGTTGCGTCGGAATGCCTGAACAGTTCTCCCCGTGGAAAATTATTGCTCAAGCACGAGAAGGGACGACGAAAAGGAGGAGAGCGGCGACGGTGAGAGGGGAAACCATCGACTCTTGACCGTCGTTACGAGCGTTTCCTCGGATTGCGAAGACTACTACTGTGAGCAAAAAGTAACGGGAAATTTGAATTTAAATTTTATGGGGACTCCGATAGGGACAAAT
>JAITYT010000326.1:122118-132534 GCA_025433975.1 Liostenogaster flavolineata
CTTTCAACGCATTCCCATTGGTCAACCTGTACAAAAATAAAAAGACCTCGTTTCTTTCCAACGAATAATCAGAAGCGAGAATTTCTTGTTCCACGCGAAGATGATAGATTTAGCGTTTCGTGGAAAACGAATATCGACGAATAATACCGACGCCGATGACGGACAAGACGCGAAGCAATTACACGGATAAGCGGAGTCGTCACGCTTCGTAAAACCTGACGTTACGTCATAGAATGTACCCTTCGCGATATTCATGTCGCGGAAGAATAGAATCGACTAGTTAGTTTCCAATCGGAATCGTACGAAGTAATTATATTTCTCGATTTTTCTCTAAAAAATCGTATCCATTTTGTAAGAAAAAAAGCGAGAAATTACAGTCGGTTCGTATATACTTCGTAGGAAGTATCTTCGAACAGGTTGAATAACGAGCCATTGAAATCTACGACGACAAAACCCGTTAGAATTAATTTACGACGTGGCCGAGTATATTCGTTGTATCCGGTGAAAATGATCGATGCGATACTCGAGAGCGAGACCAGGAAGAACATTGAATTAAACGCGGTTCTTCGACGCGGTCTGTCGATGGCGTTCGATTTGACGTCGCTATTGACGAGATTAAGATTGTTACGCGCTCGTAACAGGCACCGTTAAACTTATCTTAATGGCTCGAATCGGCACGCTTATCGTACAAAACGCGTGGATCTTGAATATTTCTCAAGCTTATAGAGACGACGTTCCTCCGTAACTTCGTTCGTTTTCACGGAGCAACGAACGAATTTCTGCGGGTCGAATCCATAAATTCGCTAATTACGATTCTTGTTTTCTTATTAATTTCTTACGAGAATAAATCGACGCGTTTCGAGAGAGCACGCTTTGTGCGAACTCGATCGATCGTTACAATTTTTCCACGAAGAACTCGTACCTCTTCGATCGTCGCGAAAATTTAGGCGCGAAATAGACGCGTTCGAAAAAGAACGCAACGCTCCTCGTTGAACGAGTACGACGGGGCAATAATATTCGTGGTACTCGATGATGACAAAGTCCGAGGATATCGATGAGATCGACGGGCGGCAAACGTGCCACGGGAATTCCGTAAAGTCAGCGGCGCGTCGATCGATCGAGGTAACGCGGTCTCTCTCTCTCTCTCTCTCTCTCGTCGACTGCGCACAAAAAGTTAAGTAATTGCGCTTTTTATATGAAAGAATGGAATCACCTTGGTGGGCGGCATTGTACGCGGTCGTATCGACGAGATAAAGCATTCATCGCGTTTTCCGGCCGCGACAATGCCGTTTGCATAAACTTTTTCGCGTGCACGGAACGACGGCACCTTCTGAATGCATCGAGGGTCGGAGAGTCGTGCGGATCGTGGGCTGAAAGAGAGGGAGAGAGACGCAGGAGAGGAGAAGAAGGAAGCCGGAGAGGAGAATACGTAGGGAGTCAATAAATCTAGCAACATAGGCGGTGCGTTCGAAACTGCAGAACTAAACAAACAATAAATTCCATTTGGTAAAACGAACGTTTTTGATTCTCGGAGGGTCTCCTTTTACCGGCGGACAAAGGCCCGTTTGTTGGGTCCGATGTTACAAAGGATTCCATTGCTGCTACGCTGCCGCGGTGCCACGAGCTCCATGGAGAACTCTTTCTCCCTGCCTCTTCCCTCGCTCTCTTTCTCCTCTTCCTCTTATCCGCTTTCCGCTCGAGACACCCGCGAGTTACACCGTCGAAGAAAACGTAACGCCGACGACGACGACGACGACGACGACGACCATCGAGAGACTGGTCAACGTAAACGATTTCGAGTTGTATTCGAAAGTACGCGCGCGCGCGATCGAGCTACACGAGTTTTCTTGCGAGTTTAATGTAATACCGATCAAGAGTAAAAACGTAAATACTATTCTAGAGAAAATGATGAGGGTTCGTTGACCTTCGTTCTTTCTCGTAAAAGATTTAAGAAAGTGGCACGAAATCTCGATGAATCGAATTGATTTTTTCACCTTCGATGGATTTAAACGAATGTTGCGAAATAGCAAGCCATTTCCGCTCGATCGACGGTTAATTCAACCGTAGCGAAAGGATTAGTTAATTCGGCGAGCAAGTCAATTACGGATTTATTAAAAAGTATCGATATGTCACGGGGAGCGCACGCGATCGACAGAGGCATAAAAAATGAGTGGAAATATTTCGGCAGAAATATTCGCGATATTACACTGCGATTCGTATTCGACGACCTCAAAGTCAGATTAAACCTCATTTTGATCAGCTTATATTACGGTGATTAGCTTGGATCATACAAATGAAAATGGTAATTTCAAATGGCAAATTGCAATAACACCTTAGCCTGTCGATCGTTGAAACTGTCAGATTTAAATGGATTCTCGGGATATCGCGTTCCATTAAAGGTATATAATAGTTGTACCATGGATACGCAAAGTGCATTAATTGTTTCGTTTGTGCATTACGAGAAACGTAAATAAAATCGTTAACTTGCCACTGTCGCAAGATCAGCCAATTCGTCTGTCGTTCGTTATGGATCCTTATATCGACGCGATTCTACAGCAACGTTAAAAAGATGCGATACGGCAGGGGTGAGCGAACTTTTAATCTATTTTTTAAATCGTAAAGTGACAATTTAAAGCCACGATTAAAAGTAATTTAAAATGAAACGGGTATGAAAGATGTTTACGTATGGAGAGGCGGGCGACTAAAACAGCAACGAAAAGCGAAAACATAGTCCGAACTAAAGAAAAGATTGGCGTTTGCACGATCGAGCGGAGACAATGTTGAAAAATGCGAACGATACGTAAGAAAACCTTGGATTCTCGGAGAAACGTTCGTGCGTTCGAAGCAATTGAGAACGTATGCATATATGTATGTACGTAAAGCCCGTAGGTACGTGGCACGGCCATTCGTACAAAAGAGCAGAAACGCATGAATTATGAGAACGTATGCCTAGCCGAGAACCGTAGCGCATCGATGTGATCGATACGAAACCGTACGTTTCGTGGCAACTTACAAGCAAGACTAGGCATGGTCTCTTGCATCCAAATTGCTCGTTCCCGATGATACGTGGCTGCGTTACGATACGCGCACGGAATCGAAACGCAATCTCCAAATGAACGACAAAATGTTCGTATTACTCATCGTTTTCTCGTATCTATGCGATTCGCAATTTCACCGAGCGAGAGAACGATTACGCGTATACGAGATACTTACATCCATTACGAGGAAGATTCGATCTCGACTATTATTATTTTTCTAAATTGATATGACTCGACTTACAGTAGCTTATACTTTGCCGTACGATCGACGGTCATCGACTCAACGAAACGCGGAAGAATAAAAAATTTCGAAATGGATCGTCGATGAGCGTTATCGAACGTAAGAGATAATGACTTCATTTCCAGAGATTAATTTTCCTTTATTTACGAAACATGAAATTTTCTGCCGTGTGGAGAAAATGCCGAGGAACGCGACGTTCGTAATAAATTTTAAAAATAGCGGCCATCACTTTGTACAATTTTTCTTCATTTAACAGGTAATTGGTGGGTTCGTTCCTTCCTTCTTTTTCTAAGTTTAGCATCGACTCACGGAGGTTATTAGCCGTTGCAGTTTCGCATGGAGCAGAAACGATCCTTTTTCCTTTGAAAATAAAACGGTATAATCCGCGACTATATCGTTCAACGTTCAGCGTTCGTTTTACAACCCGTATTCCAGATTTTGATTTTCGCGTCGATCGGTATTCGAACGAAAAAACCAGCGTGCCCGTCCATCGTTTTATATTATTTGTTATCGAATGTGTAAGGGATGGTCGAGCAGTCGTACGAGCAATGAATACGAATGAGATAAAAAATGTAAAATAGACCGTCCATCGTTTCTACTTCTCGTGATATTTTAAGACGCGTACACGCGACACGCGAGAAGACAAGAACCTTTATTGCGGAACGATAAAACGTAGGAATTTATACCGTATTTCAGCTATCGACGTTTAACGAAAGACGAATAATACTTTCGCAGCGAAGGAAACGGAAGAACGTTTTGCTACGGAGTAAAATTTTTCCACGGCAAGTATTACTTCGAGATTACTCGGGTTGAAAATTGCGCGGAACAGGATGTTTGGCAATATTGACGCGTGAATTTTATACGTTGTTGTTTCATTATCATAAATACATAAACGCCAGTCATCGATGATCACGAGGGCCTTATCGAGTAGTCAGGTGCTAGTCACGAGTGAGCATCATGGTACGGAACGCATTAAGGAAAGGTTAATATTTAACCAATCTTTTTTGAGTTGTAAGAATACGTGTTAAGTATGCGACATCATTTTAAGTTGGCTGTAAGAAACTCGTTACACGTTCGAAAAATTGTCTTGTGTGCATTAACGGAGTTAATGGCTTGCCTTTTGTACACTCATCATCGCGTGGGATAATGGATATTCTAGTGCTAATCGTCATCGCTATCTTGGTAATAACGAGCGTCGCCTCTCGATCTCTTTACTTGAAACTTTTGTTCGTCCAATAATTGCTTTTAATTTGTTCAACTACGGCAGACCTTACGAAAAAATCTGATAAAAATTGAAGGCGATAGCCACGCCAACGTCTAATTGTAATAACAATATCTAATAAAAGAAAACGATCTGGATTGAAAACGTCGACACGAAATCCGTATTATAATTCCCGAATGCTACATTATGAAATAAAATTAGCTTAAAGGCACTTTTGACCTGCCATACCCTTTCCGGTGCGACAAACGTCGCGGCAAAGAGAATATCTAGCATCGACTCCAACAACTTTCCACGCGAGGACGGTACCCAAAGGACCGATCGATCGATCGAACCGATACTGCCGATCTTGGTAAGAAGAAGGACGATTCTAGACACCCTCTTTCACGGCCTGGATCAGGTTCGCGCGAAGAAAACGGTGCTGCGCGCCGAGTTCAAGGGTTTCGAGGTGAAAACGGGACTCCGATTCCAGGCGCAAACTGGATCGACGGGTTCTCCGTACTTGACGAAGCCCACCTCCACCTCCGCTTCGACCTCCGACCTGGCGCGCTCGCGCGGACTAGCTCGCACGAGACCGAAGTTGGCCGGTTGACCGGCTGACTCGTCGAATCGTAGTGGCTTCTCTCCAACCGGCCAGTAGGAACAACTCCGTATCAAGCCCCTGAGGGGAGTTTACATGGTTGGGGCCTTTGTGTCCAACCCAATTTCGCCGAAATTCATTGTCCGTTGGACTTAAGTGTCGGGCTTTGCCTTCTGTCTTACCGTTATACGTACAAGCGCGCGCGTGTGTGCGAGGAAGCGTCGCGTTGCGGCGATCTCTAGACCCTGCGAATCCGTCGTCGTTCGAGCGATACCAGCGCTCGAGCATTTTCGAGTGGAAGACGAAACGCCATATTCTCGTTCCAATTGGCCTTCCTCGAACGATATACTTTCGAGGAGCTCGAGGAATCCCGAATTTGTTGCGTCGCCTCCCGAAGCGGACACTTCTTCTTGTTGCTTCTCGAGCGATCAAAGTTAACAGGCGACGATAACTTTCGCTGTTAGGAGTCGGATACTTTGAAAACATTCGTTCGTTCGCGAAAGACGCGTTGCGACCAAAGAAGCGACCGACAATTTATCGAGATACCATACGGCGTCTTCTATCTTTCGCGATGTCCGACTTTCAACAATGAACGATCAGCCATCGAAGGAATTTCTCGTTCGAACTCCGTTGTAACGGAGAGACAAATTCGAAAGGATAGTCATCACGGTCGAGCGATAGTTTGGAATATCGATATCGAGGGGTAATAGCAACACTCGCGAAAGATCGGAGATACGATAGTAGCAACGTTTCCGAGCGCTCAGCCACGCATCGTGTCATAAAACCGATTCGTCGCAAAGAGGCAAGGACGTCTCCGTTCCGAAGAGCCATCGAACACTGGAACGCGAGATTGCAGCGGTCTGCGAGAGGCTAATGACAAAAGAGGAACGACAAAAGCGCAAAGATCGATAAGTGGATTTATAAAGACGGACGCGTCGAAAATCTCGAAGATAGCCGGGGTAGAAGAGCGACCCGACCAGCGATCGACGAGTGGGTGAGTGGGTGGGTAGGAAAAGGTGGTACATCGAAAGGGTAAAAGCAAAAGCGGGGTTGGTTAGGTTGCGCGCCTGGCGTCGTCGTTGCCACCGCCGGGAGCGATGGTCGAGAGGGAGAGAGAGGCGAAAATTCGCAAGCCTTCGTATTTCGACGAGGCGCATTGGTCCATGGTGGAGTGGTGGTGCCGCTCGTCTCCCGCTTTTCGCAAGAAGAACGGACAGATCCAAATTGAAATGTAATGTACACCCTTCCTCCTTCTCACCCTGACGCTCGCCCTAGCAGCCAGCCTCCTTCCTCTCTCCGCGCTCTTTCGGCTGGCTCCCTTCCTTCTTCGTCAAACTCTCCTTCTCCTTTCCCTCGTTGGTTTAAACACTCCTTCCTCCTCGCGGTCCCTTTCACCCTCGTCGTCGTCGTCGTCGTCGTCGTCGTGGTGGCTCGAAGATGGCTCGGTGCGTTCCCGAGAGGCAAAGGGAGAAGAGGAGACTCCAAGGGGGATAAGTGTAGGTGATTTACCGCTGCGAGCTTAATGGAGGCTGTTTACTGCTAATTAAAACGAAGACCCATTTATACCATATATCCCGGCTCGCTACGAGAACCGATTCCACGGATTCGTGTGGTTGCTCGCCGCCGCGCGTGCGTCTTTCCCTTCCTCTTTGTTGTCCTCGTCGACGAGAGTTCGTCGATAAGCCCAATCGGCGCTCTCCGTTGCGTTTTTAATCCTTCTTATCGATCGTCCTTTTTTGGATGTCGCGCGAACGGTCGCCATTATCCGACGTTGTACGAATTTCAAAGGAAACGACGCCAACGTGTCGTTGGTCACGAGCTTCGTGGAATTTCAAGCGACTCGAGAGAGGGACTACGTCGTCGATAGACCGCGCCTTGAATTTCGACGAAGCGCGATCTGCCGTGAACGACGTCGGACACGATCGTATGGAGTAAACTGCGATTTTTCGTCGGTTCTCGAGAGACAAGAGTCGCCAACGTGTCCTTAGGATCTTAAAGATCTCTCTTCGTTCTCGCATCCATCTAGCGAACATTCCAAAAGGTATTTCGCTTTCGGAATGATCGGACGGAAACGTCTCGAGAGACGGAGGGTTCTCGAACCACCTTCTACGACCGAAGAGAGTGGAGGATCGAAAGAAAGGGAAGAAAGAGTCGAATTTGCAAGGAAAAAGGGAGAGGCGAGCGGTGACCTTGCCGAAAAAAACAGAAAAGGGAGAAGAAGCGTGGAGGCATAATGAGAAAGACGCTTGTCGCGGCTTAACGAGCTACCTCAGCGAGTTGTTGGCCGATCGCGCGCGTTGCATCGGTTTATTCCGAGAGTAGGAGAGGGGCTTGTACCAGCCGATGCCAACTGGCGGTGATAATAACGGTCACGCGAGATAAAAGATTTTGCAGGACGTCTAAACGCGATGCAACGTCGCTTCGAGACGTTTAACCGTTAAACACCAATGTAAATTCTATCTCGATATTGTCTTATCGCGTTAAAAAACGTCTCGAAATGGCAAGAAGAGGAAAAGCGTTAAAAAGATTCCGACCGAGACTGGATGCAATATATACGAGAACGTTTACGTCGACGAGAGGGTTATTGGTAAACCCGGCGGGACGTTATCCGCGCATCCGCGCGATATTTCGAAGACATCGTGGGACGTTCGATCCGGCAGTCAAAGTTACCCAATATCCGCTACTATACTTTACAAGATATTTTATGAACTTCGATCCTGACAATGCGGCGTCTCGCCCTTCGCAGCGATAGGCAAGTAATAAGCGAGTCGGTGAAGAGTACGCGAGCGTGTCCAGTCGAAGAATTCGGATGGAGAACGATCTCTTATCAACGAGAAAATTTAAAAGACGACCGTGGTTTCTGGCATCTTAGAAGCAGCGAACGAGCCAAACGACAATGTCGACGATTATCGGCAAAGTTTTAGATCGACCTATACCTATACGAAAGGAAATAAGTAATACCCACGTTACGAAGGCGATTCCTTCGAACGACGAGGACGTATTCGACTTCATTGAATATTACACTCACAGCCGGGTAACACTATTTACAGCCGATAGACGCATCCATTGTAAAGAGACACATTGCAAATATTCACGGGTAAAAGTTTAATGGACGATAGATGTAATGAACTTTGTCGTATGCCGAACAGGTATTTACGATTTACATAATATGCACGGTGAAGGCGTGTTGGATTTAAACCCATCTACCACTACGCGGGTATCGGAGGCATGCGTTTCGCGTATCGCGAGCGTGACGATGATCGACGAACGTTCAAGGACGTACGTACGTACGTACAAAAGTTCTCGGACGCAAGGACGTTCCTTGGCCACGCTTATTCGTGGTCGTCGTCGTCGTTCGCGAATTTTTGCAGTCTTTTTGCGCCACGTCGCGCCTTCCAATCACCTTCGAACGCGCGTGAGAAACGCAAAGATTCAGTTTAGCCGATCGACCTGTCGTGAAATGAAACAGTTTAAGAACAGAATGCCGCCTGGAGTTCGTGACGTTTTCCATTCCGGTTCGTACGATACGATTTGATTCGACGCGGACGATGGAATTTTTGTTGCAGGTATCGGTTTGTCTTACGCCATAATTTTCCTTTCTATAGAAAAAATAAATAAAAGACGAGAACTGGGAATTTAGCCGTGTCCATCGACAACTCGTCGCGTAATGCTCGAGATTTCTTTAAATTGTTGAAAAATAAGAACGTAAAATGTAGGAAGACAGCGTTGACGAAAAGGAACGCCTACCGTTTTCTACCCGAAAACTTGTACACTTTAAAGCGATCGTTCCATTCAAACGATTATACGCGTCGATCGATTATTGGATAACGTTTTCGTAGGACGCACTACTCGCTTCCCGAAAATCGAATCGACCTCCTAAAAAGCGACGAACGACTTTCTTTTTTTTGAAGTTTCAATCGACCCGAATAAATTGACGAAACGGAGAGAGAAAGAGAGAGAAAGAGAGAGAGAAGATGCGATAGAAATAGACGCGCACCTATTTACGCGAAGTAATACAGCGCTTTTCCACGTCGAAGACGATTCGCGAAACCTTAAACGCGATACGCGCTCCGGATACCGTTTTATTATCGACGTAGCAATCATCAAAGTGGCAGAAAAGTAAACATTAGCCGGTATAGGTAAAAGAAAGATAGGAGCCGAGCAGTAGGGTCAATACAGAAGCGAAGTCCTTACAAACTTCTACGAAGGAGGCGCATCGAAGGTATTCGAAGGAGCAGTGAAAATGGAGCTTTTATACGAAAGTACTCCATATCACTTTATTTAAGATTTACCCTCTCGCTCGCCCTTTTCAACCCCCAACAAGACTCGTCCATTTCGCTGGTTCTCTCTGCCTTCCGTCTCGTCCCACCCGCCCCCGCCCTCCTCCACCGAACGAACAGCCCGACTCGGCTCCGCTCGCTCGTTTTACTATCCTTAAGCTCGATCCTCACTTCTTGAGCGTCCTTCTGTATCGACGTCTTTACTTTCCTCTTTCCGCCACTCTAACGTTTTGTTTGTTTATTTCGCTTCGCCCTCTTTAACATGATCCACCTGCTTGCCATTCCGCCCCTTTATTCCTTCCATCGGCGGCACGAGCGCCCTTCCGCCGATCGAATCTTACTACTACGCGGCGCCAAGAGGAAACGCCAACGATCGATATTAGTTGAAAAATCACTCGTCTTCGCATATATTTGCAAAATATTTCAATGGAGCGGCTGCTTCGAAGTTGGTACGAGATGCATCCGTTTGGGGCAATCCCTCTCCTCCTTCGTGCGCCACAGCGGTTTCACTCATCGTGAATTTCACTGGTACGCACGATCGTACTCCTCCCTCGTTCTTTCTTCTCCTCGTCACCTTTCCTTCCAGACCGCTTTTCCCTCTCTCCGTTGTCCTCTAATGCTGGACTGGACGCGAGCGACTCTCTCTCTCTCTCACACACACCCCGAGGGTATAAGGCGTTCTTCTTCTTCTTCTTCTCCTTCTCCTCCGGATCTCGAGCCCACGTAAACCGGTCGGGCTGGTCGTTTCTGTCCCCGCCATGGCGATCACCTGCTCTCTCGCCTAGCGAGAGAGACCCTTCGGGCCCCGAGCCATTCTTCCATTAAATATATTCGAATCTCTTCGAGATCGTCCCGGATTCGCGCCATTCGAACCTCCCTCCCCTCTCTCCTTCTCCTCTCCTTCGAGAGTCGCCCGATCATTTTTTTCCGTTCCTTCTCCTTATACAAAGTCTGTTGAAAACGTATCGCGAAATTTGGAATTTCCGCGGGCAACGTATATTTGATTTTTGATTATTTTGTAGCGTTATGTTTGTACTCGTGTCCCTCACTTATGTCGA
>JAITYT010000326.1:238393-263463 GCA_025433975.1 Liostenogaster flavolineata
CAATTCTATCGAGAGTTATAGCGAGCGTAACCCTTTTCGCGATAGCAAATACGTAAGTCGTATTCGCGTTACGATCGTGTCCAAAAATCAAACGAACGCAGGAACGACCGTAAAGAAAAATTCAATCGCAATTACGAATTACGAACGATCAAGGACGGTCGCGTAATTGCATCCGATGGGACACGAAACAGATTATTTTACGAACGCGCGTTGACGACGTATGCTTCGATGTTACAGATCGATCGGGAAGGATCGTTTTGATCGATTTATCTCCATCGACGGTACGATGCGAGTTCATACGCGCGAGCTAATTTCATCGACGACGCTTTAAGTCGACTCGTAACGAGGATCTGGCCGGATATCGGGCGTTTCTTAACGACGCGACGTCTCGTCGAGCTCGTGAATTAATCGCGCTATCGTCGGTTGCCAAATCACGTCTGGACGTCAGGTAAGAGGAAGAGGAGAAGGAAGAGAAGAGAAGAGAAGAGAAAAGAGGAAGCGAAAGGAGTCGCTTCCTCCCTTAGGAAATAAAAATATCAAGCTACGAATTTGCCGACGTGCACCGCTTGATTTATTAATTCGATTAAACCTTATAAGCGGCGGGTTCGGTGGTTAATCTTAGTTGAGTGCGAGAGGCCATTTTTATATAGTGCCGGTTCTCACGCGAGCGACCGCCTCCTCGATTGTTGCTCGTACGAGCGTTCCTACGCGCTGTGCGTCGATTTGTCGTTTTTTTTTTTTAATTACGGACGCGTAGATCGACGCTTTAAACCGTCCTTTATTTTATCCTCGAAGTCCTTACGACTCACGACGGACGTCACGGGATCGACAATCGTCTCCGATCGTCGTCGAGTTTTTCGAAGGTCAACGCGTCGATCTTCCAGGACTCCGATGATATCGATTCTTTTTCGTTCCTCGAAGCATCGTCGAATTTCCGGGCGCCATATAAATTCTATAAAAGAGCGATAAATGCGCGTAAATGTCGGGTCGATCGTGCCGGTGTCCGCGTCGTTTTCGCAGGATCGCGGGTCCCGCGACCGATCGGATACGTGGAAGGATCCGCGCCCTTTTACAACGTCGACCAGTTCCATAATCTACATATTAGTGGGCATAATCGCGACGCTCGAAGCGGTACCCTTAAGATCTCGACGCATAACCGTAAGATTTTCAATTTCCTCTTTATCCTTACGAGCCCTCCTCGACCTCCACGTTTATATCGAGCCCCTCCCGCCTATCGTCTCACCCGCTCCATTCATTAACGTAACACGATTTATCAATTAGCGTAAAAGGCAGCGATAGATAGTCGTTCTGATATGTTGCCCCGTTCCAACGACGCCTCGTCTCTCTCTCTCTCTCTCTCTCTCTCTCTCTCTCTCTTTCACCCTCCTTTCCCTCTCCTCTTCTCTATCCATCGTTCGCTCTATCTCCTTCTCTCCTTCTACTCGCGTTGCCCTCTTTCGCGCTCGGTGGTGCGCTCCTCGTCCTTTCTCCTTCTCTCTCGCTCCTCTTTCTTCCTTTCTTCCTTTCTTCCTTCCTTCTTTCCTTCCTTCCTCACTTCCTCCTTTTTTCTCCTTAACCGTACGTATGCACACACGAGGTACATCGCGCGCGCTCTCTCGCTCTCGCACGAGCGCTCCCACCTCTCGTCCTGATAACCTCCCCTTGCTGCCCCTCGATCCTCCCCCTTCCGCCCTCACCACGGCTCTTATCGCCCTTTCCCTCTCCAACGCGTCGACCCCCACCGAAAGCGCGCCGGCAAACGACGGGACTATTCCTACGTACGTACGTACGAAGGGTTGCACACGCTTTCGGTAATGGAAAAGTGGGATTTCGGATTTAAAGTGCATATCCGAGTCCGAGGTGCGTTGCTAGCGGATCCTTTTCGACGCGTCCGCGTAAAAACAGATCGATGTTAGATTACGAACTCCTGGTAGTGTGTTTCCGGGCCGGACGCACCGGTTCTTTCGACCCACCGATCGCGCGTCGGTGACGATGTCGAAGTTGACGGACGACTAACGTGTCAAAAGCAATTTTGGAATTCCTTCGGTTCGACGCGTTGCTTTTCGTCTTATCTTCTTTTCTTACGTACTTCTCGTTGCCGAGGAGTACGGATTTTTTGCGATGATATGTACGAGGCGTCGAAAGGGAAGTATTCGATGCTCGTGTTTTTTTTCGAAATCCGCGGCCATTTTCACGACCGTAGTTCGAACGGTCGTGAATTATTCGAAGCATCGCGACAGGGCGAAGATAACGCAATAACGCGAATAAGATTACTTCCATTTTGTTTGTTTCAGTTAATAACGAAAAGGGTAATGATCGCGAGCTTCGCGGTAGCCATTAGCTTGTAATAGACAATAATTTCGGACATAGTAATAGACGAACGTTAATATCGTCGCATCCACGGGCTTTAATAAACTTTACGCGTCCATCCAATTACGTTATACTATGATTAGGTACGCACGATGAACGATCGTGTAAGTACGCGTCCAGTGTTAACCATAGGCTACACGAGTCTACGTAGTTTCGTGGATGGTCGATGTTTGCGACCTCGAAATTCGATTGGAGTAAGTTGAAAGCGTATTCTTGGGAACGTGTTTTAGTTTCCAGCGCGTATTTACTAAATTAACGGGAACATCGATCGTACCATACATTACGTCGAATTAAATGTATATCGATAGTTATAGAACGTATTCGTGGCTTCTTTCCGCAGGCAACGGTGTTCGTTTCTATGCATTTAAACTTCACGACTTTAGAAACTACGGATTTAGACAAAAATGTCGAACAAAGCGGAAAAGGAAGCGTGCGTACGTCGATATTTACAATTAGTGTCAAAGCTTTACCGTTGGATTTTATCGCGTTAAATCATCTCACTGGTACTATTGATCGAGAAAACACGCGTTCAAAGTGTTGCCGATATGTATGATACATGGAAGAGGAGACCGTTGAAAGGTGACCTTTTACGTTCATACATTACCAATATTGGATCTAATATCGCACAATATTGCCAAAAAAGTGCCTCTGTCGTTGCATCCTCTTTTTTTCCATCGCTATAGGGACGTCGTACTGCTTTCATCAACCTTTGCTATTTTTTATCAGCGAAGACTTTCCGAACAATCTTCTCGTCTCGCTATCGAGAAGTCTCTTCTCTTTCTCCTCGAACTTCGAGCCTGCAACCTCGAACCTCGAACTTGGAAAGGTCTCCTTTCTTTCTCCTCGAGAAGGAGACCATTGCCTCGAGGTCAACCGGAAATCGTTCTCGATAACGCCGACTCGAACGGAGAGACAATGTTGGGCAGGGATTACTTTCTTTTCCAATAGCATCTTTGCGCTTCGTTACGCACCGACGACGCCGCCGCTTTGCAAGCCGCGTAGCGTAGACTACGTCGCGTACACCACCGACCGGAAGCACGGTGGAGGAAGAGGAGGTTTTCGAGAAGGAGACGAGGTCGGTCTGGCGATCGGAAAAATTCTACCAAGTTCTCTTGGCCTCTTGAAATCGATCTCCGATCGCTGGAGCGTTCGATGCGCCAAGGAAAGGTACAAAAAAGGAGACGATGAGAATATTCGATCGGGCACGAACGATTTGCGTTGTTGCCGCCGCTCGATGATCTCGCTCCTCCGGCAGCCAAGGACGCGTTAACACCGCGACTGGACGTCGTTTTCTTTGTTATCGCGGTTGGACTCGTCGATGCGCCCTCTCTATCGGCTCTCTTTCTCTTTCTCCGTTTAAGGTCGAAAGTTCGTAACGACGATGCGCGCGTAACTTTGGAAATTTGTCGGAATAAAGCGGTGAATGGACGTCTCTCCGACGGTGCGACGCAAAGCGAATGCCACGACTCTGGTCGGTAAGGTCATCGGGACGTCGCTTTGAATCGGCAAGGTCGGTTTGTGGTAAATGCACGCGATATAACTTTGTCGGTGGTCCGAGTCTCGCTATACGTGAAAAACTCGATTTGTTGTATCGAGATAAAAGAACGAAGCCGTACGAGGGATATAACGATTTCACGAAAATTACGACGACGACAAGGAGCATCTTCCATAATTCTTTCGTTTTTAACAAAATTTTTAATTAATTAAAATTTAGTGAAAATTACGTTCGATGTTCGCATTATGTTGGAACAGTGATTTAACGTATAATAATTCGTTTAAAATTGGAGTAGCGATCGTTATATCGCGTCGTATCGCGAAAAATCGGAAAGGACGTCTTGCGTCGTCTTTTAGAAGTTATGCGACTTCCTTTTGATTTAAACTACGGCAGTTAGCGATTCCCGAGTGCACGTACAAAGCGCAATTCGAAAGGACGGAAAAATGTCCTTTACGTCCACCATGGAAGATTATTTGCAGCGATTTAATTATAAACTGCGTATTATTCGACGTGCCGATTCACAATGGTTTTTTGTCATATCACAAAGTCATACACGTACTCTTTTAACGCGAATTCGCATCTTAATTATATCCATATCACGTAATTGTCGAATCAGGAAAATTATACGGAGTATTTTCTAATCCCTTTATTTTTTCCCATCAGCTACGAACCCTACGCGTTCGATCGCGAACGTATCTACCATACGCGGAAACGATCGTTTATCTCAATACGGCGCGATTTATCGCGCGAGAATATGCAATTATTATTCGTTGCTGTTCCTTTTATCGTTGTTATTAATAGCACGTTACATAGCCGTAATCGAACATCTCGCAAATTTATTCGTTCTTTGGCGGCTCTGACGAAACGACCCAGATCTCGGAGCACCTTAATTACAAGAAATATTCCGAAGCGATTTACGATCCTCTTACGACTATCATTGACCGCGCGTTGTTCGCGATCGAACGGCCCGCGATAGAAAACCACGCCGCTTTCGGCCTCGTATGAAAAATAAGAAGAAGAGAGAGAGAACGAGAGATCTTGAAAATTAACCAACTCCTCTCTTTAGACAGCTGCCGTACGAGATGGGAAATACGTATCGGAGAGTCTCTCTCTTTTTGCGAAAGTCGATTCGATTAATCTCTTTTTTTTTGCTTTTTCGTAATAATCGATCGACATTCGAAGCCAACGTCGACCAAGATAAATTTATTATCGCGCTCGATTAACGCACGGCAATGCGAATAGTCGCGTTACGCTCGTGCACGACGAACAATGTAAGTGGAAACGCGGTTCTCACTGCGCGGAAACATAAATCATCCTACACGAATGACCGTTCTCGTTGAACGCTCGGTCGACTCATTGCCGATTTAATGCTCCCAGTGGAAAGACCGAGGCCGAGGAAAAACGATGGCGAATAGGAATCGTCGATAATCGTACTGGCGACTTCTCACGCGGGACCAGTGCGAGTACGCGCGAACTCGCTTTTACGAGTTTCGAGCGATACTTTCGCGCCGACGAGAACTTTAAATACGACTGACGGACAGCGAAGCCACGATCAAAGACGTCATCGATATTCTTCGAGTCGACGTTTCGACCAACGCGATGGACTTTCCATGTCGTAACGACCATCGATCCTCGTCGTCTTGCCTAATTGGCCGCGTCCCTCTCGAAAAAGAAGTCGAGGCGCGCTCGAATTTCCGTCGCGTAGCGCTTCTCAAAATCGATGCCACTTTTGTTGGGAGGGACGGCGCTTCGGGAAGCCACCATTAAAATCGGTATAGGAGCGTGGAGCTTCTTAGCCCTTTCAATTAACCGAAATCGTGTAATCTGGCCCTCATTCGTCCTGTATATCCGCACGAGCGATTCGCGTTCGAGAGGAATGCGAATAGCAGCAGGGGCGTGTCGACGATTTGCAAGAAGGAAGGATCGAGAGTACGAGACGAAGACGAAGACGAAGACGAAGAACGTGGTGGTCTGGTGCGCGCCGGCTCGAGGGGAAACGAAGGGAGGACGAGGCCGAAGCGAAGGTAGATTCCGTTCTTGGGCCGGTTCCTATGGCGTCCGGTAATGAAGGTGTTATTAAATAGATTGAGATTAATTGCGTGATTAGTGCTTTATGTGTAATTGGATAGCGTACGGAGGGAATGAGCCAGACGACCAGGGAGGCGGAATTAAATTGCCGTTCGTGTACGTGTTTATACCTTCGATCTCTCCTCTTCGTTCTTCCTTCTCTGTCTTTTCATCTTTTTTTCCATCGTTGCCGCGTTGGGCGATCGACCGACCACCATTCCATCCGTCGATTTTCCTTGCCGACGTGTGCGAAGGTAGAATCTAGCGCGAAATCGACAGGAGGCCGTCGTTCGTTAAACGACGGAGCCTATCGAGAAGTCGTACGGACCGAGAAATGATTTTGACAACAAGAGAGAAAAGCTCGATGAAATTTCGATCGTTCGAGACCATATGGAGAACGGAAGTTACGAACAACCGTCGTCACCGATCCGTATGAAAGATCGAAGATATCCGACGCCGAGACACCTGCGAATGCCGTAGGAGAGGAGATAACGCAGAGAGAATCGAGGCGAAGGTTGAAGGACTAAGAAGGGGAGAGGCCAGGTGCCGCTAGTGAAACGTGGCTAACAGCGCCGGAGAAACCGGAAGGGGTCAGTAGTTTATCGAATTAAGGCAATTAGCCGTACAACCGTTCTCCCGCCATTACCACTTAACCGACTATCTGGTCGTTCGAAAGCTTTTTCGGTTAGCGGCTCGTCGGATAAGACGACGATTTTAAGTCGTCTTTGGATTCGCCTTCGCGTCGTTACGAAGGAGAACGCGAAATTATCCTTCGTCCTTTACTCGATCCCTTCGCGAGAACGAGTCCTGGTCGCAGGACGATACGTCGATTGGTCGTGGTAAACGTTTGGAGCGGCGTACCGTTATTTTTCCATTTGCATCTTTTCCCGCGATGGCGGATCATTCGTGCATCGTACAACGTGTTTTCTTTCCAGTTGGAAAATAACGTTCGCGTAAGTTGTTTTAGTCGAGCCTGTTTCGAATCCCGTGGTATTTTTATTACGACGGTAAAATCCACCAAGATATCTTTCCGCCGAAGCATTTTCGCGTAAGATAGAATTCGACTCGATTTACCAAGAAGAAATTTTCCACGAGCGATCTTTCGCTATCTTTCGAGTCGATCGTTACAATTTCGATAATATAATTGGAAGGGATGGTTAAAACAGCGTAAAACGCGCGTGATTCTCAAAGGCTCGTTGGATCGCGACGAAGATCGTATTTCGATAGTTACTCCGTATAATAAAACATCCCGTCGACTCGGAAACAATCCATTCGCTAAGTATGGAGCCGTCGATTCCTTTTACCCTGGGGTATCGTACTAACGGCCGAGCTACTCGAGTTACAAATCTCTCGACGCCATCGTAAACGGCCTATAAAAATTTGGCACGGCCATTTTACCCTGCCGCAAAAACCTTCCGGCGTGCCTGACGATTCAATTTTCTTATTCTCTACCTCTACGAAGATGCATTCTTCGTAGAAATTTATGAACTTTTTTCGCTTCTCGACACCGATTACGCGATCAATGAAAATATTTTAAATCGACAACAGAGCGTCGTACTCGTTATTCCAAGACGCTCGAAACTCGAAAAATATCGATTTTATCGCTCGAGTATCTTTAACGAAGAGAAATAAATTGAAAAAAAGGAAAAGAGAGCAGTCGCGTCGTCCTACGGACGAATTCGCCGTTGTTTCGCGATTCCTTTCGAAATCCTACGGACGTCGGTCCGCTTTCCGATTCCGTGTCTCTCCATTGGTCGAAACCCAAACGCACGGAAAAGGAACATCCCACTATAAGGTACGTACGTCCACGGCGTTACGAAGTTGGACTAAATCGAAAATCCGCTGGCGGAAAGTCTATGGAGCCTTCCACCTCCTCCACCTTCTCCGTCTCCTCGTCGTCGTTGTCGTCCTTTCTGCCTATATCACAGAGGGACACGACTTTTACCTATTTTCGTATTTCGTGCACGTTTAGGCAGGGGCCGGTTGGCGCGGCGCTTTTCGTATTTCCTGGCGACGACGACGACGACGACGCTGGCCGTCGGCGGCACGGCGTCGTCCACCGTTCGGAAACTCTCTTTTAATTTTCCGCGAAATTCGAATAAAGTTGCCTGTCCAAGCGAAGAGCGGAGCATTATGCGGGATTCGGCGGTGCACGTCCGGCGGTAACATTTTAAACTCGCATTTGGCTGGCTTGAGCCCTAACTTTATCCCTCGGGGATTTCGAAGCCATGCGATGCGACAACGTGTACCATCAAAACGACGTTCCGATGGATACGCGGAACCATCCAACCGCCGGATATAGACAAAGGGTAAAAGTTTGAACGTTGCTGCGTCGCATAGGCGGCGGACTTTCGCGCGAGTCGATTCGATCCACCGATCGACCGACTAACAGCGTCCATGTTTTTCGATACTTTCTCGCTCGGTTGGCAACGACGCGATGGAAAATGTCTCGTTGAAAGAAAAATTCGTTTTTCGTCGTTACGAGGTGATAATCGATCGCAGGCTCGTCTCGAGAGTAACGTTCGAGCTCTCGCTCGTAAGAGAAGGGAGAGAGAGAGAGAGAGACGGTAGTCGGTAAGAAGACGCCTTAAATGGTGGAGCTTTTATCATCGGTCTACGATAGGACGGTGCGCGCGGTCGTCCGACCGCTTCAAAGTGTTTTTTTGTCGTGGATGGTGTCGCCTTTGAGCTAGCAGGCCCCCTTCGATTTTCAGATTTCTTTATTCGCCGAGATTAAAGCGATCTCTCGATACACCTTCAAGATTTTACAACGTAAACGTCGTCTCTTCTTTGGCTCTTACGTTCTCCTTCGTACTATAGCCATCGCCATTTAAAAGCGATCCTTCTGCCTGCGTGATAAAGCAACGCGCTCGAAACGTCGCGCTTCCAGTCACGCATCCGATCTAACCCAACTTCTCGTAAACATCCAGCTCCTCCTCCTTCTTCTCTCGAGATTCGAACGCTTCTTCCTCTCTTTTAGCGATCGATGACCTCGAAATCGAGACGGAAGAGGAAGAAGGTGTGTGAGAGAGAGAGGACGAACGCGTGGGAGGGAGGAAATAGGAAGATAGAAGGCGGCAAGAGAGCGAGAGCGAGAGAGGACGGCTCCTCGGCCCTATTAAAAAGCCCGTTTCCGCCTCCCTTTCTGAAAGCCTCTTACGGCACTCGAGGCAACTGCGAAAGCACTTGAAAGCTCCTGAAAAGCTCGACAACACTTCCCTGGTTGAGTGCCGCGCGTCCCACCAGGCGGCGGCCGCTTGCGACTTCGCACCCTGTCACCGAGATACGGAGAGCCGCGAGGAGGTGGGCCATCCTTCCCTCACCCCCTCTTGGCAGTCGACGTAGAGGCGCGCGTGGGAGAACGTCGCAATATCGGCTCCGTCCCATGTATTAAACATCGAGTGCCGGTCCTTTTGGTCCCTTCGTTCGATCGCAAGCTCGAGTCCAGCGGAAGAGAACGTTGCGTCGTGGCCAAAGTCGAAGGACACGGGGATACGATCGATTTTGAAAGTCGAAGAGACAACGATAAACGATACTGGTGTATTGATCGGTGACGATCGATTCGTCGAGAATCGATATTTATTTTCACGTGGTTTTCTTCGATTCGCCAAATGGTACACGAAAACCAGTCGACGGTTTTGATAACAATGGTGGATTTCTGCGATTTTTAAGAGTTTCGAATAATTTAGGAGTAATAATCGGTGATAATTCATTCGTCGCGAATCGATGATTATTTGCACGTGATTTTCCAATTGGCATGGAAAAAAAGATCGTTTCGCAACGGCGATTATTCGGCGGTTTCCTGATTTTTTAAATATATAGCCCTCGGGGAAAAAATTACTCGAAGCGTGGATTCGCTATCGGAACGATATAAAAATTATTTTGAAAGCTCGTTCATTAGTAACGACCGCGCTCACTCAACAAGAAGAGCGATTATTAAATCAGTTGGCTACTGAGCCGCACGAGAATTTGTTCAAATTCGTGTGCTCCCTCTCGCGGCTATACGCGCCATGTATTCGTATAAATGCTCGATAACGCGCGGATTTCGATGACGAACGATTTCTTCTCCTGTCGTCGACGACTTCGTTGTCAAATAATTTCTCTCAATTTTTTTTTAAATCATTCTCCGCGACCGAAATCCGTTCTAATTCGTCGTTAGTTCCACGATGAGACAATTATCGAGAACCGAAAGCCTCTGATCGACTATCCGACTAATTACGACCGCTACGAGTGCAGAGTGCGAATCTATGGCAAGGAGCAACGAAGGATACGCGGAGACAGTGGAAGGAGCGCGAGAGAAGGGGGTACATAGGTACGTAGACGCGGTGCCTCCGGCGTTGAGAAAGCACGATAAAAGGGGGTTGAAATTAGTGGTAGGCGACACTCCTACTCGATAAATCTCCGAGAAGCTATTCTTCTCTCCTCGGTAGGTCGACGAGGGAGCGAGTTAGCGTCAACGCGGCTGCGGAAGGAGAAAGGATTGGGCGGTGGGCGAGTCGGAAGGAAGAGAGAAGTCGGGCGCCTGTAATCCGCGTGTTGGAGAGCACTCGGCCGGAGGTAACAGGAACATACATAATGCAGTGTATCTTCCGTAGGCGACCAATCGTCGCCCTTCTTAAGCGAAAATGGGCCAATAGTTTCGCGCGTCGAAAGCTTTTCCCCTCGGGCCTTATTACAATATATTAGAATATCGTTGCGGCGGCGGCGGCGGCGGCGCTCGGTCTCTCGCCTCGCCTACGTACGTGATCCTGTGAAAGAGGGATCGCGTGCTGCAACGGCTAGCACCGATCCCTGCGTCGGATGGAAGCTAGTTTTCCCAGGTGGTAGTCGAAAAGATCGACTTAGTCTCGCATTTTCTAGACTCGAAGGAACTTTCGACAAAGGGTGGACTTTCGCATTTCGACGCTGGACGAATTTACACTCGTCGTTCGAAACGTACGAGCACGACGTTGTTAAACGTCTTCGTCCATCACCCGTCTTTCCTCTACTTCCACTTTTTCTTCCTTCTTCGCCTCGAGCCACTACCCTCTGAGTGTCTGCTGGCTTTCACCGACGAAAGAAGATAAAGAGCGCGGTGACGTCGTCGGTTTTGCAGTCCCGAAGGCGTCCTCGATCGAGGCGAGGCACGGTATTACGCAAAATTAGAGCAACACGTTGTCCCCCGCGCGAAACCGATTTCGCGGCAGTCTCCGTTCGTAGCTGCTGCCGGCTAAATGAAACAATTCCTGAAATTCTTCGTTACTTGCCTTCCGGACGGAGGCCGGGTGTCGGTTAATTTCTGGACACCGCGGGGGCGTCGCCGTCGGCGAGGGGTCCGAGGGAGGAGTCGGTAGCCTCGCTTAATCTGGCGCAGTTTAGACAATTTAGCGCGGTTACCCGGTTAGCGTCAAACATAACCTCGCCACTTGGCCGGGTGTAAAGAATGGCGGCCGTAATGTCGGTCCACGGCTCGGAGTTACCCGGCGGAGCGCGCGAGAAAGACGACTACCGGTTGGGGTCGAGGGAAGCCAAAAGGAGGGAACAGGATGGAACGAGAGAGAGGAAGAGTAAGAGAAGGTATGTGCTTACCAGTTACCGAAGCAAGAGGGTAAGAGGAAGAGGGTTGGTCGACACCAGGATAACCCAGCTCTTTAATTTAAAGCCGCCGGACAGTAATTAAAATAACCATCCCCGACACATACTACGCGAAGGGGTGCCCAACTGGATCGCAAGACTTTCGCCACGACCCGGGTACTTTGAAATCGAAGTCGTGAGTCGATGAGAAGGAGTCGCATCCAAATGGCCGCACGGCGAAGAAAGACGAAAATCGATGTCGGAGACAAACGCGTCCAACGAGGAAGAATACCGACGAAACCGAAGTCCTATGCCCAGTCGTATGCGAAGTCGTCTCCATCTTTTTTCTAGCATCTTTCGACGCGGAGCGCGAAAAATCGCGAAAAATCGCGAAGAAAAAGGGAATCGACATTCGCGATATCGTTGAGCACCCTCGTCTTGTCCATACGATCGTAACGAGAGGAGCCGAGGTCAAGGCGAACGCTGTACAAAATGGAAAATTTAATTTAGCCCGTCGCACCCTTTCCCAGTTTGGTCGGCCCTTTATTGCGACTGTCACGCTGCCAGCGAGAGAAGGATACGCGCGATAACTTTTGCAACGGAGCAACGTCGATATTTGTTTCATCGGGAGAGGCTGTATCTCTAGGTGTACGTTGTCGAGCTCGCAAGCGGAATTGCCAACGAAAGGATTATTCGCGAACGGGTCGAGCTTCCATGTCGTCACGGTCGTTAAAAGATCGAAATCGAATTGCGCGCGGAAGGAGGAACGCTAGTCGTCGAACGACGTTTCGTAATCCGATTTATTGGCGAATAATCGTCGTTAACGAGGTTGGAAAGTTCGCGTAGGAGGGAATCTCGACTCTCGATAACGCGTCCTCCTTTCTTATCCTTCCGTGGACAAATTTCGAGCGATCCCTTCGAAAATTCGCTCTTCGTCTATTTATTTATTCGACGCTCTCGACGAAGAGGAGACGAAGCGGCGACGCTCGCGCGGCGATCGCCCTTGGTAAAAAGGTAAAAAGGTCGGCGCATAACGCGGGCACTTAGCGCGCTGCGGCCTGCTCGGTTTCCGATAGAGCAGGTGTTACGATAAATTTAAACGATATTTTATTCAGGCGGCTCGATCGCTAGTTTTCAATTTGCCGGCTCGTATATATTTCGCGAAGGTCGGTCGTGGAATGGAAGATGGAGGGGCGATGCTCGCACGGAGATGCAATTTCTCGAGAAAGTCCGAACCCTCCGCCCACATCGACGCCACCTTCGACTCTTCTCCTTCCGTTGGAAACTCGATGAAAAAATAATAATCCCGAGAGAACGGTCAGTTATTGGAAAGGAAATCATTGGAGCATCGAAAGTAGGAACGTCGATCTTCTCTCTTTCGTTCCGTCCAACGATAACAGTTTACGAGGTATCGAAAAGACTAGCAACGCGCAACGAAAATAATTCGAAGCAACGGAGTCCATGGATCTTCCTACGATCGGAAAGGACGTTTTCGCGATCGCGTGGTGGCGGTTTTTGCGCCTTTTCGTACGTTACGGACGACGAGTCGTGCCCCTCGGTGATTTTCGCGCTGGCGTCGCGCGACTACGGACGCATTGTTCCGAGAAAGTACGCTTCTTACAACGAACGTTGTTTTTACAAATGCGAGCGGGTACCGGAGAGACAGAAATACGCGCAGACGGCGGAAGCCTATAGGATATCGACGCGTCGTAGTCTATTTTCAGGCGAACGAGCAAACCGAAAGGAGTAGGCACGACGGTTCGGTTGAACGGGCAAGAGAAAAACGTCGACCGCTTTCTTTCCACCGAAACTCCGCAGCAGCCGTAACAGCGCTGGCGGATCGAGTCGGCGCTCGACGTTGGAGTTGGAATTAGAGAGAGAACAAAAATCGTCGTGCGTATCTTTCGTCGGTTTCTAGCTCGACTAGCTCCACTTCCATTTAAAAGGAGACACGATCGAAAGATCGGGACGAAAGAATTCTCGTCGATTCCATGTCCCGCGATTACGCGGAATATGGAAGGATACCGCCTCGTTGTATTCCGATAGGCAAGTCCATCGACGATATCGAAAGAATCGCTTGGCCCTCTCTCTCTCTCTCTCTCTCTCTCTCTCTCTCTCTCTGCCTCTCCGGTAGGACCGATGACTAAAAGATCAAAGGATCGGGCCTCCGCACCTGCCGCACCGGAGAACAATACGCATAACGTTTCATAGACGAGTACGCGAATCCCGACAAAGGCGTCGATTCGCTTTTCGCTCTCGTATTCGACGTTAAACCGACTCGACGCGGGACCGGACTCGGACCCGAATTTATCGACGCTTCGTTGGTTTAACGCGGATCGCTCGTGTTTGGCGTCTCGCGCGTCTCGAGAGCGCTGCTATTTAAGCGTTCGAAGGTCGAAGGTGAAAGGGGAGGTAGGTCAAACGGATGGCAAGGGAGGACCAGGAGAGCCGCGAGGGTCTTTACGAGTCGTAGATGTTCGGCTTCTACTGAAATTAAAAATATCGATTCCCATTCGCACGCCGGCCTTCATAGAAGCTCAATTCATTTCTCTCCTGCAAGACAATACCTATTCTTCCCGCGGACAGTAAGAGGTACAAATTGCAGTTGCATCCCCCTTCGCCCTCTCGGTACCCTCGTCGACCCTCGCAGCCTGCGCAGGAATCCCAAATACAAAGGCTCTTTTTCATTTGGTTTTTCCTACTCCCCACCGATGACGATCCTTCTTCTTCCCTCTTCTTCCTCTTATTCGTCCTTCCCTTCTTCCACACCACCGCCACCACCACCACCACCACCGTCAACCGCCAACACCAACGGCGGCTCCATCTTCCGTGGGTTTCTCGTGTTTGCCTTCGTCCGCTCGTCCATTGGTGACCTATCCAAACGCGTACGGAGACTCGACGCTATACATAATTGACTAATCCGATGGATTACTCGGGGAGGAAAGAGCCGAGTCGCCATACGTTCGAACTTTCATCCTAATCGATCGAAACGACGCTTCTACCAATCGGACCGAATGGAAAGGAAGAACTGCCGACTCGAACGGGCCACCGCCGTCGAATCCCAAAGAGTACCGGAAGACTTTTATTCCAGACACTCGCCTTTTTCCAACCTGGACGAACTCGAACCTTCGCCTGGCACGGAACCGTTGGAAGGTTCGCTAAACCGTAACGAACTCGGAGTAACCGAGTGACAGTTTTATTCGATATAACGATACGGGTAAATCGAGCGGCGTGGGTCCATCTTGAATCTTTGCCTGGAATAATCGTACAATCGTGCGTACGATGTATCCGATCGTAAGATCCGTCGCAGCAGGGGAAACGAAACTTTCGAACGGAAAGCGCCTTGCGAGTCCAAGGCGCGAGATCCACTCCGATACGAGCCGGACGTCATCGCGACGTCGACAAAAAAGGCAAGGCTGAACGGAACTCTGACGTCGTCATCGTTTCGATCTCATCTTACGACGAACTCGAGCTTCCTCTTGGCACAAAGAGCCTCGATTCGCTCGCCGTTGTACGCATATATAGGGTTATATGCATATATATATATACGCAAACACCTATACGCGCGTACGTATACGTACGGGTCGGATATACGTGGAAGGCTCGTTCGAGGCGAAGTCTCTCTCCCGTCGATGGCATCGTTGCTCCTTTTAATATCGGTCCCTCTTTCAAGCTGTGTTCTAATTACCGTTAATGAATGAACTTTCGCGCTATTCGAAATTGTTCGTCGAATAGCTGCGGACGAAACGATCGAACCTGCAGCGTCACCTGCACCAAGGGTTTGCAGTTTCGAAGGGGTTTCAACGATGCGGAGCGACTGCAACCCCCTTCGACTACGAGCCTTGATTAGGCTTCCGGTTAATTAATAACCTCTCGTGCACACACAGCCACGAACCACGTATGAATATGCATGCGGCCTGTTGTGCGTTTCGCCGTGTGAGAGCGCCGAGTGTATTCACGGTGAGGGTGAACGAAGAGAGGGAGGATGCCGGTTAGAGTCGCGGAGAGAGAGAGAGAGAGAGAGAGAGAACAGGGTCGAGCAGAGCGCGAGGACGAAGGAGCGTCGCGGAAAACAGAGAGAGTGAAGGAAGGAAGGAAGGAAGGGTGGATCGGAGGGAGCGAGCGAGCGAAAGGATGGGTAGTCGAGGCTACTTATTTGCATTCGGAAAACAAAGGGTGTGGACCGTACGTATGCTCGTCGTTCCCCTCGTGCCACGTAACGAAGGACGAAGGAAGGCCAATCAAAGCTTCTTTTCTGAGTTATCCCTGCCTCGACGAACATCCGGTAAATCTCATAAATCGACTCCTCTCTATCGATGGAATTATCGATAATCGGTAATTAGAGCGCCACTTGGAAAATTTCTCCGAGTCTTTCTCGCCTGCCTGATCGAATGGAGGCGAGAAGTCGAACGATGCCATCTACATCCATCGACTAGCGATTCTTAGAGCATTGGAAATGGCGTGGCGTGCCTCGCGACGAAGGCGCATCGGCCGCTCGCTCGACCACCTCTCCCCTCGTCTTTCTCCTATTCCTTACCGTAATTCGTGTCGCGTGATACCACCGGCGAAGGGTCGACGACACGAGACTACGTCGTCCTTTCCTTCCCTCTTGGTCGAATCGCGCGATATCGAAGAGCAATGCGCGTTTCTTCGATCATTTCGATGCGGCTTCGTCTTTGGCCACCGTGCTTCCGGTTTAACGGACAGTCGGAGATGGTTGGTAACGATGAAAATGATATCGTTCGGTATTACATTTTCAAGTTCAAGTCAAGGTCAAGAACTTATCACCATCCTTATCACAAAAGTAGGGCTAGGAGTTAAAATATAAAAACAATCGTCTCGCGTTCGACTCAAAAAAGCTCCGTACTTTTCGTCGAATCGCTCTGCATCTTCCGGTATCCTAATCGAGTCCCAGGAAACGATGCCACCTGTCGCGTGCACCTGCCCGTGTCTTTCTACGCGACCGTGAGCGAAAAAAGGCACGGGAGGGGGGCCAAGAGGCGAGGGAAAAAAAGAACGGATAAAATATGTCGCGCGGGATCGGTCTCGCACGGCCGGCCGTAATTAAGAGCTACTGCAAAACCTCGAGTGATTCATTGTTCGAGGGTTAACGGCGCGCGAAGGTTCACGGTCCGTCGTACGATCCGCCCTCCGGTATTCGTCCGGAGAATTTTTACCGCTTCCGTTCGAACTTGCAACGAAAGGCACGAAACTACGGGCGCACGAGAGCGCGGCTAGACGCGTGCGCCTAGCCACGAGAGTTCGCGTCTTCGCGCTTCCAACCGGAAATATGAAATTTTACGAGGAAAAGGAGGGAGGAGGAATCTCGCGCCGACGCAACGTGGAAAAGAAATTTACCGGTATCGTCGCTTATTACGAGATCGACGGAGGATTATGCACGCGAGCCAAATCGTTTTCACGCGAGGAATTTATCGTCGATCGTACCGCGTCGGCGTGGATGTAATTAATTGCCGATCGAGGGCGATAACGAAGGGCGAATAAAGACGGCGTTCGTTTCTTCGAGAGGCGCTCGACGAGGATGGAATTCTTACTTCGCCATTCCGTACGCTCGCGTGTTAATTTCGCTGGACTTTCGTCGTTTCCGACGAAATTCTCGTAGCGCGTAATCTTCGAGGAATCGTAGGGTAGAGGTATATCGCGATCGAACGAAACGAATTGGGAGGAGTTGAGAGCCCCTGCCGACGCAATATTCTCGTATCCAGGTAAAAACACTGAAAATGATTTAACTTTTTACCGAGAAACCGGAATAGGGGTAAGAGGAGAAGCGGTTGGAAAAAAGGGAAGAGAAGGGGGGGAGGTACGATCGTCCTCGAATCTCATCGCGTTCGAAGAAGATTCCGAGGGATTCGGACGAAGGACTCTCATTGTGTCACGGCGCGGCGCGTCGTTCGCAGCGAATTAACGCACGGTCGCGCGCCAATGACTCCTCCGTGCGAATACCTTCGTCGTCCCACGAGGAAAAACCGTCCGTTTTAATCCGTGAGCTCGGTCGTCGTTCTCTCGAGCGTCGCAGCCGCTCGTCAGCGAATTAACGCGTTACGCGCAGATAAATCCACGCACGAAGACGACGTGTTTCCACCGTTTCCCGATTCGGTTAAATCGAGAAAAATCGGCGATCGGAAAAAGAACGAAGGGAACGTTAGTTAATTCGAGACGACTCGAAAATTCCACTACTAAAAGAGCAGCATCCACCTCGGTCTTGTACGACCGTACCGACTTTCACCGTTCCGCGACAAATACGTTGATTTTGGCGTTCGATGCGTTAAAGAAACGACGAAGATCGTCGGTAGAACGTCGACAGCCGCTTTCTTGACCTCGAGAAGAGACGCTGCTCTTCTACTAGAAGAACGGAATCCTCCTTAGCGCGGTCTTAATCGAGGTCACGCCTCGAAGAGTTTTCGCTTCTTGCTCTCGTGGCGCGTTAAAGCGAACGACGATTCGACTCTCGTCCCTCGACGCGACTCGCTTCGACGTAAACGTTTTGCACGATGATTCATCGGATTCGCCTCTTGCCGATTACACTTACGATAATAACGACAACTACGCTCCTCCGGACGTTCCTTTCCTCCCTTCTTTTATCGTTCGATCGATCGTTTTCGCGGTCGAACACGCGCGGAATATCGTTCCAATGCGAAAGTAAGAATAAGTAGACGCAACGAGAGGCGCTTCTTTTTCGAAGGCCTCGTTTCGCGTCGCTTTCGTAGCTTTTCCAATTGCTTCGTTCGATCGCTTCGAGGAAGAGCGAGATCGCCTCTACTCGATCTTTCGACACATTTCCTATTCGTTAACGCGGCAAGCGCATCGCGAGGTAGGCTGGAAGGTAAGGAAGGTGACCACTCTCGCGTTCGACCCCACGCTCCAATCAATTAACCAACACGGATAAATCGATAAGAAGTTCCTTCGCTCGTAAAACGAGTTTAGAGAAGAGAAGACACGACGTAGGACGTGGAAGAAAGAGGAGTCGACGAGGATAGGGCAAGGAACGATCTTAAAAGCGGCATAGGCACGATTACGTCGGAGATGCATCGCTCACGAAGCGACGTTAAACGAGAAGAAGGAGAGGAGTCGAACGCATATAGTCGATAGAAAAAAGACGTTGGAAGACGCGTAGGAGTCCGAAGGAGAGAGAGAGAGAGACGGACGTCCTTCCTCTTCCCTTTTTTTCTCCCTTTTTTTCTTCCGCGGACGAAAGATCCGGACTGCTCGGTTTAACGTCCGATCGATATCGATCACGGTTGGTCGCGAGATTACGCGTCGTTCCTTCGTTCCATCTTCCGAGAAGGCGATACATCGAGAACGGCTGATCGGCGAAGGCGCGCGCTTCTTTCCGAGCCGTCGATCGAGGCGAACCGAGCGATCTCGCGCAATTACGATCGCATAATGATCGTTATCCGAGAGCACAAAGGTTCACGCAAGCAGCGGCGCTCAAACGACCCTACGAAGCGCCAGATCGAACGTCTCCCTCTGTCGTCTCCTCGTTCGAGAGATCCCCTCGGGGTCATTCGAAACGTTCCGATCACACTTCGCCGCAATTATGATCCACCGGATAGGTGATCTTCGGATCCTTTCTCGTCCGCTAATACGACGCTCTTACGGGGCATCGCGTCGAAGGAGATCGATCGAGATAATGGTTGTGTCGGTGTCGTTCTCCTTTCTCCCTTTCTTTTTCTATCTCGTCGCGTTCCCTCTCCCTCTCTCTCTCTCTCTCTCTCTCTCACTCGTAATTTATATTTAAATAAGGCAGGGCACTAAACCACAAGGTAAATACGAGGATTCGATCCGCGCGTGTGCGTGCGATTTTCGCGCGATGTGATTTCCGATGAAATTGCGGTCGCGGTGCGCCCGTCGTATCGGTGGTAATCGATTATCGCGATCGGACCGTACATTCGATCCTACCGATACCGATCTATTCTTCCCCTCTTCCTCCTCTCCGTTTCTCGATTGCCCCTCGGCTCTTCCTCTCTTTCGCCACCTTCCGTTCGTTTTCTTTTCTCCTCCTCCTCCTCCTCCTGCCCCTCTACCTCGCGCCTTCTCGGCCCTTTTTCTGCCCTCGAGTGTCTTCGAGGACCGCGCGTCATCCATCGACGATCGTCGATCGTCGTTCTTGGAAGGGCTACGCGCGGATCGTTCTCTCGCGGTTGCCTCGACGTTTAACTCGTTTATTTCGAAAATCTGCCGACACGCGCTAGCGTAGGCCGAGAAGCGTTGGACGTTCTCCGGCGGAGCGTATCGTGCTATCGACAAGTTCGACGCGAGAATGATTAACGTTAAGCTCGAAAGTGATATTCGTTTCGTTGTCGTTAATGGAAGGGTCGTTGATGAAACGTCGTCGTTCGTTCCGCCAATCATCGCGCGGTGAGCTTCGTAATTTCGTCGAACGAAGCATCTCTGACGGATCTCGAGCGACGTTTTCTCGAGAAATTTCGAAATCGTAGCGATTGTCGAGACCGAGACGACGTCGATGAAACGGCACGATTAGAGTTTCCCTAGATAGAAAGACGCGCACGACTAGAACGCGTTTAGAGAGGCACGACGTACGATCGATCGAATATGGACGCATCGATACCGTTTGCCGCACCTAATTTCGCTAGAATTCGCTCGCCTACGCGGAGGTTATATACGTATATACGCGTCCGTCGCTATTTTATTTCGATTCCCTTGCCGGTGAGAGCCAGCTCGCACGGCGAGTCAGCCGTATAATAAAGGATGCCTGGAAACAATATAAAACAATAAAGGGTTCTTACCATAACCGCGTGGCTGAGCCGGTGCGATATTGTATCCGGTAGAGCGAGTACGTCGACGACGACGTCGACGGCGTCGGCTATGGCGCCGTGCTGCTGCTGGAACCCTCTCGAAGGGTGCGGCGATACGAGGGGCGCCAGGAAGGAAGGAAGGAAGGAAGGAAGGAAGGAAGGAAGGAAGGGTGCACGGGTCAGTTGTCTAATATATGTGATAATAACTTCGAGCCGAGAATCGAAGCCGACGGCGTGCGAATCTCGGATCTGCATATATGGATTGCCTCTCCTCCTCGCCCCTCCGCCTTGTCCCCATTTTTACTCGAGTTCGTTCGCGCTCACGTTCGAAAGACGCTCGAACACTCGAAAGGCAATGGCACCGAGGAATTTCGGGATTGAAATTTGAAATATGGAAATAACAGAAAACGATCTCGAGCGTCTCTCTTCCAACGTCCTTCCTTCCTTCCTCCCTCGCTCGTTCCTCTACCGAGTCGAAACGCTTCCGTCTGCATAGGTGGACGTGCCGAGGAGCGAAGGGAGGAGAGGGAGAGAGAGAAACGACGCAAGGAAATAGGAGCTGTAAGACGTTCGAACGGAAACCACCCCGAGAGAAACGATTATCGCGCGACGTACCAATGTTTCGTGTCCGACTGGCTCGAGCTACGAGTCTCGAGTTTTCGAAAATTCGTCTCGATTCGAAATATCGCACCTATGCTTTTAGGATCCGTCGAAGGGCGTTCGATTTATCGCGAGGATCTCGTAAGCGGGACTTACGTCGAGAGCAGAAGACGAACATCCTCTTACCTCTTCTCTCTTCACGATAGAAAGTCTTCGAACGATAGGAGGACAGCGGTGGCCTTCGTTACGTCACGTTATGCGCCTAACCCGCACGCCGGAACATAACGACGTTGCCCGTTATGCTCGGTGCTCGGTTAATGTTCCGTGGCACGATTCTGGCCGCTCTGTCTTCGCGAAACAAAGACTCCGCTTGCCACGGTGCGCAAGATAACCGTGGTGGTGGTGCTGGCTATCGGGCCGACGATTCACGATTCCCGTTCTCCATTTTCTTCTTCGTGGTAAGCGCGAAGCAGGAAGTACCGTAGCGCATTAAACGACAGTAATTTCTCCGAGGGGGAAACGCGCTGCGCGCTGCTTCCACTTCGCCCATAGGAGAAGACGGAAATCGACGCGACCGTCTCAACGCTTCGCGCTTCTAAAGTCGAGCTAATTTTTTTAATCGCCACAAATGCGCCTTTCTAGCCATAACAAAGGCGGCAATGATCGACCTCGTGCAAACGGTGGACTTTTGTTTAAAAAGACGTGAAAAATAAGGTTGTTGCGTGTACGAGGGAGTCGCTTTGAACGACTCCGCTCGCGCTTTCGACGTTCCTTTGTTTCGTTAATATTTGTCATAAAAATATACAAGGCTTCGATGCCTCGGTAACAAAGCCTATAACAATAAGATAACAGCGAGGTTATTATCGTAGGAAATCAATTTACTTTTAAGTACTTACTAAAAAAACAATAAACAAAATATCTCGTCACCCGTCCTCGATGTGTTTGTCGCTAACTAGTCGTAACGATAACGAAGGTGATAACGATGGCTGTAATTAAATAAACTAATTAACATATTATACGACAGAGATTTTTCTGGTAAAAGGTCAATTACCAATGTAACGTAACATTTACTTTACGTATCGGCGTACGAGCGAAAATTCCTTCGGACAAAATCGACGCGTTCGTGAGCTTTATCGCGTTCATAAGAACGCCTGACTACTTCGATTTCTTCTTTTCGTTGGTAGCAGCGTCTCGAGACGATTTCACGAGAGTAGAACTGCTTTTCGAGTCGAGGAAGAGCCGGCTTTCGCGTTGCGCGATGTTGGCCGGACCGAGAAACGATGGAAACACGACGATGGAGCGCGTGGACGCGAAGACTCGACACGAGCGTTTCCACGTATTGAATATTAACGAGAAAATTGGTCAGCGAATGTAGAATCAAGGCGAGCGATTTGAAGAATCCACGCGGCGCAAATCCGATGACCCGGATGTTCGAGCTAAAAGCTTTCGCAGGGGGAGTAATCGAGGGGAATCCAGTCCTGTTCGTCGTGTAGACGAGGGGATTGCGTTCTTCTTTTTTGGACGTTGTTCCGCCATAATCTCGGGATTAAGATGCCCGTAGGTGTGGAAGATTGAATTGCATCCGGCGCGAGGAAGACGGAAAAAAGGAATAAAAGGAAAAAGGAGGTGGAAGAGGGACCGTTAGAAACAACGATTTTACGTAGAGTGCGGAATGTTCTTCATTTATTTTTTTCGGATTACTTCATCAAAAAATACCACGAAGACGATTTCTTTTCGACTCGTCTATCGATCTTTCGAGGACTAGCATCATTTTTTTACAAGACGATAAATCTACGATTATCTCGATAAGCCGACGCGGAAACTATTGGAATTCTTCGAGCGTTTGGGACTCAACGAGAGAAAGCTTCGTCGATATCGAAGAAACTTCCAGGCTCTCGTAATTAATCGACATAATTAACCGGCATTGTATCGTCGCTTATTATTAATTTCGTTGGCTTATATCGTCTCTTTATTTCTGCTCAGAGACTCGGTGTTTGCAATGCGTTCTCGACGACCTCTTACTTGCGATTAACTGTGAGAAAAAAACAGGGAACGCCGATCGCCCCGCTTATCGCGTCCTCCATCCATCGTCACGCACGCACACGCCGCCATACGCAACAAGGAACTAATCCTTTTTACCTCTAAAAATTTTTTACATACTACCAAAATGTCAACAACAACGATTCGTCGAACCACGGCACGCCCTTTTATTTATTATTTCGGTCTACCTAGTTGTTTTACATCGACGCAGTGTCAGTTTTGAACCGAACGTTGGCGAGTGAATATCGGTAAAATATTGCTCCTAACTTCGACTCGTGTTTTGTGTCCTGTCGCGTCGCGTAGTGAAGTGAAGTGAAGCGAAGTGCAATTTCAAGTGCAAATGCAAGCGGTCGCGAGTGACGTGCAATCATGGACGCAACTTCGAGGCGCTGGAGGTCCGAAGGCTTGCCGACCGGTCTTCGCCTCTCTTACCTCTTTTGTACATCGGTAAGTGCACACGAATTAACTGATAATTTACTGTGCGATTGGTAATATAGTAATATAATTTCATATTATTTTTGAATCTTTGTCGTATCGTTAAATACGGTTTTTCAACAATGGCGTTCCTTTAACTAGACGGTCGGAATATATTAAAGAAATTACGAATTACTTCTTTATAATTTTCTTTCGATCGTTTAAACGATAAATAAATTTGTAACTTTATATTAAAAATCTTACGACATCGAAGAGTATGCCAATCTGACCGTACGTGGTAAACATTGCAGAATTTTTGTTTTCCAGAGATTTTCTATTACTTCTTCCATCACTGTTCGAGATTTTACGTTTGTCGTTCGTTTATATTTTTTGTCATTACTCTTCCGAGGAACGCAGGCATCTTTTGCATATTTACTTATCGTAGATGTCAGCGAGAAGATAAATATAGACGAGAAACTATTAATTTTTTGCTCGTAACTTTTTTTAATCGTTTAAATAATAACAAAATCATTTACAAAACAATCGTTCACATAAAAAAAGATTCAACAGTTTCCGTATCCGATCTAGTACGTGTTTTACTTTGTTACCTTAAATAACGATTTTTCATTCGTTGAAACCAATTAACATATTACTTCCGATAGAGTACGTTTAATACAAGTTTTTAATAACGATCGATAAGTTTCAATTGCTCTTTCATATAACATAAAGTAGTTTTGAAATACTCTCATATGAAAACTCATATCGTCTCCTTTTATTTTCGTTATTAAAAAACATTTGGTCAGTCTGGGCAGTCTGTGAATCCCATAAGGAGTTACACGGATCGACTCACGGTCGATTCTGCACAACTGACTCGAACAAACTCGTAATATCGCCTTGTAACGAGCGTCGTCAAAAAAAAAATCTGATCCATACACGCGAGGTTTCTACTTCGCGTAAAGACACGACACACGTATCGACTGCCATCTCACCAGGAGAGGAGCCTTTCACGAGAGTCGATATCGTAAGGATTCTCGAATCGTCGTACTGACGAAAGTCTGTCGTCATCGCGTGGTGCGGCGCGTCTCGTCGCGTACTTTCGAAAGAACGAAGGAGAATGGAAAAAAGAAGAAAAGAGAAAAGAGGAGAAGAGAAGGAAGAGCTCGTTCGTTCTCCTTCTTCCCCACGGACGAACGAGACGAACGCATCCGATCCAAGGAGGGCGACGCTCATTTTCACGCACGTCCGACGAATGGGATGACGCCGTCTCGGCGGGATTATTAATTAGTCGCGCTAATTACGCTCGCTCGGTTTGCGGGCGCGATCACGAGGAAGGCACGCGATCGCGTACCTCGATCGTTAATAAATTATCTTTATGCGAGTAACTGCTACGGTCTCGTTCGTCCGCCTTTCTCGATCGCTCTTGCCCTCTCGCTCGTTCGTCTTGCCTCCCTTAACTCGGCTCTTCTTTTTCTCCTTTCTCGCGTCGCTTCTCGCCGCCACTACCACTGCTTTCTCTCTGTTTTCGACTCGTAGCCGTTCTCGTTCGGTCGTTAGAAGGCCGTTGTTCGTAACCGTTTATTACTGGTTCGAGTTTACGCGTGGGTCACGAGAGAGAGAGAGAGAGAGCCGGTCGGCCGTTTCTTAATGGTCGAGTAATTATGCCGTGAGTTCGCGGGGGGAAAAGGAAGAGACGCGTCGGAGAAGGATGTCGACGTAAAGAAGAGATGCGATTGGGAGGGAGAGAGAGAGAGAGAGAG
>JAITYT010000326.1:322059-345800 GCA_025433975.1 Liostenogaster flavolineata
CTTTGAACAAATACAAAATTTGCGATACTTTTTGAACAGACCTCGTATTTTAATTACAGGATTCGCTGTAGAATTTGGTTGTCCGAGGAAGCATGGAACGATGGTAGCGAGGTTTCGGAACGCGTCGCGATAGTAGGCCGACTTTAAACTCGAGTCGAAACTAAGCAATTCGCAAAGAGCGGATTTTCTCAGTTTCGTTAGACTCGAACGCGCCATCGATCGAGTTAAACGTCGATTCGCTCGATCGCAAGATTCCATCTCGCTGTTGCTAACGAGCGAGTCTCTTGCTTGGATACGTATGTATTTTAGCCCGGAACCTTTGTGGATTTGGCGATTGCCGCGTAATTAAGAGCGATGACGCGTGTTAATTAGAAGGGATGCATCGATCTACTCCGATCGAATTAGTCCCCTCGAACGTGCGTATGAATTATGTCCATGCCAGACGACCAGCGATATCGTTACTTGCCTAACAATTTCACCGTAGTGTTTACTTCTTCGTGTAATTCGCTCTCGTATGTCACGACTGCCTCTATCTCGATTCGTTACGTATTCGGAACGAGGAATAAAATAAATCGTTACGACGAATAAATATGGATATCGCGCGGAAACGTCCATATTTATTCTCTTTTTCGCGTTTCCATTTTTTTTTATAAATTCAAATTTGAGACGCATCACCGCTCGTACGTTAAATGTTATTCAGCGAGACGGTAAAATGGATATTCGCGTAGATCGTTTCGAACGACGCGGAATAAGGGATTATTACTCGCGATAGTACTCGCGGAGTTCAGAGGCGTTTCGTCGTCACGCCTTCGACGAATTACTCGTCGAGTTTAAGTACGAGTTAAGACGGTAAAAAAAAGGCATCGAAGACTCATCCACTTATCGGATGGTGCAACGACTTCGTTCATACGTCAAAGGATGACGAAACAACGTGGTCAACGTAGCGTAAAGTTTTTGCATCGAAAGAGAATAATCGGGCCACTCGCGAGAAAGTTTCGAACGGCTGAGAATGAATTTTCGTAAGTCGAGATGCGCGTCGAGTTTGCTCGAACGAACGTTTGTTTCGTACCCGAATCGATTTTTCATGCAAGACGCGACACTGTTCGTTCTTACGCGATTTCCTATCGCCGATAAACGATCGACGATTTTCACGTTAATCGAGCTAAAAGGAGTGTTTACGAGGACCAAGAGGAGGAAAAGAGGGAAGTAGAGCGAACGAGAGAGAGAGGGAGAGAGAGAGAGAGAAGGAGACTCTAACATTACGAATATTGTGGCCAAGCGGGAGCTCGTTAAATCCTTGCAAACTTACTTTGAAGCGTTTCTGGAAACTCTAAAGTACCTAGGAGACCCGCGGTAGGGATAATATCGACAAAGTATGAAAAGGGAGATGCGAGGGGAGGACTGGAAGTGCCGGAGGTACGATTACGATCGTTATGGTCGCATATTAGCATAGACGAAAAACAGAATCGTAAAACGACAGGACGCGGCACCGCCGCCTCCACCGCCTCCACTGCTGCCACTGCCACAGCCACTGCCACCGCCGCCACTGCTTCTGTTTCCATGGAAATCGTTCGTTGCGTGCTTCTGACACATCCGGTCGAATGCTTCCGGCGAAAAAAAAGGAGAGAGAGAGAGAGAGAGAGAGAAATGCTATTTATTTTATAGGTGCCGCGGACAGCGAAATCATATGCTTCAACTATTTTTGGCCTCGCATAAATTCAAAAAATATAATATAAAGCGATGTTTAACGTGACGCCGCGGCGCGCGTAAATCTCCGGCGTACGAAACGATCCCGTTAATTATCGTTCTTCTATCGTCGAACAATTTATCGTTATGTTCCATTAGATTCGTATTGTTGCGCGGGAGAGTCGCGTTATTTTATAATTATCGCGAGGAAGCTTTTTCCCCCAACGTTAAAACTCGCCATCGCAGGGATAACGTTTTACGGTGATGATAATCCGATATCGGAAAATGTTGGATTCGCGAGATTTTTCGCGAACGACCGATATATCGGAAACTAGCGAAGTGCGGCCATAGCGCGGTCACGAAACACATTTCGAACCGAGTCGATGGAAACGACGATTGTAATTTATACGACGCGTGTAAACACCGTGGACCGACGTTTTGTCCGTGTCATTATTCGTCGTAAGACCTTGGACGCGCAAAAAGAAACGACTTCCGTCGTCAACTTTCAAATGTTGTCGTCGATCTCTATCGACGCACCTAACGACAAGTGGAATTTCCAAGTACAAGTACGAAGTAGTTCGATGAGAGCTGATCTACGCGCGCGTTCGATTAAGGCTTAAAAAATGTCACGTCGAGGGAAAGTAGCGCGATGGCTCCATCGAGGGGACGAGACCCCCGGCGCAAATCCCATTCCTCCGCTCCTCGAGCCGTCGTAAATAAATCGGCGATCGACCTTTAACCCGCTGCCTTCCGATAATTTAGCTGTATCTCCTGACTCGGTTAGGCGGAGGGTTGATGGTGACCCCCCGCGGGGGCGGAAGTCAAAAAATCGTCCCCACAAATCACGGCGCACAATGGCTCCGATTGTGTACGTTACTGCGCTCGTTCCCCCACTCTCCTCCCCGTACCCCCGCGCATCGACTCAACCCTCGTTCCTCTCTCTCTCTCTCTCTCCAGACTACCATCCCTCTATCCTCGTTTCTCCTCCCGTCTTCTTCCCTTTTTCTCTCCAGTTCGCCGTTTCGCCGTCTCTTTTCGTCTCTTTCTCTCTCGCTCGCTCGCTCTCGCGACCAAAGCCGTTCGACGAACGGTAAGGGACACGAAAGGGTGGTGGAGGTTGCGAGTGGTCGCGGAGGCCGCAGCCACGGTAAGGATGCGGTGGCGGCGGAAGAGGGACGCGGGGAAGAGGAAGAAGGAGCGAGAGAGAGAGAGAGAGAGGCGAAGGAGGATTCGACGACTAGGAAAGGCAGAGACGAAGGGAGCAGGGGAGCCGTTGGAGTCGCAGAAGGAGGAAATCTATTGCCGGAAGTGAGTATATTCACCGGCGGTCTGCGGTGCGTGTATGGAAATTCGAGACCGCCCTTCCACGGAAGAAGAAGAAGGGTCCTTTCGAAAACCCAAGGGAACCCGCACGCGACGACAATTTGCCCAAGGTAAAAAGTACGGGGCGGAGGAGCGAACGAAGCAGCAGCGGCAAAAGGAGGAGAAGGAGGAGGACGAGTAGTGCTGTGCTTTGCGATTTGTTGCGCAACGACGTCGTTCTTTTCTCGATTGTGCGTGGTTTTACCGGCGATTGATTTGTAGAGATAGGAACGGGATTAGAAATCGGGCGATGGGGGACGCGGAGTAGGGTTAATTTTCGATGCGGGCGACGTGACGTAGCCTTCCTTATCCTGCGAGAATAACGATGACGAAGAGGAGGAGGAGGAGGAGGAGGAGGAAGGAAACCGTCAGGCAAAAAAAGGTTCTACGTTTTTAGCCCTACGTTTCTTCGTAGCTCGATAGGATCGTCGAGGAGAAGAGAATAATTTTTGTTCTTTTTCTCTTCGACTGGGAGTTCTCATGGCGATATCGAGAGCTCGCGAATCAAGCGGAGACAAATGATTCGGCAAGTTAAAACTATTTGGAGTTAAAACGATACGACACATCGTGCGACCCCTCGAATGGCTCTTAGTATCGATTCCTTGTATCCTTTCATCGATCATCGTGGAAAGAAGCAAAGGCGCCGAAAAGTAACTCTCCGTTCGCATTGCGTGCGAAAAAACGCGTCGGTCCAATCCCACGGCTTCGTTTCTCCACGTCTAATAATCGGCGAGCCGCGGTGATCATGCGAGGTAATTCCAATCAGGAATTAAGTCGAGACCTATCGGAGATCGCGAGATGGATCGTGCCTTCTCTTTGCCCTTCTCTCTCTTTCTCTCCTCCTCTCATCGTCCTTCCCTACTTTCCTTTCGGGTCGAGCGTCCTCCGAAGGACGAGAAGTTGGAAGGGGAGCAGAGAGCAGCACGGCGTGGAAGAAGCAGAAGAAGAAGAAGAAGAAGCGGAAGGGAGGGAGGCCTGTTGGCGGGACGCCGTTGTCTGATTCATATAATGAAATGTCTGCGAGATGATGAGCTTGGAGGCCGGTAAGTATAGCGTTGAGTTCTGGCCCGTGACCTCTGTCCGACGAGAGCCAAAAGAAACGAAGGAAATTGAGAAAGGAGGAAAAGAAGGGAAGAAAGGAAGAGGAGAAGAAACGAAACCAGGTTTAGAGAAGGCGTTAAAGACGAGGCAGAGAAACGAGGTAGAAGCGGAGAAGTGGAAGGGAGAGGAGAGAGTTTAGGAGAAGCGAGCAGCAAGCGAAGAGTCGCGTGCAAGATGCGTTTTCGCGCGGCTCGCGTTTAACCGCGTAAATTGGACGTGTGTGCACGCACGCGGCGGCTACGTGCTCCAAGGCGCACATTTATGGAGAAGAAAGCGATTCGTTGCTTCTCGTGCAACGCGCAATTTCCAAGCTAATTTCTCCTAATCGAAAGTTTACCTCACCGTCCACCTCGATCATCGGTATTACCATATTCACGTAACGTTCTTTTCCAATGTCCTTCGACCGAGTGCCTTCGTCTACGCCCTCGGACCTATCTGCTACGGAATTAGACCAAGTGGCGAATTGATTTTTAAACTAGAACGTCTACCATTAGTCACGATCTTGGAGATTTCCACGCGACACCTTCCTCGTCACCCATCTTTTCCTCTTTCCGTCTTACTCCGTCGTTCTTCTTATCTCAACGTAGGCATTTTACGTGCGCTTATCGCTTCGATAGGCGGCGATTCAGCAGCGCGGCTCGCGTGTGTACGATATTTTCGTAGGTATGAATTATGCAGATCGGGCACGGTGGACGCGAAGGTCTGCCACCATCGTGCGCGTGCATTGTACCAGCGCTGGCTGTTCGTTCGATTGATCGCTCGAATAAGAACAATAGTTACAATAATAACGACAACAATACAATTATTATTAATAATAATGTCTTCCGGGCGCGACCATTTTTGTCGGGGTGATTATTAAAACGACGTCGCTCGTATCGTCCGTAGGAATAATCGATCGATCGATCGATCGATCGCGTGGCTACGTTCGAATGATAATTAAAAGGCGAGATTTTATTTGGATCGCGGCCAAGCTAAAATGTACACGTTCGAGCAGATCGACCGCAAGAATACTGCGATATCGTGTCGATTTCGAGCATCATCGCTCGCCGATGAAAACGCGGCTAGCTTCTTTCCCATCGATCAAGCGAAGTTCATCTTACGCGCCACGAGCGCGCTGTAGGAATATCCTTCAACCATTGCGACTACAGTCGTCCATTTTAAAGTAAAACGCTTCACGATATCGCAAAACAATTTTGACGTATTAGTCAAACATCGGTCGCTCGTTGGAACGTTATAACTTCGATAAAGATTACTTTCCTATAGGCGAGATTCTATTGGACGATGTTTTTCGTATACTTGGCGAAGATTTGTCGTAGAACTCGATCGTAACGCGAAGGTTGAATCAGTGGGATGGAGGAGAAGCGAGTCTCCGTGCGTTGCTACGTCGTCGAAAAAGTTTGGCCACTCGTGTAAAGACATCGATGGGGGGGACGAAGTCGGCGCGTAGGAGATAAATCAATAAAGCGTCTCGGCTCGGTGACCGAGAGTGTCAATCGTAGTTAATTATTCGTGCTAACTTGCGTCGAAACTACGGTGACGAAGTATCGAGGTTCTCTCGTGCGGGAGGATACGACGATCAAAGGGCCATACGGAAGACTGGAAGGAAGAAAATCGATGCGTCGATCGATTAACGTCCGCTGCAAGCATTTATGTGTTTCGCGAAAGAGAATGTGTGCGACGGTGTGGCTCGCGCGCATCTAGGTTAATGTACGCGAGCGTGTGTGCGCTACGTGCACGTCGCGTCGTGGGTACCTGCACGTGTAATCAGTGCTAATGCGTCCCTAATGGTGACTAAATACCAAATCATAGTTTGATGTGCTCCCATCAACGACGATACATCAACGGAGTGTTACACCGACAAACAAAATCAAACCGATCGCCATGGTAATTGCAAAAATCATACGTCGTTTGCGTGGTGCGACCGCCCACGATAATTATTACGCGTATACGATCACAATGACGGCTTAACGATATAACGCGTCCGTGTAACCGAATGATCATAGCGATCGTTTATTTTTGCAATAAGAAAAAAAGAAGATAAGTTTTTAAACGCGAAGAAATTCGATTCTTTTTCGAGTCACGATTTTATCTTTAGACGGGTTTTAATTCGTTCATTAAATTAACAAATAATGTGCAGAAAGAAGACAAAAGACGGAGACAAAAATGAAAAAAACTCGTTGTCGAAGTACTTGGATCGATAAAAAAACGAAACTTCTGGAAATTCATCGAGTATACTCCGTACTAATTCTATTCGAAGGCGCGTATTTACTACGCGTTAGAAGGCGCGCGTAGATTCGCTCCCTCGGCTGGCAGACGAGAACGTATGACTCCACGATATTAAGCCATAACCGGGATATTCGCTCGAATAAGTCCGCGTCTACTTACCAGACCTTACGCTATTTACACTTTCCCCGTTGCAAGGGATGATCGAATGCCTTCGTCTACGCACGCGCGTATCTCGCGATAAGGTAACGAAGATACCACTCTCGAATCGAGCGCAATCCGTCGATGCGCTCGATTAATCTTTCCAATATCATGCGTACGATACGGATTCTACAAAATTATTAAGTAAATAAATATATTTAAATTCCGCAGTATGGAAAATTATCTGTATCAATTTTCTGTAACGGTGCGTTATTCGCATTAACGAAACACGTAATACGTTTCCTCGTCGATTCGTCGTGATTAGAGTATTAATGACTTTCGGGATAATTCGAAAGTGGATATCGCATCGAGACCTAGCATTAGCTATTTCGAACGTAATCCATTCTTCGGCAATGCTCGCGATCGATTTGCAGAAACGCAAAAATGTCGAAGTTGTTCGCTACCGATTTTCAACATTACGAAACACACTGCGAAGGCTCGATACTCGGAATTATTTATAAACGAGATTTATCCCTCGACTACGTATTCCTAAATTCGATGAACGCGTCGGATAATTAACGTTCCGTGGTTTCTCTCCTTTACCATAAAACAACACGGTACAACCGAACGAACTTAAAAGCCATTCTGTGTACACTTACTCGCTTTATGCGAGACTCTACGAATTTAAATACAAATTGATACTTTCGAATACTTGATGCTCCGGAAATGAAAGGAAAACAAAAGGGCGTATAACGTTTCGACGTTATGTCAAGTAATATATAGATTTCGCCTTCCATCGTTGATCAACGCGATCGTCCGTATATATGTACGTTGCTGTTCCACGAAATTGTTTGTTTTTATGCATGAAATTAGAATTTAGCGTACACGATATAGCTTCTCGTTAAAAGCAAAAATTTAGTCCACGTCGAAATTCAGATGTTTACGCATATTTTTGGTATCTTTCCCGTTATGGCTCGGATAAAGTAATTTTGGACTTCGTTGTACGCAGCTATGAGAACATCTATCGCGAATAGTCGTTTTTGCGAGTTACGACAATTCCAAGAGATATATAATACAAGTGAAATTTGTAGAATATTCGATATACTTTCAGTCTTTGCAATGGAGTAGAGAAAAATAAACTTTGATAAGTCCTACGCAACAATGGAGCTTCGAAAGAATTGCATTCTTATTCGCAATGAACAACTACACTTTTGTTATTTTCTATTTAACCCGTTGATACTTGGGGCGATTATCGTAAATTTCCTTTATTTGTACAACGTTATTCATCTTGGAATTTCTCTGGTCCATTCTATGGGTTAGCTAGCTTTATTGATTTATTATCTTGACAGGCGTTTTGCCTCAACCTCGGGTAAAAGGACCTTTCCTACAGTATCGTTACAGCTATATGGTCGTAAGGTACATTTTAAAATCATAGTCGCGTAGAAAAATTTCTTCGGAACAAGAAACGATCTTCGACGTCTTATTAGCTCGGACGCGTGCACCGCGTTACAAATGCCTAAAAAGAGTCGAAACGACTCGAAACAAAATCGAAACCGCTTCGCTTTTCTTCCGCTATCGAAATCGATGGGGAATTGCTTCGAATCGGAGAGTAAGAACGCCGGTCGAAACGAAAGACCGTCGTTCGTTCGAAAGACCAAATCAAAGACGCGGTGAAGAATGCAATCCGGTGACGCGGAAATCTCGTCGAATTTCCTCGTCCCCCGCTACGCGGATAATCCGGGCACTTATTGCTCCGATAAAAGAGTCGGCGCGCGTTCATTATCGTTCCGTGGATCGTTGCATGCGCGATACGGTAAGGTACGTGACGCGTGTGCGTTATTATCCCGCTGGATATAGTAAAAATCGTGGAGAGGAGAACCGAGCGGCCGTTAGCTAGCCGAAGCGACGACGTATAAAAGAGCGCGCGTCGCCGCGTCGTAACGCACGGAATCAGACGCAATTAAATTAATTCGATATTAAGCTTAACGATTTCTTCTCTCTTTCGCACCCTCCGCGAGCCACCAACGGTTTAGGCCGAATCGAAGGTCCGCTTCCACGGTGATATCCTTTCGGCGGCGAGCGACGTTATTAAACGTAAGGCCGGATGGTCCGCCGTACGACCGCCCTCCACCCTCCTCTCCTTCCATCGCCGCCCCCGCGAGAGACGTATCGTTCCAATACCGCGTTAACGAGTTCTAATGGGAGTTGGGAACGATAATCGTCGCCTCGGAGCGAGTCAAAGTTTTCTTTCTAATTAAGAAACAAATAACCGGAGTTCACGGTTGGCCCGCTTTAGAGACAGCTTCGTTAATAAACGCAGCCCCGGTTATTAAACCAGAAAATTAACGTCTACCACGTACGAGAGAGAGAGAGAGAGAGAGAGAGGGAGGGAGGAGAGGAGGCGAGAAAGAAGGAAGAGATTGGAGGGCAGAGAAACAGAAAGAAGAGAAATGGAGTGCGCGAAAGAAAAAGGAAGAAAAAGGCGGGAAGAAGGGGTGTGGAGGACGATGTCTTCGAACGGTTCGACCATTCATAACGCTTTCATTCTTCGAAGTAGCTAATCTCTCGACGGCGAAGGATCTTAACCGAAGAAAATTCATACGATGGCTGTTTCCCAGACGCGACGACTTTCTTTTATTCCTCCGTCGTACCACGGGGATACTCGACGTGCCAAGGACGTAACTCGTTCGTATCTCTTCGTTTCCCTCGGCAAAAACCGATTTTCTATCTACGTGCATCGATAACTTTTCTTTCCTCGTCTTGCGATATTTTTTTAGATATTTTACGGCTACTTTCGTTGGCTGTTCCATCGTTAGCACTTTTAGTTCCACTTTCAGCTTTTATGGCATTCTTGATTCATGCTCACACTTACGATATTAAGAAGCGTTCTCACACTTCGATTCACACATCGAAGAAAACTTACTCTTGAAAATACTTCCGTTTAGGATTAAACTAAACGGCGTAGACCATTAGGACGCGTCGAAGTCGAGGGATTATTTCTTATGCACAGAGGTTAGGTAAAAGTGAAAGTGAAAATGGAAGGTTAATGGAGCTTACTCCGACTGGATCCACCAACTTTGTTAACCTTTCGAAAACGCGCGATTCTCGTTGCCCAACCTAATATATTGATACATTTCATATCGTCATTTTACTCGTCGAATTTATTTTATTTTCCTCTCTCTCTCTCGCTCTCGAAGGCGAAAACTCGAAAGGACTACGCGACGCGCCCTCGAGGCACCGATCATTCGACAGGAATGCCACGCGTCATCGTCGCGCAAAACGTCGCGATAAGTTCGGGGACAGACCGACCGCCTGGTCACGTTTTCGAATCGGCCGCGCCCAAATCTTCGCGAACGAATTCCACTTCGGTCGAGTATAAGCGCGAACCGTGTGCCGGAGCATCGATACGTCTTACGTTTGCACCAAATCGATATGCAAGGTCGAGGCACGCGAGGGCAGCGAGTACGAATTTGCGTACGAAGCGCACAAGCGGGACGCGCTCTTGTATTCCACTTATCGGCGAGCAGTGACTATCATCGTCTCTCGTTCCCACGGTTTCGACTTACGATCGAGTCGAGCGAAACTTCGTTACGAATTCGAGGAGTTTTTTTTTTCTCGGGAAGATCGACTCGCGTCGAAGGAACGACGACGATAGGAGAAAAAACGAAGGCTTCTCGAGAATTTTCGCGTTCCTAAAACGAACTCGAACGGAAAGAGACCGATTGAGAACCGCCGAGCAGGAAAGGCATGGGTATTATGAGGCTGGAATGACGGAGCACGCCGCTTACGTTATTATATCATATACCAAGCTGGAGGATATCGTTGCTCGTATCTACAGATCGGATCGAGACTAATTTGATTTCAAAGAAACCATCGAACTACGCGAGGATTCCGTCGTCGTCGTCGTCGTCATCGTCGTGGTGGTGGCTGTCTCGCGAGTGGAACGATTGAAAGGCGAGCCGTAGGCGACACGCTGCTCTTCAACGAAGGCACTCTTCGAATTAATATATAGGGACGTAGGAGCCTCCTTCGCCGATGCTATCTCGCGTAGTCAAGGCCAGGATCGCTCGTTGCCCATTGTGCCGATGGCAAAGGAGGCTAACGTAGGAACTGCGATCCGACGGCTCCTTTCGGACGGCCGCGCGAGCTGCGGCCATCTCTTTCCCGCATCGACGTCCTATCGTAGATTCGGCCCGATATCGAGCAAGTTAACGACTTTCATTCGAAGTTACTGGAATTTCTTTATCGTATAGATTGACTCGTGGGTTCGTTGGCGTCTTACGGTCTCGTTTGCACGAAAAGCGCGTCGATGGAAGGTAATTGGAAACGTCTCTCGTATTTGGAAAGACGCGGAAAATACGTTGGAAAGGGGCGATTTTTTATCGCGGATAAAAAGGCGCGAAGAATTGGTCGCTCTTTCCTCGCGATTATTCGTTTAGCGGCGAAAACGAACGGTGTTCCGGTTCGCGTCATTATCTACCGCGTAGTCGTAGAAATTGCGCGAGCGAGATATGACAAAAGACATAAACGATTCTTTAAAAGGCCACGCGACAACGTTAAAAGAAGAAGAGACATCCGTCCGCTCGCAGGAATCGTTTATGCTCCCGGAGTTGGTTAGGTTGGGATAAGGCACGTTCTCTGTAATTACGTTAGACGCGATAATTATGAGGATACCGAGCACTTGTCACTCTGTAACGAGTTTTCTTTCATCTGCATATACCACCGTCCCGTCCTTCCTTTGCGTCGAGAGACATAAGCAGTTTGCTTAACAAACCGGAGCAACGATACGCTTCACCTACCTCCGTCCAATTAATATCCGCTGTTTTATGGAAAGTGTAACGCGACGCGTGAAATTAGCGAGTCCGTGGCTCTCGCGTCGCGTTAAAATTGCGCTTCTACGACTAATTATTCTTGCGTCTGACTTCGACGAGCCTTTCCCAAAACGAAGGGCAAAGAGAAGAAGAAAAAGACGAACGAAAAGGGCGAAAGAGCGCGCGGTCCGTCGTTGCTCGTAAAATTCGACGCGAGAGGAAAGAAAAAAGAAAAAAGGGGGAAAAAAAAGAAAGACGAAGCGTCGACGTCTCGAGCACGGCCGAAAGGTCACCGGAAGAGAGACCGCGAAGGGTATGCGTTTCTCGTTTCTTGGTGGCACCCCGTGCGTCCGTGGCGTCTCAGAAGTCGCGCTCGCAAATAAACCGATCGTAAACCGCACTCGATTCGAGTTTGTCGGTACATAACGTTGGTACGTTTCTACCGTGCGAATACCACGACACTCTCGTTCCTGACGACGACATGCGCCTTCAAAACGGACCTAGAGCGAACGAGGGAGAACGCGCGCCTCCTGGAGCAAGAGTAAGAGAAAGAAGAAGGACGAGGATGTACCGCGGAGAAGAGAGAAAAAGACAGAGAGTAGGTGGAAAAAGGAAAGGAAAAATACGGCGTGAGCGTGTTCTTTTTACGATCGCCACCGCAGGGTCGTGTAAACGTACGTGTACGTACATCCTCGTATGTTTTTACAATATAACGCGTACCTTGTTAGCTCACCCGCACAAACGAGGTACACGAACGAAACTGCGTGCGTGTCCAGCGAGTTCCTTCGCTAGCGGACTGACTTTCGACCACGCCGGACCGTCCGTCGCGACACGAGGAGTTGAACGTACGCACGCGTCTTTTTTCGTTCTTTCCTCTTTTTTCGTGGTCGGTTCACGACACTCGTCCATTCGACGGATTTGAAATTTCGAAAGGGAGTACCAGAAAAAACGTAGCATTTATTTTCATCAATTTATGCCGTAAAACTAATAATTTCGTTAAAAAAGAGTACGAAGAGTCTTGGAGTTTCTCTCAATTGACGCGTCCTACGTTCGAGCGAGGTACGTTTTACTAAAGTAAAGCGAACGTTCGAAACTCGACGATGCGTTGAAATTTTCCGATTTCTGGCGGGAAAACAGCTCGAGGGGGATCCTCGCCTGGTCGGTTCCGATCGTGAATGATGAATGACCGTATCGACGACGACTCGGGAAACGTATAATTTTAAGGTTTCCCTTTGATCCGACGGGCCATTAATTCTCAGTTCTCGCGAAAAATACCGAGCGGAAAGATCCCCGAAGGAAGTTGACCGGCGCGGCAAGAGTAAAATTAAAAATTCGTCCATCAGTCTTCGCGCACGAAACGAAGTTCCGGATGCCAATTTTAAAAAACAACGCTCCTACTTGCGCTTTCTTGCGTTCGATGGCGCGATGGTGTCTGTCTCTTCGAGAGTCAATTCTCTTTTTTAGCGAGAAGAATCGATCTAGCGATCATTTCAAATCGTATCGAAGCAAATTTTCGATGATATCGTAGAACGGGATGAAGATGGTAAGGTAGATATCGATACAATTGGAATTATCTTGCATTTAATAGGCAAAGTAATATATCGAACAAAAGATGACGCAACTTAAAGATACTTCCTACGTTCTTCTCGCGATGTTTAAGGCTTCTTCGTAATCACGCACCGTAGGTGGATGTTGTAGCGCCGTGCAGGAGCAGCTCGTTTACTAATTATTAATAAACTAATTGCGGCTTCCGTGAGGGCACGCCTCTCTCCCATAAATCAAGACGTGCCGTCGTGATGAACGCGGGAACTGTGTTCCTTTAATCGGTTTCATTGGCTTAAACTACGTGGAAAACGGTTACGTTACGCTTCGCTACATCGTTTTTCACGGACGTTTTGGGTCGACCACGCGGTTCATTTTGTAGAGAAAAATCACCAGACCGATATTTTTCAAAACAGTGCCGCACTTTTCGATAGTTAACGGTATTCCCCCCATACTCGAAACCTTAGCCATAATATCAGCATAAATTTCGCGTAAGTTAAAAAAAGTGACACTCGAGTCTCTTCATCTGTAAACCGCCACACATTTTCTTGCCCTTTCGTCGCGAAATATTCTTCAACTTTTCCTGCCGCTTTTTATCGAACGCGAGGAAAGTTGCGTCGAGACAAGACGAGAGAAAAGAAACTGCTTCGATGCTCTTCGATTCGCATTTACAATTTAAGTCGATCGGCGTCGGTGTCGTTGGCCATGCGGAACCGCATGCAAGACGATTCGATGGCGAGGCGGAGAAATCGTAAGTCTTCTTTGAGAATCGAGAAAAACAGACGCATCAAAGTAAGGAAGGAAAAATGCGCGGATTATAATTACAACGGTGTCGATTAGAGCCTTCTTTTCCAAACTAAAGGCCGTGTCGATGAGTAAGTCGAGGCGTACCGCGCGCGTAAATCGCGCCGCGTGACGCGAATAACTTGGAAAAACGCAATATAACGGCTATAATATAGCCACGCGGATAGGCATAACGCATCGTATATAAGACAAACATTTTTTTCACTTTTATGCGCCTCTTTCGAGCGTAATACGCATATTACATCCTGCCTCGTTTATTACGATAGCGAATAAACGCGCGGTATATCGTTCGAGGAGGATACCGAGGATGCTTATATTGCGCGCCCAACGAAATAACCTGAACTGGCTTAAAATCTCTCGGGATAGCGTCTTCTTCAAAAGCAAAAATAACGAATGACGAAATAACGATGAAAAATGCCGAGACTAAGAAAACATTCGTCTATAAAACCCAACGGGAAGGATTCGTCCGAGTAGGTCGTGTCGATTTAAAAGAAGAGAGAGAGAGAGAGAGAGAGAGAGAGAGAGAGAGAGAGAGAAATAGAAAACGTCGACGACTCGGAGAAAACAAAAAATGGCGAAATCAAGGCGAAAGTGGTACGGAACGGGGCGCCGGTGGCTCGTGGCACGGCGGTGGCATCACGTACAACGCGATATTAGTTCATATATCGCGGATAAACATGCAGCGGCGCATAGAGAGTGTAAAAGCGTAGCGGTGGTCCCGCGTGGGCCGAAGCTAGCGGAAGAAAGGTACGGTGGTAGTGACGATGCTGGTGTTGGAAGCAGGCGCGGCGAGGAGAGGGGAGGTGGGCACGTATTCGATGTAAACTATAAAAGCCGAACCCCAGCTCGGTCACCCCGTAACGCGGCTTCTCTCTCCTGTCTTCGTCTCTCGGCTCCTCGCAGCGCGTGCCTTCTCCTTCTCCTCCTCCTCCTCCTTCGCTTCCTCCCCTCTTCGCCCCTTCGCGCTCCACTCTGGCAACCTGCTCGCTCGCGCAGCATATTGAATCTTATGAATTTGTGGCCCGTGCGGCCGAGGCACCTCCGGAGAAAAATTTAATTTCCAACGATTTCAGGCTTTACGCTGACGCGGGCAGCAACCGATCGGCCCCCGGCGTCTCTTCGTTCGTGTCTCGTATTACGTTAACCCTTCTTCTTCCTTCTTCTTTTTACCTCTTCTTTCGCTTCTCGAGGACGGTAAGAGGACGACGCGACGTAAGAGGACTCCAACAGTTTTTTCGTGACTTTTTCGAGGATAGTAACGGAATTTCGTGAGATCGCGACTGCCTGACACTGCGAGGGTGGAGCTGGTAGGTGAAATATCGGGTAAAATTGATGGAACGAAAGAGAGAGAGAGAGAGAGAGAGAAAGAAATGGAGGATGGGGGGGGGGAGAGGAAGAAGCACGAGTCATGCCTGCATTCCGCACAAAATTGACAAAAGCGTATCGATATCGACCGTTCCGTAACCCGATAAATTAATTCCTCGGTGAACTTCTTGATCGAGGACATCGACGACGAGCCGTGACACGCACGATACTCCAATTATTGCGCGATATCGGCGAAACAATACGGAAGTACGACTGATACAGAGTCGACCCATCGAACGGGGTAGGGAGCGATGCCTGATCGAATTCGTTGCTGTTCCACTGTACGCGAAGCAATAACGCTCATTGGCGAGAAACTCTCGATCGAGCGCCTCCGATCGATCGAACGAAAACTCGTCGATTCGTTCCGCGAGAGACTCTACGATCCTACAAGCCGTAGTGACGTGCTACGATCGTATAAGACGTAATGGTTCGTGCCCTGTGGAAAGTCGGTCTCGACCCTCGCGAGCAACCTCTCCTTCCGTCGCATTGCCTGAGCGATGTTTATCGAAACATCGATCGATTTAAGATCGTAGAGAGTGGAAAAGTCGGGCTTTGGCAAGATCTCATCCCTTGCGACAGAACTTCCGTTTGGTCGCGCAAGCCAGACTCGAAAACATCGATCGATTTATAATTGGAAAAGGTGAAAAATGATATCGGATCTGTGGGCATTACTTGGGCCTCTGGATCGACTCCATAACGCGAACGTAGTCTCGACGACAAACCCTTCGTTTCGTCGCATTGGCTACAGCGGAAATAATGTCGATGCACTTTGAAAGTCGGACGAGAGCCGGTGGAGGGCAGAAAAGCTTCGCGGTATAGCGGGAAAGTGCAAGGGTAACGCGGGGTAGCAGAAGTCAAAGAGTATCCTTACTCTTACCCTCCTGGTGTGCCAGGAGATGGTAAGATAAGGACGGCGAGCACGGAACGAGCACGAGAGAACGAGAGAAAGAAGGAGAAGAAGGAGAAGAAAGAGAAGGCGAGTCGGAGGGAGAACAGCGGAGGTAGCAGAGAGGTAGAAGGAGTCAGAAAGGGGGCGAGAATATTGGTTGACTTGTAATACCGAGAGTGGAGGAGGCAGGGACCCAGCGAATATTAAATATATTATTACATTCATTCTCATTTCCCTTTTAGCCCCGGCATGCCCGCTTTCGCGCTTCTCTCTAGCACAGTCCTCGAGTTTACGGCGAGTACGAACAAGCGCCGACGATGATCGAAGCGGATTAAACCGCGTCGTTTCTAAAGAGATTCGTATTCTTCTCGTTATACGCCACGCGTTCGCCTCACGATTCTCCTTTTCGTTCAATTTCAACGAGAAGACTCGCGATATCCTCCATCGACGAACTAAGAAGGATATTCGTGCCTAACGAATATTTTATCCGATCGACTTAAAAAAACGTCGAGTTCGCTCTCCCTAGGATCGTTTGACACTGGAATAATGGACGATCGATGTGTACTTGCTTCTACCTCGGAGGGCTCGAAATGACTCGTTTAATTTAAAAGAGCAAGTCGTGTAAAGAAAGACGTAGTATTTTATGCGTCTTTATGTATTCGAATATAAACTGAATAATAATTTAGGAATCGTGACTTACCGAGGGGTATCGATTGGACACTTTTCAAATAAAATGACTATATACAGACTCGCTGTACTCTCGCTCTAATTCTGCCTTCTAAAGCGTCCGGTTTTTGAATTACGCGAAATGTCAAAGAAGTGATTTTGAACTCCTTTGGTAGATCTAGTATGAAGGCGCCTTAAGTGGGAAACGTCTGAACTCGTTTCGTCTTAAAGCGCGGGAGCCGACAAAACTCGTTTTCGAAAGCGTGTAATTACGGGGTCTATCGCTATATAGATGCGGTAAAAAATGGCCCTCTACAAGACGAGAATATGGCGAGAAAAGAGGCGCTCGAGATGCGCGAAGAGAGACATCGGCGTGGTGCGAACGATCGGTTGGCGCGCATTCGACTCGCTCTCAAAAAGGAATCGACTGGAGACAGCAACCCTTCGTCGCTCTCAACGTCGGACTTCGATTCGACATTTCGAAAGCAATAAACGTCTAGTCGTTGCGCGAGTCAAACGTTCTCATCGCAATCCCGAAGTTATATCATTAACTCGAGGAAGGAGGTACTTCCTTGCATTCGATGGCGCATTTCGTCGAATCAACGCGACTACGAGCAAGTAATTTCGCACGCGACGCGATTTCTTAGGGCGTCACGCGCGAACCAATAAAACGATCTCGTACGACGCGAGACGCCGCCGGCTTCCTCGCGCTTTCCAGCGATAAAACGAGACGAACGAGAGAATTGGACGAAGAGCGGGACGCATTGTCGCGTCTTTTTCGTGCGGATGGCAAACGCGGATAACGTCGATGCCGCCGGTAACGGAATAAAGCATCGTCGAACGTGTGCACCATGCAAACACGTAATCGAGGATATTAAACGTAATTAGCTACTCCTGTAAGCATTCACCGCGGACACACCAATCGACGGACCGATATATCGATCGAGGGTTACGCTCGCACGGACGGTCAATGTGTATCGAAGGCCTTTCCATTAACGTATCCCGAGTCTATCGTTTCCGTGCCTCTTTTAGCTCCGTCTCCGCGGTCTACGATTTCCCTCGTCTCCTCTCCTATCTAATTATTTGCCTCCCCGCCGTCCCTCCCTTCCCGCCAATCGATTTATCGCTTCGATCGATCGGTCGCAAATCGAACTGCGCGAATCAAAGCTAGCTCACCTTGATCGGCTACGTTGGGTGCTTCTAGTTTCCTCCTAGTTTCCCGCAAATCGTCCCCCTTCCCCTTCTGAAACAAAATCATAGGATTTTTAAGGTACGGCCTACGATAGGGCTCGATGCTATCGACAAACGCGTGATCGATACGTTCGCGAGGCTGCTATCGCTTATTCGGACGCTCGTGCCGATCTTTGCATCTTAAACGAACGTTTTGCAAATAAAACAACGGAAGAAATACCGTGTATCGATAGTTCGTTTTGGATGTATATCCTCGACGTAGGTGAAAAGATAGGCGAGCATTAACCGACGTGTCGTCGAACTTTCTAGGTCGTCGGGTTATTGACGGCGCGGAAGAAACAATCTCTCGAGATTATTTCGTTTTTATTTCGTAATTATTAAATAGTAATTGCGAAAGACATTTTATTTATATCGATGAAGAACTTGGACACTTTCGCGCACTGTACGCGCAACTGTTCTCCCAGTGACGAAGCGCGTACGTTTACTTGGCGAGTCGTGCAACTCGTATACAAGGATTATTCCGTATTAATATTCTAGAATTCAGAGAATAAATACCGTCAAAAAAAGGGCTCGAATTTTCTTCATTCGTGCAAAGGATCTGCAAGAAAAACGAAAATGTTTATAAAAAAGAAAAGGTAGACGGTTGTAAGAGCCAGTCAGCCAGTTTGACGAATTACATGGAAATAAATAAATAACAACGAATAAGAAAAATAAATGAATAAACATTAGTACAATTTGCAATATCGAATTATTGTATTTTTATTACGGTGTGATTAGATCACAGTATATGAAAGTATGAAAAATTGATCTTTGGATTACGTTGAAAGAACGAGCTCGCATCCATCGCTGGATAATTATTTACGAAGAAATGGATGGATCGTGCTGTCGCGTCATGGTTTTGCTCTCTCGAAGTTGAAACGTTACGATCGACCGATCGGTTGAGCGACGCCAATCAAGCGTCACTATTTGTATATATTTGTATATTCGCGCTCGTCGGATCGTCAATAATGCCACTATTCCGCTGCAATTGTTGTTTCTCCCTTTTTCGAGATATTCTTTTTGCTTTGAAAAACGTGCCGTAATTTTTCGTTTTTCCTAGAATCTTTGACGCGTGTCCGATTGAAACGAGGATCGAATCGTACATCTATTCCGTAAATAGTTTTATCGAACGCGTAATTCATGGTACAGCCATTTCATCCCGACCAACGAACGAGACATTCGCGCTTTCGAGGGCCAATTGCTTGGCAGAGAGACGCGATAAAAGCGAATCGATTGGAGGCGTTCGTTCCAATTATCTTCGGGAAAGTCTTCGCAAAAATTGGCAAAAATTTCGTCGTGCGACTTCGAGGTAAAATCACTGCGATAAAGGTCGCGTTAGAATCAGAGAAGCTTGAAATTCTTATAAAAAGAAAGAAAAAAAAAGAAAAAAGAAAAAGAAACGATTCCTCGACCGCATTCTGGAATCCGTATCGCTGCGAAGCGAACGTTTCTTTAAAAATCAGGCACCGAATAGCGTCGGCGCCGTACGAACGACACGAGCATCGAGGATCCCCTCGTCCATCGCGAGGAGAGTGAAAATTCCAAAGACGCAATAACCATGGAGGAGGCGTCTTCGAGGTGGAATCGCCCCGATAAATATCCGCGGCGCAACGCGCGAGTAAATCCAACGCGAGGAGGAGGAAGCAGCCGCGTCAGGCGTAATTGGAGAGAGGGAAACAAACGGAGGTTCGTAACGAGCGGTACTGGGCACTCAGCGAGTCCGTGACTTATATCGTCGTTATTGCGACCACTTAATTCCCAATCGGTCTCAGCGTGCACTCGTGTATTCGCGCGTTACGCCCACGCGACCACCGCTTTACCGAGGATCCGTGTCCGTTGGATCCTCGTGTGCGTGCTGCCATCGACGCACGCACGCACGCACGCACGCACGAGTTATTCGTCATTCGTCATTCGTCTTACGCACGCACACGAAGGCGAATATTTTCATCGGGCACTCGAGATATTCGTCCTTCGTCCTGCGTACGCGAGACGACATCGGGCACGAAGGGCGGAGAGGAAGAGGGAAGAGCCGCGCGTAGTACCGCGCGAGAGCACGTAACACGTATCCTCTATCAGCTGGACGGTGTTCTACAACGGGACACGGCTCTCGCGGAGGAACTCGAGTGGGCGTAGGAAGATGCCTCTTTTATGCGAGTAGCGGCGAGTATTCGCGCACCTACCGAGCGCCATTGGCGTCGATCCTTGGAATTCGAGCGTTTTGCTGCTTTTGTGAACGAAAGACGACGTCGCGAACGTTCAGAATAAACATTTTTATCGCTTCGTTAACAAAATCTTAGTGATTTTAAATATATTAGTTACGATTCGCTTCAAAATGAAAAGATAACGGAGAAATGTAAAGAATGAAATGGTTAACTGGATTTTTTTGGAAAATGGATTTACGTCGCTTTCAAAATAAACAAAAATAGTGGACGAAGTAGCGGAAAAGAAACGTTGCTCCTGCGAGTGCACGGAGTCGTTAGAATCATTTTCGACGGAATTCCGAGGGAGAGCGTCAATGGCGCGGTGTATCTTCGCATTTTCGCCCACTCGTTCCGGTCCCTCGTCGTCGTCGTCGTCGTGGTTGTCGTCGTGATTGTCGATCGATGGGAATCGATAGGACGACGTTTACGGCTATCGATGGCTCTCTCGCCGCACCTTCGAGAGGAGAGAAAAAACGCGGAAGAAGATGGTACCGACGAAGCAGTCGATCGGTGTCTTTGCCAAAACGAGAGGGAACGATGGATCTGACACGGTTCGTCGTGGCAACGGTGGAGGGTGACCGTTTCGACTTGCAAGGAAGGAGCGCGCGTTTTTCATAAAATATAAATTACATCCTTAATCAAACGTAATAAGCTCGGTCGTATCCGGCAGCCGCGGCACATCCAGGCTACGACCTCTCCCCTCCCCCCGATCCCTCGAGAAAAGACTTGGCTTTTTCCCATTTGGCAGGAACGAGATAATCGGCTCGCTTCGCTCGTTTCCTTGGCTTTCGAGCGACAGCGAATGTTTTATTCCGTATCGATGTTCCACGTGGAACGATCGTCGATATTCGCGTACGCATCCTCGCGCGTTTTAGGTATCGTCGTAATGCGCAAACACTCGCATTGGCTTTCTGACAATTCGCGAGCAATCGTCGAAGGAAAATCGAACGATCCTTATGGCACGATCGTTCGCGTTCGTCGCGAGAAGGTGAAGTATCTGGAAAAAATACCTTCATATTTTTCACGAAATATTCGTAGGAACGTCGCTAAATTCGCTCGGTACGTTTGGTCGAAGAGGAGACGTTCAACGATCGATTCCAATTAATGGCAAGAAATCGTTACGAAATAGTCTCGAGTCCTTCTTATATCGCACGATTCCATGATCGAATTCGTAGGTTCCGAGCAAGAAACAGAACGATCGGTAGCTATCGTCGCGACTCGATTGGAGCGAACGCGTGGGTGGATGCGTCGTATAAATAATGCAGCGACGTTACGATTAGCTAATGTACGAGCGGGCTCTCGTTGATATGGCACGGCGAGGGGAGCGACGTACAATCGGTTCCGCGCTCGTACTTTTCGGTGAAAGGTAGATCGTCGTTGCAGGACGCGCTTTCGATCAATGGCGACACACGAGCTCCTGTAATATTTATCGAATCGCTCGACTATAATTATCGAAGCTCTCGAAAGTTTACGGTCGCGACGAGAGCCAGCTCGAAGTCGGTCGGTTGGGATTCGTCCGTTCGCATCGAGACGGTTTAATAATTCGAGTCTCGGCTATGTCGGATCTTTTCGTGTTTTTGGGGGCTCTTGGCTAACCGGCGGCAGGTCGGCTTCTCCATCGATTTACGCGACTTAACGCGCGAGGAAAAGACAGCGACTAGGTCGCGTCGCTCCTTCGAAGACGACGAATTTTATTACCTCGAAAAATCGCTCCAAGTTGCGGCCCGTCGTAAAACCGCGCAATAAATTCTCTTCGGTGCGCTCTCTAAGTAATCTCTTAACGAGATAAGGGATTACGTGGGAGGAACTCGGGCGAACGCTCGAAACGCCCGGTTCGCGGAGTCGATGACTTTCGTCGACGGGCGACGAGCACCTCGCCACGGAAGAACGTCCGCGATTCTCTCGCGATTTTCTTCGAAAAAGATGATCGAGGAACCATCCGAGGCATTTTCAGAGTCCATCTCGCTACGCTTCTTTGAAAAAGATGCTTTCCGTTCGTCGATGCGTCACCCATATCCGGGTGACGTTCTTCTTCTTCGAGTTAGACAGGATTTTCAGTTCGATACGATATAAACGTAGGATATACGACATAAAAATATAAAAAATCGCCGTTTCGAACGCGTTAAAGCGCGATCGTCGATCAACGATCCGAGATATAAGTGATTTTTCGAGCGAACGACGAGTTTCGTGCCCACGACGTCCTTCGAAAAAGATGCTCTCGGCTCGCTCGCGTCGAGATCAAAGTCCGCGACGAAGGGCCAGGGGAAGGGCCGACAGAGGTCGCGGTAGGCGAGGGAGAGGATCGCAGTCTTGTCGAGGGACGGCGTCGCCGCAAAGTCGATTGGAATTCATAGGGTATCGCGCGAACTTTCGAATTTCCCCAGCAATTTCCCTTGCAAGTGCGGCAACGAGGTTGGCGCGCGCCGGAAACGTGGCCCGCGACACGCCGGAAATCGGGACGAAAATTGGCTGAACGCGCTCGCCGCGCATTCGCGCCAGCCCGAGCGAGCGACGCTTACGAGCGAGTCGGTTGCCTCGTCGTGGCAACGAGCCGAGAAAAACCGAACCGAAAAAGAGACGATGTACGTTCGACGATTAAAAAAAAGGAAAATCGTGGAAGGGGGGGGAGAGAGAGAGAGAGAGAGAGTGAAAACAGAACGGACGGGACGACGACGAGTCTCGTAACTTCGCCCTCATCCTCTTACTCGTCCTCTTGCTCCACCTGTTTTCGTTCCTCGTCGTTCGTCGTTCGTCTCCTCCTCTCTCTCCTCCACACGCGCTGGTCACCTTCGCTACCTCCTCTCTGCCCTCCTCCAGCACCTCGGAAAAAAAGGACAAAAATTTGACCCGTTCCCGTCACCGCGATTCCGTTCTTCGATCTGGGCGGGAGCTCGCGCTCGGTTTCGCACCAGCGGATATCCCGGCGAAATCCGATAAACCGCAAAAGGCTATTTGTTAGAATGAAAAAATCACTTCCTACGTGCTCGTCCGGCCATCCGCGGCGGCCCTGATAAACCCGGACGGATCGTATCACCGGCCGCGATACGTCAAAACAGAAACGGCGTGAATTCAATATCCCGATTTCAAAGTCCATCGACATACGCGCGCTTCGCTTCTCCCCTCTTCTTCGTCCCTCTTACTCTCTAAACGTCCATTTCCCTCGGTCGTTTTCATTCTCTCTCCCTCTCCCTCGATCTCACCGACAAACCGCGGTAAAGCGAAACGAGCGCTCGAGTCCCGCTCTTCCTCCGTCGCACGGAGCTCCGCTCGTTCGAACTAGAGCGCGCAAAAGCTGCCATCGTACAGCATCGCGTGCGTTTCCCCGAGTAAAAAGCATTTTCCGCGTAGTAGATTCGAACGGCTTCGATTAGAAAGTACGCGAGATCGAGCGACGCGCGACGTAGACGTCGTTGGAGGGAGGTGGGAGGCAAAGACGAGTTCGTCCCGCCTTCGTCGTCTTTTATGAAATTCGTCCGAATTTATTGTTTGATTTAAAATCGATGTAGATTTTGTTTTCGAGGTACAAAGAGAAGAAGGAATTTTTTTCTTCGTCTTGCACGTCGCATCGCTATAGAAAACAATGTAGTACGATTGGCACGACATAGGTCTCCTCGATCAAGTAAGAAGAAGAAAGTGGACGATCGTCGCTTAAAAAATACTACTGTGAGCAAAAAATAACGGGAAATTTGAATTTAAATTTTATGGGGACTCCGATAGGGA
>JAITYT010000326.1:395428-408619 GCA_025433975.1 Liostenogaster flavolineata
ACGTGGTTTTAGTTTCGTGAATAATGGCCCAATTAGGAAATAATAATACGTCTCTTGCCGTTGCTCGACTCCGACGAGTTAGAGTTGCGAGTCTCGAGCGGTGTGCGGCCTCTCATTATGATGCCTAGCAAGAGGGTCTCGAAAACATAGAAAGACCGAGCCGAATACGGAAGGGGAAATGCCACTCGTCGTCCAAGAATAATCACTGATTCTTAATTGGCAGTCAATTAGGGTTTACGGTCTATACGGTTCTTACGTTAAATTGAGCGTCGTTCTTCTCGATAGAGACGGCAATTTTTTTACCGAATTATCGTAGAAAGCGGCGCGAGAGGCGCCGTCGATGCGCCTCGCGAAATCAAGCGCGAGAAGAAGACTTCTCTCTGCGTAATTTAGCGACGTGGAGGTCGAAGCGCGTCCGACGTTTGACATCGCGTGCAAAGTCCTAGGAAAAGTCGAGGACGAACCACGCGAAAGAATATTTTTATTTGACAAAATATTTGAACGTTAATTTTAGGAAGGCGGTTTCTGACGTCGCGCTATTCTCATTGCTACAATCGCTTTAATACGCTTTCCCTGTCCGTTCCATCGTTGTTTGAAGGCGAATTGTCTCTTTCTGTCCGCCGTGAAGAGAGAGAAAGAGAGAGAGAGGAAAAATTTAGCAAGACTGGCTTAACGAATCCGCGTAATCCGCTCGATACCGAGTCGAAATCAAAATCGCGAAGAACTCGAAGATTTATCGTGATCGAAAGGAAACGCGTCGTGCTGGTTAAGGAACACGGTTGTGATAGAGTAAAAGAGAGAGAGGGGGAGAGAGAAATCTCGAAATGGCACGTTCGAGTCTCGCCGGTTGGAACGAGACCGAGCTATTCGTTCCATGGAAACCTAATTTCCAGGTTGCGCGCGCGCGCGCGCGCCTTCTCTTCTCGCTTAGGTACGGGCACGTACCTACACCTTCATACATCTGGATACCCTCCGTCATTGCCGCAGCCTTAATTAAACGGCGTTCCACGGATAATTAGCAATGAGTTTCGCTACTTTTGCCGCGTGCGGCCCCCGAGATCCACTTCATAGACAATCGGGGTCGTGAGAACAGCGAGGCAGTCATTCAAATACGAACGCCCGCGCTTATGACTCGAGCCGCTAATTATATTTGCAATTAACCCCGGAGCGCGAGCGAGCGAGCGAACGAAAGAGCGTACGAGAGAGTTCGCGAGAAAACGAGTGAGCGAGAGAGAGAGAGAGAAAGAGAGGACGCACTCGCGCACTCGCCCGACTTAATGTCTCGCGCACGAATTCCAGTTTATGATTGCAAATGAGAACCGACCCCCATTGTGTCTCGAATTAAGCAAGTATGGCGGGCAAGTAAGTAAGTAATTAGTCCCTCGAGCGTGCGTACGTTTATGTACGCGCGTCTCGAAGTTAATTAGCCGGATTGTGTTCCAGGCTGCGTTTATAATGACGATTGAATTAGACATTGATTGCGAGTCTACGCTCTGAAGAGTCTCTCGCGTTTCCACGGCGATGACGGATTCGTAAAACGATTAAGATCGCGTCGATACGCGGGCGATCGCGCGCGCTACTCTCTCTCTCTCTCTCTCTCAGATCTACTATATTTTATCCTGAAACTCTCTTTGAGAAAAAGGAGACAAAGGAGAGAGAAAAAAGGATAGAGAAATCGTTTCGGTTATTCCGGGTAGTTCTTTCGATCAAGAAAATACATGGACCTTTTAAAAGATGCAAAGGAAGGAAAACGACAGAGTTCTCCGTTCGAACGCGATAACGGTCACGACGATGGGTACGATAACAGTCGTGGCTGCCGATTACGGAGTCAAAACCGAAGGAAAACCATGTTTAAAAAGGCTCTCCGTGCAAGCGGAACGTCATAAGGGTAGGCAAACATTGACGCTACGTAACCGTCTACGCGGGATACCTGATGTTCCATTAGCATCTATCCCTAGGTAGAGGGTATTTATTCGAGGAAACGTCGAAGACCGTCCGTCGAGCACCTACGTTTACACGTCCTAGACTCCACGTACGCTTCGCTTTATACTTTATAGGTAAAGTACGATGTTGATCGTGGGGAAACATCCTACGATTTTTCATGGCGATACCCGAGGACCAGTGGACCAACTTCGACTTAAATTTTGTCGTTTCGACCACCGACGTACGACGTTGCGCGATTTACGACGTGGAATCGCGAAGAGAGGAACGGAGCGTCGAGTTTGGGCTAAGATAAATCGATCGTTTTCACGCGTTTCGATGAATCTCCAAAATCAGAAAAAGTCCTTCGAATGGAGAAAAAATTGTTGAATTTATTTTAAGCGTTTTGATCCACGATCGTCGAAAACGCGTGACTCGTAGCAAAGTCGAGCGCGACTTGTCCATCGAGAGAGGACGACTTCGAAGTCAGTCAGCGACTTCGCGTCTTGCCATTCGTGTTTTGCGCATACTGGCTCGCGGACTTTCACATGCGTCGCACGCGTTCGTCCGTTTTAAAATGAACAAAGGTAAGTAAATGCCAAGCGACTAATGCGTCTATCTCTGTCTCTTTTACCTTTACCCTTCTCCACTGGCTCCCCCTATCCTGCCTTTTCCCCTTTCTCCTATTCCGTTTCTCTCCTCCAAACCCTCCGCGAACGAGCCTCTCTTTCCCCTTGCTATTCGTCCCTCTTTCCCCCTGCTTTTCTCCTTCTCTTTCTTTCTCCGCCCCCTCTCACTCTCTCTTTCTCGCTCTCGCTCGTTCGCTAACTCCTATCTCTTTGCTCTCTCGCCCACTCCGTCGCTGCGGCTCGACCACTTAGAGGCACTTAACCTGTTTGCTGAAAATATTAAGCGCCGGCAAATATCGTAAAATAGAACAAATTCGTGTCGAGTGCTTTTGCGTGTGACTGGCTGGCGCGAGTCTCTTTGTGGAAAGAGATTTTTTAAGCGAAGCGGTATGCTTCCACCCTTTTAAACTTTCGACCTAACCCAACCGACATCGCGATTATAGAGAGATGCCGGCCCTTAGACGAGTATTATATACACCTGCATTACGACGAGACAGTGTACGTGAGTCGCTGCCATATTTTAAAGCGGATCCAACGATGAGTTAATTTCGTACTCGATTCCGTTTCATACGGAAACTGCTCGATTCGGAGAAGTTCCGCCGCGATCGTCGTCTCGTGCGCGATTTCAAACTGCTACCAAAGAATTCCTAAAGGTAAGAGAATCTTTAAGAGAAGACGAAGAAATTGTACGTGTCGTTGGTAAGCTGAAAGGCATAAGGGAACGACTCCATACGAATAAGTTCCACCGCGATTTTGGTCTCGTCGTTGACACCTGGCGTGTCAACGCGAAGTAACTCTTGCTTGAGTAAAATTTCGAAGGTAAGAGAGACTACGGAAAAAAGGAGGGAAATACACGTATTTCTCGCGAGATCGAGGATCCGCGCGAAGAGCCGCCCGTAACGGCGATGTTTCACCACCCTAACCATCGCGTACACTCGCGTCGTTCCAGCGAAATCCTGGGATTTCTGTTTCCTTCCTCGCGTTCCACCGGCGTGACGACACACGGTGACGACAATAAGGACGTAAGCCGCTTATCGCGCTATTGACATATAATATACCCCGCAAGAACATACGGTTACATACATTTATGGCGTAATCCACACCGAATCCAGCGCGAGGCGGCGCGACGTTAGTGTGTCTTTCATCTCTCGTATCGCCAGGACGCGTATTAACGGATTCGTGTCGCGTTACGAACAATTCGCGCACGAAATACATCGTGCTAACTTTCGAGCGCAGCTAGAATCGATGTCGACGATCAAACGTGGAAAATTGCGGCGTCGCGATTCCTCGATTACCACGAAGCTCTACGACGTAAGCCTCTCTTGTCGCATCGACATGTTTGCGTAAATATCGGGACATCGGAGAACGAAACAATGATGCGGTCGATGATCTTTCGTAGTCGGAGCGTAAGAGTGTAAACGCCAAGAAGCGAGAACAAAATGTTAAGAAGACTAGCAGAAAATATTTAATTTTTTTGACTAAGATAAAGTTATCACGAGTTTTACATCTTAAAGAAGGAAATTCTTTAAATATTAGTCTCTGCGCTGCTATTTAGTAATAAATATCAAAAAGTTAAAAAATAATATTCTTATTGCCAAGACTGCGAAGCTCAAACCGATGCAGAGACGCAAATTTCGAAGAGTTTCGAAGGAAAAAAAATGTCATCTCTCGAGTGCAAGTTAATAATCTTTAGAAATTATTTGGGAAATTGTTTCGACGATTGGCAATAGTTCATCGTTTCGCGGCGTAGCCGATATAAATCTGTCGTTACACTTTCACTGAACCCGCGATCGAATAAACGTATGTTACGTCATGTACGCCAGCTCGGCGTTACAATGAACAGACCCCATTATCGATAACGACATCGAGACTATAGAGATTGGAAGTAATAGCGGGCATAAAGTAGAATTTTGACACCCGGAATGTGAGGAATGGGAATTTTTCGTTTTACCGCGTATCTTGCCTCGCACGAATTTTCCCCGCAACGTTATTCTTTCGCGAGATAACTCGGAAGCTCGACGGACGAAATCTACCGAGGGGCACTCGATATTTCCAGCGGTTAATATTTAAAACTGACCACGGAGCATCGATTTCAACGTCGCGAACGGTCTAGGCGCTGTTTACACTTTTCGTCGTGCTTTTCGTTCCGGTCGAATTTTCGACAAAGATAATGTATCGCGATTAATACGCAAAATCAGTGTAAAATAACGGAACGTGTTATTTATTTAGAAGCCAATCGTATCGTTAGATAGACACGTTGGTGATAAATAGAATCATTTAAGAGGGTAGCTGGGTTCTTCTTCCACGCGACTACAAATTTCGTCTCGTTAAACGTACATCGAAATCTAATACACCGGAAAATAGATTTCGTTCCGACAGGACCGTCTTTAAACGCATCCACGTACGCGCGTACGTGTGTTCGGTTCGTGATCGTGTTTCTCCTATCCGTGGGCGCGCTCTCCGACGAACGGACGTCTCGACCTCGTCTTAACTTGGTTTCGACAACCTTCTGCCCTGACCTTGGTTTTCACCCTAACGTTGTCGCTTCGCTAAATAGGATTATGGGACGCCGTACCAGCTTGGTCGGTCTAGACCCATCGTCGCGCGACGTCTTGGCTCGATCTTACCGTCTTCTCGAGCTCGACGTCGATCGACGTGAAAGCACTCGCATATTTTCACTCTCTCATATTTTCGACGTCGATATCGCGATAAAAATAGAAGATTTTACCTATCGAGCTAACCTTTAACTTTCTTAAGAACGTGACGTAATTTTTAGTTTTACGTTAATATAATATTTCACGACGCATAGACGATAGTTTTCTGAAGGATATTCGAAAACCTGAAATTATTAGCGTCTTTTAAACTCTATGGCTAGTCTATATATTGTATTATATATTAATCCTTTTAGTGGCAGATTACGATATATCGTTGTTTGGAAAAGTTTCGAGCAACACGAAGAACGATATATCTCGTTCGAGATGCGACTACGTCGACAGCCTAGACACAGCGAAGATGCAGTTTTCGTTTAAATCGCTGTAACTACTTACGCTTATGTTGTGGACAACGATAAATATTTTTTGTCATACTCAAGTAGAAACATTAACCGTAAAATCTCGATTACCAGAGGCCATTTTTTGTTCATATAGGTGCTTTTTAATAACAAAGGAAAAGATGAGTTTTCGTTGGAGTTTTTATAACTTATTTACCATCGAAATGACAACAATAACAATTCATCGAACTGCGACACTCCCCCTTTTTTTTATTTCGGTCGACCAAGGTATCTTACAGCGATCCTAAGCAGTGTCAGTTCGTAACCGATCATCGATTAGTGAACATCGGTGAAATAATATTCGCAATTCCGACGCGTGTTTCGTGTCGCGTCGCGTCGCGTCGCGTAGTGCAGTGCGATAAAGTGAAGTGCAAGTGGACACGAGCGAAGTGCGATCATGGACGGAACTTCGAGTCGCTGGAACATTGGGTAAGTGTGCGCGAACTATACATAATTATATATAATAGCGTAGTAATAATGTATAATATAATTTCGTGCGATGTATTTTAAAACGAAATATGGCGTCTTCGTTCAAATAAGTACATTTGTTGAAGATCAAGTTCTCTATTTGATACAGTTTGCGAATAATCTTACGACATCGAAAAGTATGCCAATCTGACTGTTGTCGTATAAAGAATGCAGAATTTTTGTTTTCAAGAGATTTAGAGATCGTTTGTTGTAGACATTGTGTTCGTTGTTTGTTATGTTTTATTATCACTGTTTTCCTGAGAATCGCAGGCATCTTTGACATATTTATAAGAGTATATTGCGTGAGATGGTAAATATAAACAAGAAATTATTAATTTTTTGTTTACAACTTTCCTTTAGCACTACTAGTAGTAGTCTTTTACTAAACTTTCGTTTAGTAAAGAAGATCCAAATCGCAACAGCTATAAAACACAACGGCATCCATATCCCACCTAGCGCATGCTTTGTTCGTTGCCGTAAATAACCGCTTTCATTATTCACGAGTTTTGAACAACAGTCGATACGTTTCAACTGCACTTTTATACGCGGCTGTGTCTTTATTGCGTTTTCAACGCGTCTAGGCAGTCTATGCGTCCCGTATCTCTCGAATATGGACTGGTTTTGCGTCTGGCACTAACAGGGTCAAACCTGTTACGACACTCGAGTCGCTGATACGATCAAGAATCGCTCTATGATTTTTACTTTTAGATATCCATAACGCAAGTTTTAAAAATGAATGAAATGTCCCGATTTCGTTGCAAAGGGCACCGTCGTAGCTTTCATCATCGAGACATCTTTACGCTTCCACTCGTTTCTTTTGACGTAGTTTTGTAGCTCGCGGAGCATTCGCCGATAAGTCGCGCGTAAGATGAAAAACTTGAAGCACCGGTTGTCCGTGTTTCGCGCGTAGGGAAGTACGTCGATTCGAATACATACATGCGCGCGTTTGAAGGCGTTTCGTTCGAAAGAGTATCAGTCACACATGGGGAAACGCCCTGCGCAGCTTGGCAATATTTGCCACTGGGAATCGACAGGTGTCTCCGGGTGGGTGCCCCCTAAGTACTGCTTACTAGGGAATTATGTCTGTCACGTCTGTCCGTTTGCCCGATTCATTTCACATCGTCCGTTCTCGTTCCATTCACCCCTCCGTCCGTTACGTTTTCTTCTCACCGTCTTTCTCGATCCAAGCTGGCTTATAGCGTTCGAGCATATCAAAATGTAAATGCGCCTTGAATGTGGCCTTCGACGCGCTCGAATGCGCCAAACGATACGTCCGTACGCAAAGAACGATTTCACTCCAAATTTAAGAATTTTCGCCACCGTGTGACATTTCTCACTCTCTATCTTCATAACGAACTATCGATACAATATCTTATTGAATTATTTAACGCTACAATTTTTCACTCTTTTAATTAATTTTATTCGGCAATCGTTGTTCATTGCGATATTGAAATCAGCCGCGAGTTTCGGAGATATTATCATGAACAGAGGAAGAGGCGATTTACTCTACTCTTTACCTTCGTAAAGAGTCCTTTAATCGTATTGAAGTTCCTCGCGATATCCGAATTGCTCACCGTAAACTTAAGTAGGCGACTGTTTTTCTTCCGTATACGCGCTAAAAAAAAAGCGGAATCGCGAGGCGGACGGTCGGTTTACGACTTTTCGTATGGACAAAATCGGTGGGCATTCGAGACACCGCCGACGTATTTCTTGATTTCCAGTTGATTCGGCGTCACTCGACGAGGCGAGCACGAGCGCAAAATGCAGAACGCGATCGCGCCTGCCGGACAATTTAAAAGGGGCTACGCGACGTACCCAGACGCGCATAACCCCTTCGTGATAACTCAAGTCGACTATTTTACTACGCCGTGGTGGTGCTCGCTCGTTCGCTCGGCATCGTCCACCACCGAATACGAGACGCCTGGCTTGTCCAGCCGCGATAATGATATGTCCCTTCGTGGCGCGTCGTTCTGTCAGACGCGACAGCGATGCGGTCTGTCTGGAGCCGCGACCGCTCCTCCTCTTCCTCCTCCTCCTCCTTCCACCGTTCTCCCTTCGCGCGACGTGTTGCGAGAGCCTTGTCATTTCGGACCTCTAAAAAATGGATATTTTTATCGCCGGCTTAAATTATGTCGAGAGATGAAGAGCAAGAGAGGGAGAACAGAGAGAAAATGTTTATAAACTCTCTATCGTTGGAATTATTAAACGCTAGTTGGAAAACATCGAACATGGCGTAGTTAGATCGTATTTGAAGAAACGAAGATCTTTAACTCTAGATTTATAAGGCTCTGTTGTACCCAACGTAAAAAATGTCGATCGCTCGAAATTTAATATTAAAGATTAATAAATAACTTTTCAGATTTAAAGCGTGCTTTATTGTATTCTATAAAAGAAAACTCGTCAATATAATACGTTGACGATTGTTTATGAATAGTGTATCTCCCATGCGTGTTTACGAATTTAGGGTTAGCCAATTAGTTGAATAACTTTGCCTGCATTACGCCTTCTTTTTCGAGCCAATTGTCAAGTCGTCGCTTATAATTCAACCAATCGATGGGTATTACTTTAAAACGAGTCTTGCGATGAGCGACTTTGCTCGCCCATGTAGAAATCGATGCACGTGTTTGTACGTAACGTGTATCGAAACCTGTTCGTATTTTGGAAGGGCGACTGTCTGTGCGAACAATACGATTTATTTTTATCCTATATCATCGAAACGACAATAATGCCAATTCGCCAAACAACCATGTTATTTTTTGTTGTTATTTCTACCAGTCTAGATAAATCATATCGGTACTACGAAGTGCCATTTCGTCATAGACCGTAGACGCGACAGCGTTCGCGAATAATACTCGCAATTATTTCGTGCATTTCGCGAAGCGAAAAGTAAAGCAAAGTGCGAATTTCATCGTTATCTTCGCTCGAGGTGCGAGAGATCGCGAGTAAACTGCAAGGAAGCATCGTCTGCCAATCATCGACGCGATTTCCAGGTGCCTTCGCGCTCGGACTGCAACCAGAAAAGCTGCTGATCTCTCGGCGCCTCTCTCGCTTTTTCCAGACAGTCAACGATACCACCTGAGTCGAGCACGTAACGATCATCCAAACGACTGATACTACAATTTCGTACGATATACTTTTAAAAGAAGGGATGACGCGTACCAAAAACGCGTACATAAATTGTAAAATTGTTATTTCGTTACTTTCGTGGCGTATGTCTTACGGTTGAGTCCATCCAGCGTATTATGGTCTCCATAGCAATATTACGGAATAACGTTAGAATTAAGCAAGTTACGCGAGCGATTTACGTTTAGGTTTATGATCGCGCGGTAGCGGCGGTTCTCTGTCTCGTCGATCGCTTTCGGTTTAATAAACGCATGACGAACGATCGAAGCGATTCGCGCGTAGAGCCGGAGTCGTAATATGCCTGCAGGGCTGCCTGCGTACGCTGAAAAGATACTTGGCGACATATCCGAGCCGGAAATGCGATATCACGGTCAAAAGTACATCGTTCCGATGTCTGAACGAATACGACGTATGCCGTAATTGAAGCAACCTCGCAACTAAATTGTCGAAATAACGAAGCTGTAGCAAACACGAATTCTGTATCCGTTACAGAGAACGAGAGGAGAGCAAAGTGGATAGGACGACGATGGAAGAGGCGGATGGTTATTCATTTTTATGAAGCCTGGACCAGCGAAAAATTTCCAATAACGCCGGCATACTGTGTTACCGTGGAGCGGGACAATAAACAAGCCAATATTACTGATCATTATTGTTTAGTCGAAATCAAACAGACCAGCCAGTGCCGATTTGTTTTTCCCCGGTTGTCGTTCTCTTTTTCTCTGTCTCCCTCTCTCTTTTTTTTCCAACGAGAGTAGAAATCAGCAGGACGCGATCAAAGGCCAGTCGGGTCTTCGTATATTTCCCGATAATTGAAAAACTGATCACCGGGTGGCGAAACCTCATGCGTGAAATTGTCTGCGATTTTTTTAAATACCATGAGAGAGGGAAACGTTTTCGCGATATAAGGGCAATCGTTCGAATAATACGTTCATCGATGTTCCTTGTTAAAAGAAGAAAATAAAAGAAAAGAAGAAAGAAAGCAAATCGATCCTTACGACGCGAGAATTATTAACGGATTATTCGTAGCGACGGCGCAAATTAAGCGCGATCGGATTGGCTTTACGTTTACATCGTAACAAGGATTCTTCTCGTAAATCGGTAATGACGATTAATAATATATTTTCAATGGATCGATATTAACGTACCGTCGACAATGCCGTTAAAATAATAATTTCCTCGCATAATTGCTATTATCGTCATCGTTATACCTATACGATCAGAGATTCGTCGAAGACATCGAAAATGCGCACGAAATCGACACTATCGATATTGGCGTGCGACGGAATCGGTAAATTCAAGTTGGCGTAGTTCAAACTCATCGTAAAATTAGGCAAATTGGAACCTCGCCGAATATCACGGCGAAACGATAGGCAATGCGAATTACTTATTTCCGTTCAATTACGTAAGAATGTAACAGAGAGACATTCTATAACGCCGGAGAACTTTTGACGTCTCGTTAGCACAAACGAAAGGCGAGAAAGGACGCGAAGAGTCATAGGTACCATAGCGCGCGCGCGCGCGATGGTAGTTACGAATAAACGTGACTAACTAAAAAAGACTTAATTATGAATAGAACTCAGAAATAAATTTTTATCTCTTGGTTTTGGTCTTTCGCGAACGCTGTATGCTCATGATTTGCATAATTGACGTTGCTTCAGGCTGCGGTAATGAAATATCTGGATGCCCTTTTCGGTAACCTTTCAGTCATTTACGTCCGGCAGTTTTATTTCGTTAATTAACCTTATATTTGAGTTCATTTTTTACGGCCAATTGAAAGCCAGACGGTATAAGGATTTGCGAGCGCGACCGCGCGATATCTGCGATCAAATTATTGCGACGGTATCAGAAACATTGTTTGCGTTTTTTGCCGACACGTAAAATCGAACGCCGACCGCCGAATCTGTCGTTAGTTTCAATGGACGTATATCAGCGCTTATTATCGCGTATTTTTAAAATCTTCGGCGAAACGCGATTGAAAAAAAAATCGAACGCGTCTTCCCGAACGCCCGTAAGGTTCTTTATCGACGTTAAAAATCGCGAATTTTCGCGGGTTAACGCGAATCCATCGATCGAAACGCATTGATTACGTCAAACTGTCGTCGGAATATCGGCTATCTCGTTAAACTCGATCCCATCGAACGGCGAGTAGCGAAAGAAACGGCAAAATAGTATAAACGTCGAACGTGCAACAGGGACGATATTTTTACAGTTTGATTCGCAATATTTAGAAAGAGTATTTTTCGACGTAAATGTGCTTACGAGCGAGATATCCACGACGTTTATTATCAAATGAATTTAAAGAGATCTCCGAACGTTTATACGACCCGATAGAACGCGAACATGCAAATTTGATCGAAAAATTCGCTCTTTGAAATATCTCCCGTAAAATTGTTATCGCGTATAACGCAACGTCCGTACGATTTATACACCTCGTTCGTTCTCGTCGATCGAGCGCCCGCGAAAAGATTCGTAAGAATCGTCGAGATTATTCCTCCTTCCGGCGTTATTAATCCGCTGACCAATAGCATTCCCCGGCTCTCGTTCGATCTCGCATTTTATTTTGTTTTGCGGTGCGCGTCAGTCACGGCAAAGTTCCGTCGTTACCGTAATTACAAGAACGTGCAATTACTTCGTACCTTCGAGGCCAGATAGGAAACGTCGCTCCTCTATGCTGCACGTTCGACTCGTTCGTTTAATCTGGCCGCTGATTCGCCGAGTAACGAACTCGCTCGCGTCGTTTTAAACGTCGTCGGACGTATCTTAAGAACCGCATCGGCGACCGTCGAAATATCGAGGGTGGCGAGAAGAGAGATAGGTATATCGACGTGTAAATCGGTAGCATAACGCGGAAAAGTTCAACGACAGTTTCTCGACGGTTGTATACGTCATCGTCGTCGTCGTCGTCGTCGTCGTCGTCGTCGTCGACGTCGTCTTTGCCGTAGTCGTCGTCGGTGCCCGATCCATTAGTGTAATTGCAATTTATTTAGTAATTACTTTAATTAGTGAGCACCTACCCCGTGTTTCAAGAGGATCGCGCGGGAGTCGCACCGATGCGGCCGGAGCTTCGGGAGAACACGAAGAAGTAGCAGAAGGGAACTAACGGAATTAATTAATGAATTAGCCTTAAGGGATAAGGCGTAAAAACAAGTGGAAATCGGGTTGAAGCGGCACGGACGAGCGCCCGATTAAAGTAAGTGGAGGAGAGAGCGTGGAGAAACGTAAGTAAGCGAGTAACTAAGTAAGTGACGACTAACTGCCGGGAAGAAGACGCGGATCGCGCGGACCGATCGAGCCAGGAGGGTGTTACAGGGAAAAGAGAAAACAGAGGAGGCCGGTCGTACGGTCCGTCGACGAGAATTAATGGCAACTTCCGAAATCCTTTTCTTTAGCCTTGCCTGCTCCGAGACGTTGTTTCCATGCAAATTAATCGAAGGCCTTTCGCTCGTCCTTTCGTCGACCCTTTATCTCGCTCTCGCGCTTCCAACGACGTTCCTTCGAATCTTACGCGATAAGCCGCTCGGTAGCCATCGATACGAGCGGCGGATTTCGTTTTTTCTCATCGATCTTCTTTGTCCATTCGGGAGGAACGCGACGATATTCCGTGAAGGAATAGGAGAGGAGGATGGGAGGGAAAACTAGAAAGAGGAAGGAAGGGAGCGCGTCCTTCTACTCGCTGATTCAATTATCCGTTGTTATTCTTGGATCCGGCGGCCCTCTTTCGTTCGAGTTATTAGGCGAGGTCGATGGTGGCGCGGCCGGATTCCCCCCGAGCGGTCAGCGAGCAAGGACATTTCGACGTTCCTAACTGCCCCGATGGGAAGCCCCATGAAAATTTCAGTCTCTCCATTTCATCCAATTCGAAAGATCGCGGCTTCCCTCGACTTCCGTCGTCGGCTCCACCCTCGTTTCATCTCGACCGGTCCTCGATCGCACCGTGCTCGCATCGAGAGCTCGCGTACTACGTTTAATCGTAAGAAGAGAGAGAGAGAGAGAGAGAGAGAG
>JAITYT010000326.1:422502-441422 GCA_025433975.1 Liostenogaster flavolineata
ATCCTATCCCTCCCCCATGCTCTTTTTAACCGCTTCTTAATTCTACCCTCAGTATTAACCTTTCAAAGTAATCAAGTTTCTTATCGTAAACGTTCCAAGTTGGATTTATTTACAAAATTTGTTCTATCAATCGTCGGAATTTAGCGAACAGACGCCACGATGGGTTTCAAGCGAGAGCCAACTTCCGTCGAAAATTTGTACCGAAGATACGTGCGATCGCGACGTGACCTGGTTCGCGCGAAAAGCTTCGATATTCTTTTTTGGACACGCGTTCCACCTGCTCCCCCGGCCGCACCTTCCCTGCGTGAGACACAGAGGCGCGTTAAAAGTATACCGAAATTCTACGGTTAAATTCGAGTAAATAGCAGGGAATCGGGTGAACGGTGGATCAGAAGGGATACTGGTTTAACGCCCGAAGGAACAGATTAGTGTTTACCTTTACGCTCGAAGCGCAGAAAATGTACTAAGCGCTTTGACAAACAACTTTTCAATTCGATAAATTACGAATCGATGAAATCGAAGGACGCGCCTCGTCTCGTCATAGAATCGAAAACTCTAAAAAATAAGCGACACGATCGCGTTATCGTTAATCGTTAAACTACTTTACGTTTAAAGTTTAGATCGAATTTGCAGCGCCGTGATTAAACTCAAGTAAAATGTACTTAAACTGATTAAACTAGGACGACTGCGTTTTCGCGAAATGAATCGTAATGAATGGCGCCATTTGAGCCGATGCTCGACGAAATCCACGAGAAAAACGGCATCGAACGTTTTCGAAGGCGAATAATATCGAAGAGAGGTCTCGAAAGAAAAGAGAGCGCGTCAAGCACGCATCATCCGCATCTCCGATGCATTATTTCGCGTAAATGCGATGCCCGTTTTATCGCTCCGAGTTCGCATCTCCGTTCGGTAGCAGCTCGTTCTTTATTACGAGAGTCAGGCGTAGCGCGTGACACTCCGAGACAATGTAACCGGCAGGAGAAGCCTGGAGGATCCGTCTACTCTTATTTGGCTAACGTCGAGGGTACGGAGATCCCAGCGGACTCTTATTGAAACGCAGGCGGATTGCCGGGCGCTTAATACGCTCTGTTTTCTGGTAATCTTGAAATGCTTCGAAGCCGCAACGCGTCACATACCACGTAAATCCCAAAGGATTAAAGAACATGGTCCGGTAACCCGGGCTTTCTCATCGGGAGGTGACTGTTTTGTTAGACTTCTCCGCGTTCTCTTATCGTATCGAGCGCCTCGCTGTTGCGTCACCTCGCCACGTAATTATTGTAATACCCTCCTGATTAATTGCCCCTATTGTGGCCCAGATCGCGTACTGCAGCGTTGCGTAATCACGATAAGTTCGCTCGAAAATGTCACGTTATCGAGTTCGACGGTTAATGGATTATTCTATCGAATCTCGTTGTCGTGTCGAAAAATCGTTTCGACAGTTTTATTTATTTTATTACGTCTCTCGTCGGAGCGTTTTCTACGAGGAATGAATGATTCTACGAGTCGTAATTAATTTAGGAACTTTTTGCGAGAGTCGCTATCGCTCGTCAATTAGATCGTTCAATTGGCTCGACTTGGACAACGTCTCGTTTGGCAAGACATAGCGCGACTCTCCTGTTTAGATATGTATTTTCTCTGTTCCCCAAAACTTTACGCTCCTCCACATCCTTCCGACGTTCGCCGAACGTATTTTTCCCTCGCATAAATGATTTAACGTTGAACCGCGCACACGTTTTTGTCCTGACGTTCGGCCATCTTGAATAAAATAAGTAACGTTATTCTTCTGACTCCTCGTTGCCAACGTGAAACGAGCGTGCGAACGTGATCGATGTAACTCTCGCTAGACGTTTCTCGAACTATAGGTATTTACATCGTTATTATCGACTCGAACGAAATCTATCATCGGATCGACTAAGTAACAATAAATAGATAATATATCGGAGATAAACGATAATCTATCACAGTACGTCTCTTCAAATTCTATATAATCGTTGAACTATGACGAGCGTTAAGCCCCCGGCTAGAAGCAAAATTAACTCCAAATTTTCGTATGTCGCATCGGCCCCGTGTCACGCGTTACAAAATTCAATTGAATTTCTCTACACTTTGATCGCGGAAATATTGTACTATCGCGCATTACGAAGACAGCCGTAGCACGTTGAACTGTGCCTCATTCGTTTGATTACCGCAGCGTGAATCAAATGTCAACAAAAGTTACATTTTCAACCGAAATTGCGTTCTAATTACAAACATATGTATTTGTATTGCTGGTTTGACTTCAAAACGATGCACGAGCTAAATCCACCAATTGTATAAACATATGCGGGGAAAAATATTCAGTTACCGCAAACATTGAATAAAATCGTTGCATCAGCATTATATAAATGTTTCATCGCCGCGAACAAGTCATACGGATATTTTTTACGTTAAAATGAATATCACGTTATGTCCTTGATCAGCATTACGACGAAGAGTCGCAAAGTATACGTTTAAACGCATTTATTTGATCGAAATAAATGTGGAGAGCTCAACCGCGTACGAAACAGTTGTTTTGTAAAAAAATCATCGGTGAACTCATAAAATCAAGATTTAATATGATTTACGTATTTACGAGGAACGTTGTTTCATTTGACCGTTACAAAAGGGCTCGGAACCACGTAGATAACGATCCTCTTCGACGAGTAAAATTTGTTTATAAATCTTTAAAGCTGGGATAGTTCATGCTCTATTTAGCAGAGGCGATCAAAGTCGTTAGTAAAATCTATCTCGGTGAATAAGTAATCGAGAGTTCGTATTTTCGAATTTTAAACCAAGTCTATCTTAATCTCTTCGCTCGATAGCGGTAAATTATTCACTTGGAGTATAATCGTGTGATTCAGCAAACAGCGTTAACTATTAATGAGCGATCGTGCGCTTGCGTCAGTACCGAGAATATTTTCGATTTTCTACGGTGGCACGTTCGCGATACGTAGCGTGACAATTGTTACCGTTTCTATCACAACGACGTCACGATACGACTTATCGTACAAACAGAAGTGTCGCGATGTCATGATTTTTCCGTTGTGCATAAAAATGTTCGACTTCTTTCGTTAAACTGTTATATCGATTCGAAAGCTAAACCATTTCCGTGGCGCCAACACTCGGAGCAATTACGAAATAGAATATAGGAAGACAGGCCTGTACGATATTAGTTTTATTGAAATACTTAATATTGACAGTTTATATCGAATACGAGAATACGGTACGTATAGATACACTCGCATCGCAAGTTGATCGAAACAAGATAATTTCATAGCGGTTTAAAACCGCAATATAAAACGTAAAACAAAGGTTACATAATCTCTACGCGTAAAAAAGCCTTCAATAAAAAATTTATCGAGGAATAATTTAATACGTAGAATGCACGAAAATTTAATATACGAACGAAGTAAAATATTTTATTTAATCGATCAACACGACACGAATCAAATTCACCATAAAAGTTACCCCTTTAAAATCCGTTTGTAATGGAAGAATGAAAAATAATTCCCATTGAGTTTTTATCATGGCAAACGGTACCAATATCTATATAATATCTACATAATACGATATTTATTTAATTTTTATTACTACATTTATTATCTTTTTCTTCTTCTAAGGTTAATCTATCTCGGTTCTTATCGATTTCTTTATGTTAAAATCTTGGCATGGCCAAACGCCTAGTCGGTATCGTTATCGTTAAAGTGTATTTCAAAAACGACCATCGGCGTGGAATATTTTTCTAATTGGCGGGATTACGAGAAAATTCTTTCGTACAGCCACGTCGTATTTGACCGCGTTTGGTGTTACTTGCAGTACGTATATTGACATCTCGTAAGCCGAAGCTTTCTGGAGTCCCTTCGTGTCCAAACACGAGTACGACGACGACGATGACGACGACGACGACGACGATGACGACGACGACGACGACGACGACGACGACGACGTCGTGCCCTGGGAATTTGGAGTCTTGTTTACACGAGTTCGCAAATATAGCCATGGGTATCGGAGCCAACCGAACCGAAGAATTGATAAATTAGTTATTCCGTTAGTCGCCTCTCGCTGTTACTGGCGCCACGTTTGATCTGAGGTTTCGGATCATCATGCCCGTTTGCATCCGGCTTCTCTCGAGGTTTCTCGATATTCGCCTTGAAATCGAGACGCGTAATTCGTGTATTCTAGAAACGACCCCGCGATCATGCTTCCACATCGATCGGCGTATCAACGTGCTTACTAGCTCGATCATCGACTGGGTTTGATCCTGATGCGGGTGTCGAATCCTACGTTGAGATTGGATACACAATTTCGACAACAGGATCAACAACAGGACCAACAGCAGATCCAACAACAGGTCCATCGTTTCTTCGATCAATTTATTCGATGAGTTAAACAAAGGAAAGGAAGTTAAAATATCCTTGTACATGACAGCGCTGATCATTTTGGTTAAAGCGTTCGCATTTTTCTTCGTTGACGATTATAATATACAAATAAAAAAATTTAGTTTCTAGAAATTAAATCATGCTTCCACAATTTTTGCTTGGGAAAGGTCTACTGTACTAAGATCGCCAATGAAGGAATTTAAACGCCATCTTCGCACGAAAAATCTTTCATTATGTTCAACAAATTAATATTATATTAGTACGCGTGTTAGACGCGCCATTGGCAAAGTTCAAATAGTTAAAGGCATTAAAATCCGATCCTCTTAGTTCGCCCCTCCCAAGTTCTTGTATTTCCTTTCTCCCTCTATTCCTTTATCCCCTCTTCGGACGTAACCCAAATGGACCGAGATATCTTTGTCCTCTCAGCTGGCATTAGCGCAAGAGTTTAAAACCAACGAGATTAGCTCGTAAGTAATAAGACGCACGAAATTTCGTCTCGGCTACCACTCAGAGAATTGAAACTTTAACGATTTATTCAAACACGTTTGAATACAAGCCAGCTCAATGAAATATGCGTCGATTAATAGAGAAGTGGCTTCCCCTTGGTAAATCGATTAACTTTGTCGCATTATTCGAGAATGTTAGATTCATTGCGACGAGACGCAACATTCTCCATTTTAATTCCGTAGCAAATGTTCGGTGCTTGCTATTAATAGAATGAATTGCATGCACGACGCACAATATACTAATATAGAAGTGATAAACTACTACTTTGTTAATGAAAGCAGATTGAGAAACAACGAGTCTTTATTCGTTCAATTTGCTCTGTACGCATTATGTAACGATGCACCGTCGAAATAGGAAAACTTTTCCGTCTCAAGAAAGAATAAATAAAACTTTTAGCAATTAGAAGCATCCATCTTTGCGCGAATAATATAACGAGTAATGTCGGGCTATCCGCTGCATAATTTCATGTTATAATTCTACAAAAGAAGTCATAAAAAAGACATGTACTTCAAGGATTCGACCGTTGAAAATATTTGCCGAACAAAGCGAATACTTGTACGCTAATTTATCTTTATTATCGTAAAGAAAACTTAATTTATCGTGTGCACGTTTTATGAACGAGAACGTTAAAACTTTGATGTATTTCTTCGCTTTTATCTTTTATCGAAATAACGTTTACCGTTTAACGATCCGCGTTAGACATCGATGCACGTTTAACGAAGAACGTGATTCGTCTATCGACGGATAACGACAACGTAGTGTTCCTTCGACTATAACGCCGTCCTAACCCTGTGTAAACAAGAATTATGATCATTCTCGTTTGCCTTTACCAAATCTTTGTTCCAAATCCGCTGCGAAAACCCAATTAACTCCGTAAGAATTCGATTCCCTCCGTATGGTAATTCCAAGATAGTGCAGCTGTAGCGCCAGATTAGGAAAGACAATATTTGCGCACAACGTTTTCGACTCTAATCGGACATCGTCTCGCAGATGTGCCCTCGCGTTACGTTGGTTACTGTTAATCTTAATTATAACCGTAGAAACAATCGTGCATCGGAACAGAGACACGACGAAGGTGAAATCCAAACACTAGAGTCGAGGATATTTCTAAATAGTACCAGCTGCGTTCGGTAAGTTAGGCTAACTACTTTAAACGCGAGTGCACGGTAAAACGATTGCAATTTCGTCGTACAACGGACGAAAGACGATCGCGACGTTTCGCCGATGATTTCATCCATTTTATCCAAATAATATGATATTTCTTGCGACATATACGGCGAGCGTAAGTTCCGATCGTAGGTTTCTGTGATCGATCGTAGCGCAAAAAATGGACGTCGAACCGCGAGGTACTTGCAGATTCGGTACCGATGATCGAACGTTCTTTTCCGACGGTCACGATCGGGGGAACGTCTTGCGCCAAAACGGATACCATTGGACCGCAGACACTGCGTCGGCTGTAATATCGGTTCGAATTCAAGATTTTTGCGGCTGCTAACCCGTTGGGTCGTCCGCTAACGTATTTGCAAGATCCGCCGCGTTGATGGACATATAATGCGACGTGTGATTGTAGGCCCGCCAATCGCGGCCGATTGTGCCTCTGAAGGCCCGCTAACTATCTCAAACTAGCCCCATTCAAGCCTCACGACCTCTCTCTATCCACCTCTCGCTCTATATCTCGTCCCTACCCTTCCACCCTTCCTATCTTTCGCTCTGTCTCTTTAACCTCTCTCTCTCTCTCTCTCTCTCTCCTCTCCTGTTCCCCTCCAGCCAACCGTCCATCTCTCCGTCTCCTTCTTTCTGTCACCCCCTTCCTTTCGCCCATCCTCCCACCTTCACGCGCGCACACAATCAAGCGCGGTTAGGTACGGACGTTCTACGCGACGCGCACCGTTTCGTCTCGGTTCGAATCCTCGGTCCTACCCGACGCACGTTCTACGTGGGAATTTCAAATCTATCACCGACCCAGACGAATGCAAATCGCGCATGAAGCGCGCTTAATAAAGCCTTGCACGCAGTCTGCAAGTCGCAATTTTCTTTCCGGCGTGTCGCGATGGCGCGCGTGCGGACCGAAGCGCACCTCTTAATGAAACGCTCACGTAATGCGGTACATCAGCGAACCCATAGACGCTTTCAAACATTTAATACGAGAACGTCGCCCACCTCCTCCGACAGTCGCAATAATTACAAGACCCTTCCGATCGTTCGATCGTACCGTCGCAACTGTCGTCGAACGAATCGCGCGTTAAAAAGATTTTTCGAAGAACGTCGTTCCAAACTTCTTTTAAATTCGTCATTATAAGGAGACAGTGGAGAATATTCCTTGAAACGCATTTTGGAATAAAGTGGGTCTAACTCGAGATCGAAAGTCGAAAGATTAACGAGATCAATGGAATATTAAAGAGAGGATCGAAGAGGAAGAAAGATCAATAACGTCAAGATTAGCTTAAAATTCGCCGGTTCCGTGTAATGTAAAACTCCTTATTAATTAAAGACATAAAGATCCGCTGACAAATCTCTTCTCCGAGATAGGAAATATTGTTCGAAAGAAAAATGTTGATTGAATAAATCGTCACTCGCATTAAGGAGATCGCTCAAGAAATTATGAGAATTCTTTGTTCATTCCTAAGAAAAGATCGGGCAATGTACGGGGAGTAAAACGCTACCAACGATCCTCGTACTCGTACGTATAGCTTCAAACAAGCGCAAAAATTTGTGTATAACTTATAGCGATACCTCCCGCATACGAGTCTCGTGTGTTCGACGTTTAATCATATTGAAAGCTCTCACTTGGTCGAGTCAATATTTCTCACAGAAGTGAGTGAGAACACGTCGGGGTGGGGAAGGGTCCGATCGATACCACTCTCCGATGGGACGACTTAGATTTGACGTTCGTCCAATTTGTCTGAGCACGTCAGGCTCTATCCACTGACGGCGGATATCGGCTACCGCATCCTCGATAGCTCGCGCGCGCACATCCTTATCTACCTTGACAATTTCGTTGGGTATCGCGAACGTCTACCATTTTATCTCGAAGCTCGATGTTTCGAGCGATTCGCTCGGTAGCGGTGTGAGAAGACACGTGTTTTACGTTTAACTCTCGCGAGGATAACTCCGACTCGATTCACGACGCGCAACTTGAAAATTCAAAATGTTAACAATTACGAAGGCGAAACTATCGATCGCTCAACGTAATTAAGAACGACGTCAGAACGAAGGGAGATACGACGCACCGTGACGCTCGACGTTCTTCGACTCGCGGAATTCCTTTTTTCTCAGTCGCTCCTTTTCCGTGACTAAAGCCGCGACCAGTCGTTAAACGAGCTCCGCCAAGAGCCGCGATCTAAGCAAACTAGAGGGCAAAAACTGGCGGAGCGTGTTGAACGAAGCTACACGATCGGTGGTGCGAACAATATCGAACCTGACGGCGCCGCTTTTGACCGACCGCATTTCGGGTCGGCGAAAATTGAATTTCCAACGTCGAGGGGCGAGCGAGGTGCAGGCGGGCTATTTGCGTGGCCTTAATAAGGACGTTTGACGGCGTTGGCTTTCCCTTAACAAGCCGGCTAATATCCCGGGGCCTTGGCTCCCGTCGTTCGCCTCGGTGTCCTCTATTGCTCTCGATCTCGCTCTTGCCTTCCGCACGGCGGCAGCCACCGTCGAGAATCACCAAAGCTTGAAAACCGAACAAACTCAGTTAGAGAACTCGGTGTGAAGCAACCGGACCGACCGGTCAGGAACGCTAGACTCATCCTAGACCACGGGCGATATCATAATCCGGTGCGGCACGGCGGTCCACCTTGACTTTTGCGCGTTAGCTACGATGCATCCGCGTGCAAACCGATGAAAAAAGTCACGAATGAGATCGAGAATGCGTTTAAACGAGTTATGAGTTTCGAGCGTTTATAGAAAAAAAATGAAATGATTTCATACGCAACGACGATGATCGTGATCGATCATACTTTCTTTGAATGTATAAAAATGTATTATTTCTTTGTCTCTCGTTTGGTTTTCTTTCTGCACGACATCATGCGCATCCATGCGCAATGATCAAATCGTACGGCTATTATATATATAGTAACAAGAAATTAGTAAAGTCGCTTTTCGTTAGTCCCTAATTGTCTACACTGACATACTACGTGCAAGTATACATATTGATCTAAATGCTATAAATTTACACGAAGACCGTTGAGCACCATCGTGTTCTATCACATTATCCACGTTTACGACGCGTCGAACGAACGACGCTTCGTTTTGACAAGTTCATTGACTCGGAGATCTCGAGAATTCAATGGTATTCTTAACTGCACGATATCACGCTACTGGACCATTTCTGAGAGTCTGGTCAGCTTTCTGAAACAAATATTTACGTTAACTCTGTGATATTTTCTTTAAGAATGTGTAGATATTTCTCATTTATTAATTGGTTCTTTTATATTACTGTATATTATATAAAAATGTTCTATCTCTGTTAAATTAACAGGCAATACTTAATTTAACGATATTTTGGTATATGTAAAATAATTTACCTTTGTGGATATAATGCTAAACCCTTGATTTTGTGTTACGTTATTTAGTAAAGGGTTAGTAGTATTTTCATGATCGATGGATATGGATCGATGCCATTGTTTAACTTCGTTTTGGTACTTTGGTTCGGGTAACCATCTAAACGATAAATTTTTGTAATGCGTTTAACATACACAATGACATGACAATAGCATTTAATAATATTATTTCACAATAATATTGTTTTAATAATTTATCAAAGTACCTATAAATAACTGGCGACAGTAAATTTCTGTCAATGCAGGAGGGATCTTTTGGACCCGTGAACCAAGTGACCACTCCTCCGACTATGATCACTATTATCGCGCCTAATCCAGTAAACCAGTGATACGATAATCGATACAAAGCAAATACGTCCTCCTCGCTAAAAGAAGAAGAAGATATTGTTAAAATGCCATGTAGCCAATAAGCCACGTACATATAATGCAATATACTTTATAAAGTATATTTTAGTGAACTATATAAATGTAGTATTGGAAGATATTCATATATACTGCTAAGAAAGTCGTAAGAAGTTCTACTTACTTCGCATGATCGAATTGATTTAAAAAAGCCTTGCTAATGTTCTTTGGGCAATGAGAAAGGGGTACTGAGAGTTTCTTTGGTACTAGCGAACCATTACTGAGAGATATATTTGCGCCAAGGCTAGCCCAACCTGCTACAATAAATCCTATAACAGCTCCCACGAACGCACCCTGAATAAATAATATAGATTAAATTAATTTAATTAAAATTTAAACTAAAGGTAGTACTCGACATAGATCATAACTATACCGATTAATACATTTTAAATTTATAATTGCGATATACAATATTGTAGAGTTGATTTACCTGAGAATTAACCCACGGAAAAAGCATGCCGAGTGTGAATACACCAAAGGAAATGCCTGCAGCAATAGCGGCCAAACTTCCAGTAACCTGCACGAATATATTTTTTAACGGAATCCTTTTAATACGATTAAAAAAACTAAAGATTGCAATTTAAGACAAGACTTATATAATTTATTACTTTCTTATATTGATTATAACTTATATCAACGCATCTAGAAAAGTTATTTATAATAAGTTTTCAATTTCTTAAAGAACTTAAGTTAAATTTGCGAATAAATTTACATAGACGCAACGTAAATCAATAAACGTTTATAGGCAATCTTTACGTACTGCTAAAATTCCTCCCAGCTGCTCGATGAAGAACATGAAAACTAAAGCTAACAGACCGAGCAGCACAACTATACTTTTAACGAAGATCGCTGAACAGCGTTCACTGGGTTTCATACCAAAGCAACCCTTTACGAAATCCTCCAAAATAACAATCGACGTAGAATTAAAGCCCACAGACAGAGAACTAAAACAGATGTAAAAATAAACGTTAGAAAAGAAAAGTCGATGCAATAGATCTTCGATTAATATACAGACCAGTTTTTTGAGCAGTTAAGAGCTCCTCGCTCGAGACTGGTACTCACATACAAGTTTTACCCTAAATACCTAAGAGCAGCCCCAAAAATGCCAGAAATGAATAGACCAGGAACTCCGTGTATATTTCTCGCAACTTCCATCACGTAAGCAGGTAACAATTGATCGTCAGAAGTGATAAGTCCTGATGCTCTAGGATCGCACTTTGGCGGAGACCACCAAGCCAGCAGAACCAATCCACACCAGCAACATAGCGAAACAAAAACCATTATGCCAATGGTGGATATCGCTATTGCTCTGCAATCATGTGCGCAACGAAACATTTAGAATAATTTTTCATATCGTGTCTCTCGTTCGATGAAATTGTCAAGGGCTAATATGAATTTCAATCCCACTTTTTATTTCTCTGTGGTGATCCACTAAAGAAGAAAAACACTTTTATCGTTCGAAAAATATCGCTGGCATACTCACTTACAGTTTAGATGTTTTCGCGTCTGCCAACGATCGATATCGCTGTACCATCGTTTGATTCACAGAAACGTAAGCGGTACTATAAAGCCACGATCCAATTAGAACAGTCCATACCGTGTGCCTCGTGTACGGCGATAAATCGAAACTGTAAACGTAAAGGATCGATGTAAATCGTCGAAAGTGACCCGTTTGCGAAGAAACTTACTTTAAAAACTCTATCCTGTTCGTGTCTCGAGAGTATTGCCAAACTTTAGCTGGGCCACCTATTTGCACGGTCCCCAATATGGTTACCGTAAGCATAGCTATAATCATCATTCCGACTTGTAACGCGTCTGTCCAAACGACTGCTTTGAGTCCTCCCTAGCGAGAGAAAAAATCGGTTTATGTATTAGGTTCATGTATACAACTTTGCTTCGGCCGTTTTTCAATAGATTCGTGAATCGCCTCGAAAGACGCATCGTTTTTTCGAGATGGTATCGAAAAATTGCCAGAAAGATGGGACAGTACTTCGATTCATAAATACGTAATCACTTTTTAGCAATGAAAACTAAAATTTTGGGGGAAAACGGCGGAAGCAAAGTTGTACGCCTAATATTAATCGAATTGCACGTTAGATTTGACAGTGGTCGCGACACGCGATAACGTCGAATAACTTCGCGACAAGATCGACATAATCGGCGCGAATACCAAGCGATTTTTCCATCGGTGAAGTTTTGCAATCGCTCATAGCTCGCGTTAGTGCTGCAGGTAATAAACAATTTGCAAAGAGTCACTCATCCGCAATAAATTCTCATTAATTCGGGGTTCAACAAATTGCTCGGATAATTACGCGCGCACGAGCCCGCGATTAATCACTTCAGCCCTGGCTTTGTGATCTGCTACTCCGCCAACAAGCACTCGACGGCCCCCGTGCCATTGTTTCCGCGGCCCATTGTCGAGCTTTCAGTTTCCGTCCATAAACATTTCGCCAGGCTCGCGCGAGATTCTTCGCGGCATTGTCCACCGAAAATTGTTTCCTCGGGCCCTCTACTTCGTGGCCGAGGAACTCGAGCCATCTACTGAGAATTTGTCGACAAGGGTACCATATCCTTAGAAAACTAGCCTGCTTATTACGTGGTGATGAGTCAACTTTCATTTCATATCGATATTCATCCTATTATAGATATTTTTCCGATTCCTTTACGATTACGTTGTCTTTTTTTAACGATAAACTTGTAAAATAGATTCTGTGCTTTTATATAATTTTAGGGAAGACTTACCAGAACCGTGTAAAATACGCATACAGCACAGACGATACCTCCTATCAAATGTACGTTGATGCCACTCACTGAAATCGATTATAAGAATTTTACACGAAAATATTGTATTATATCAGTACTTTGAAATAATTCACACCCATAGAAAATACCTTGATTTAATGCCAGTGCTGGTACATATACAACTATCGATTGGTAGAGTACCTGAAATGTTGATATCATTACGGTTTTATCTAAGATTAAATTTTTAAAATTCTAAGAGAAATTCTTTGTAAAAAGCTTCTTCGTGGTTTCGTTAAAATGCAAGAATCGTCATTTACAGCCGACGCGCTTTCGACTATAATAAAATATGAATTATAAATAGATTTAGTCGTAATTACTAAGAATATAATATAATATGAAACGATATTTAACGATATGACGATAAAGGTCAATTATAAAAGAATGGCATGTTATCATACACTTACCACATCAAAAACAAATATGAGGGATATTAAAATCCGAACGCTCTTGTTGAATCTTATTTCCAAGTACTAAAATAAGTAACAAAATAACGTAAATGGAATTGTTATTTTAATAATATGTAATACAACGATAAAATTATAATAAAAAAAAAACAAATATACCTCGTATACTGAATTGAGTTTAAGTGTCACAAAAACTGGAAGATATACGTTAGCTACGACCACACCGCAGAAAATAAACGATATAATGGTAATCCAATATTGCGTACCAAAGTTATAGATTTCTGCCGGCGTACCAACAATTGTCACACCTGATATAAAACTGGAAAACGAATACAATGCATTACTTTTTATAGACAGATAATAACAACAATAATAATCCCGTGTTAAAGACTAACTTTCGGTAAGAAAAAAAATGGTTATATTGGCTATACATAATATTATATACTTCTTTTGGTACTATTTTTGGTATATTTTTTGTAAATGTGATGGTGATAGTTACCTGGCAACAAGAGAAGCAGCAACAGGAAAAAGCCCCATATTTTTTCCTCCAAGTAAATAGTCTACCGTGTTCGAATTTTGTGCACTTTTGAAATGCCATATTCCAGCCGCAGCAGATACGACGAGCATAAAAGCGAATACTAACCAATCCGCCCAATGAAACTGCCCTCTTTCGAATTCTTCAAACATATTATTATAGTTTCTGGAAGGTATGAAAAAAGTACACATTTGAGAACTTAATTCTATATATTATATTATAAATATCGTACGTTTACCGTTCATTTGAAGATGTTCTACAAATTAAAAGACTACTCAATCTGATCATAACGATTAATTTATTACGACCTAGTGCCAATAATTTGTAATAGTACATCTTTCGAAACATAAGTGAAACTAAACAAATCTGTCTGTCAACGATTCTAATAATTTTTCTATTGACTATAAACTTCGAATGTTCTCTACCTGTATCAGTCTTCAGCAATTATCAGCAAAGAAGTGTACTAATCGTGTAACGAATGAGCGGGAACCTTAACTTTAACCATGGATAGATAGATCGTAATGATTAAACCATTTGCGATTTTGGTCAAGAGAACCAAGCTCGATAGCTGTAGTGTGCATTTTAAACGAGTTGCGTGTACCTACGTGTTCAGAGTTTTGTTCTTTCTCAGTCGTTCGATAGAGACTTGTCGCAATACCGCAACATTGACGATCGAAAACCTATACGCTAGGAAACCGATCACGATAACAGTACGCTCTCATTATTAAGTCACTTTAACCACGGTTACATGCGACGGGAACTGCGGCAATGATGATATAAAAGCGATTTGGTCGTGTTGCAATACGAAGTCTATCAAATGTTAACGAAGCAAAATTAGTAACACGTGCCAACTAATGTACATAATATCAAAAGGCACAAGTTCGTTGGAGAACATAATGAAATTGGCAGTCAAGAACGCGTACAATAAGATCTCGTTCCGACAATGGGATCAATTGACAAGTTCGTTCAGAAGTGGCATAAATGACGCCAAAGGCTTCTCCATTTACTTTATAATAAATCTTTATTGGCTCTACTCTACGTCGATCTACGTATTTATTATATTTACTGTTTGTGTCTCCTATATAGTCCATTCGTTTAAACTTCATATTCTGGAAACATTATAACACAAAAAGAGATGACAGCAGAGAACATTCCTTTACTGGGGACAGCATTCTTTTTTACTTTAATCAAATTAATTACAATTTTATGTCTCGAAGAACAAGGATGCCCTAAGTATTTATTATAAACTCAGATCTAAAGAGTATTATTTACATTTTATCTTAAAAAAAAGAATAATTTTCATTGCGTAAATCTTAAGAATTTATAAATGGTTTTCTAATACATTGTACCGCTACCTTGAATCTATTCTAAGAAACTGTATTGAATTTAAAGTGCTTTCTTATCAAAAAAAAAAGCAAAATTGATTTTTAATTATACGAGACGACGTAGACCAAAGAAACTATATCGAAAATCCAATTATTTCTCTGTAAACCGTGATATAATTTTCTAACAATAAGTAATATTAATGCGATACTATTATGTTGTTAAGTTCCACTATTAGATTATTTTAGAAATATTATTGTAAATTCTGATCAGTGATAAATTATTTGCTTGAGTATGTGCACGGTGTCGTAAAATATATTCTCATTCACCACAATAAATTTCATGTTCGTAGAAGACAGAACGCATGTTTTACGTACAAGTTCGTCTAAGTGTCAATTCTGTTTACATTATTTTTAAGATCCAATAAGATAAAAAAATATCAATGAAGATTTATATATTTCTTGAATATCATCCTTCCAATCACTTTTGGACATGGTCTTCCAAATCTCACAAAAGTGAAAGAGTTGGCGAAAAGTATGTCTTTTCCATGATGATTTAATGATTCGAACTTAAATTAGCCAGTCAACTTAATGTTGAGCAGTTCACGTTTTTACAATCTAATTTATAAATTATAATATAATTTCCTATAAGTTTATTTTTAGTTTTTAATTTAATTTCAATTAATAAAGATTTCTTCTTCTCCATTGTGTAAAATAAACATTGTGATAAGATATTTTTAAATAATTAAGTTTTGATTGAACATAGAAGAATCGACGGTAGGTAAGCACGTGTTATCGACCACCTTTACATCAAAGATGATCACCCGACCGAGGATATTCTAGTACTTACTTTTGATTCTATAAATAGATTCCTTTATATTTAGTAATAAGCTATAGCGTATAGGACGGTCAAATTCTTTTTCTCACGAGAGTTACGTGGTAGAATATCGCGGTTATAACTGCCGCTTAATCTCCAGAAACTTTGATTATATTATCGTCCACTAAAAACAACGTCCTTGATCTACAATCGGTAAGTGATTACTCAAATCACTCTCGATTTGGTCATAAGTTTCGATTAATTTTTTCTGTGATTAACTTCGATATTCGTCTCTATTTCGTTCGACATTCAATCGTTATGTTTATCCTGATAGTTATATTTACATACGAATAGTTATCTTTAATCACGTTGTTTTATTATATTGTTAATCGTGTACTTACATAAATAAATATTTACGTAACGCATTTATTTAATTAGCGCGTTAATGATATTTGTAATAAGGTACAAAAATATTGCAGCACCATAGACTTATATTAGTTCAATTAACTTTGATCATGACGTGATCAATTAACATTCTTTCGTGTAATTCCAATGTACATATTCTATTTCCAAGTTTAATTTCACTTCTGATATATAAAAAGTAACAAATATAAAACTAAAGGTAGAGTGACTATTTCAAAATCATGTAAATTTATAAATCATAGTCAATAAAATAATTGCGCTAAAAGATAAAATTTGAATGAAGTGAGAAAAGGATTTGATTTGATCATGCTGCAGCGCCTTGATTTCGCGCGAAATTCATGATTTTTATAAAGTAAAACGATCTCAAGAAAGTACAGTTTATAATGAACATTCCGCGATAAAAGTGAATCGTCATTATATATTATAATTTTCACATCGATGTCCGTTATCTAACCGTTATGACCTTTACTCTTCAATTTTACACATCTACATATTATACGGTGAATATTTGTTATCGACGCACCAGTTGTAGTTTGGAGTAACTCACGTATTAAGCAATGACTAGTCGCGATGAAATCGGACTTGGTAGACGAATACGACTGACTATGCTTCGAACTTCTACCTTTTCCTTTCCCTCTTCCTTTCGCCCCTCTTTTGCCTTCCCTCTCTCTGAACGACCGGTTTGTAGACGGCCAACGTGAACCGATTTTACACTTTACTGGAGAACAGAATTTCACTTTGAGTAGCAAACCATCATAAACGATGAAGCACAATGAGCCAATGAAAAGCGCGTTACAAGACGTAGCAAATCTGAAGTATTTTCTGTTGTATTTTTTTTTTAACACGTGCGTTATTCTCGAAAACATTCCCGCCAGTCGTACGAATGTGACGCACGCGTATCGAACGCGATATCATTGTAAATGTTATTTTCTTTGTTTAATCGAGGGATACTCATATGGCATAACTGTGATTTACGCGTAGTTACGTTGTTACTACTTGTTCTTTACGTTTCTTACAATATTATTGTTCAGCATCGATAAATTCTTTTCGCACGTGTTCAATTCGCGATTGTTCGGAAAGTAATTTCGTTTTTTCCCTAATAGTTTTGTTATAAAAGCAACATAAAAGCCAACGTTTTCTCATTAAAAACAAAAAAACCAAATTGACTAATATTTTTATATGAAAACGCGCACAACTCGCATAAAATTATGCGAACATTTACATTGAAAGATATTTAATAATGATTTTTAACGTATGCATTGGCTTAATACATTGTAAATTAAAATAAGTTGCTTTTTTAAAAAATCGATCTAGCTTCATTGCGTTTGAATAGACATCACTCGTTTAAAAAATATACATTAGCTATTGATACAATTAGAAAAAACAATTTTACTTTGAATTATTTCAGAGTTATTTTCGTCATTTTCTTCCAAATAGAGCCATAGGATTTTAACACATTGTTTACTTTCGTAGCAAGGTAGAATAATCTCGATATCTAATCGGACTTGATATAACATCCCACACAGATAAACGTTTTTAAATTTTTTCGTACCTTAAATTAATATGTTCGAATTAAATTTTTAATTCAAACTATAAAATCATTTTTAAAAATAAGTTTATTTATATAAGTATATCAGATTGAATATTTCGAAATATATAATTGTAAATATGGTCTTGAGCATATAAATACATTAGTTTCTTTTGACCATTAAAGACATTCGAATGTATCAAAGATCCGGTAGAAAATTTTCTTCGCTTTGTCTTCTTTTATTTTCTTTTAACTTTAAAAAGATTTTCATACATTTCTTGTTTTAATACATTAAGGTACTATTACTAATACTAATTTACTATATTAATCTTCGATATCGAAATATTAAAATATACAAAATATTTCACTAAGTTTCTTGTACATAAAGTTTTCTACAAATCTATTAATATTGGTAGTTGTTTTCAAACTTTTACGTCAGTTTGAAGCGTGCATAAAATTAAAAAAAAGAATTCACATATAAGAAGTTATAGGGATTTAAACATAATTAACTTCTGTCAAATATTCTGTGCACTACGTGATTTTATAAAAATAATATTATAAATTCAAGAATTATTCAAGGAAATTATGAAACAGTTAGAAAATATTAGAAAAATGTATAACATTTTTACGAATATATAAAACGCGAAGCGCGAGAAATAATAAGACATAAGCAAACGTTGCTGCAGACTTAAATTTTACGCGAAGAAACATACAAATTAATGTAAGTGATGTATAAAATCAAAAAGAATGTTCAAAGATAAAAATAAAATAAAAAAATAATTTTAATTAAGGAGATTATGTAACAGCATCTTTTTTAATCGCTTAAGCTACATTTTGTTACTTGAAAGAGTCTGTTATTTTTATGGATCCTTCACAAGGAATATTTTTTTTATTACAAATCTTTATAATACAATGATATACAATTAGTCTTAATTCAAAACATGTTTGATTAAAAAATGTAAACAAAAAATATTTGTGTAGTCATGTATATATATTCTATTGTGAGCGAAGCTTAAAATTAGAAAAGGTAAAAATTTAGTAATGGCAATCAAAATTATGATAATATATAAAATCAAAACTTTTATCGCAAAAGTTTGTAGTACCTCACATGTTCTTACACAATATTAAATATATAAATTGTTTATCATTTATTGAAACTTTTTCAGTTTCCAAGTATATATGTGCGAGATATTTAAGTATATATATATGTATATATATATA
>JAITYT010000326.1:441534-454270 GCA_025433975.1 Liostenogaster flavolineata
TAAAGCATAACAAAAATTGCATTCCAAGAAATACGTAGAACCCTGTACTCTAAGTTAAGTTATTTACATCTTCAAATGTGTGAATTTCTATCTATAACACGCAAATGGAATGTATGTGTAAAAATTTCAAATACTATGACCACTCCAAAAACTCTCAATTCAATACTTTGTCAATATTTTTTCCATCATTTTAAGATAGAATTTAAATTAGCCAGATATTCATCCCAATATCCTTAATATAACTATACTTAGATATTATATTATATGGTAACATTCACATTTTTATATTTTACTACTGCCTACAAAAACTTCATTTTATTTCTAAGATGAGATGATATCCTGTCTTGTACACTGACTTTGGAACCTATATAAATTTAAGAAGTGTTTAACTTTTATAGCTATCAATATTCATATAAGACCTTAGTTATTAAAGGCATTTGAAACATCGATTTAGTGCACTTGGTCTTTTATATTTATATTCTTTTCACAAAACTAATACAAAAAAATAAAAAATAGATACGAAGATAGTGATTATGCATATGAACACTTATAGATTTAGGCAGCACATGTAACTGGACCAATTTATTAGAATTACTAAACAAAATTGCTTTTAAATGCTGAAATATGATACAAAAACGGTCTTTTAAACTAAGATCAATAAGTAATTTTATACCTTTATTGTTAAAAAACTTACCGAAAAGATATATTTCTTTATCACTTAGGGTATATTAAAACTATGTTCCTAAAAGGTAAATTAAATACTCAATGATGCAACAAAATTGGATTATATGTCTTTGATAATACCATTTAAATTATTTATTTAGTACATATAATCTCGATACTGAATATCACTCTTCACTTGATATTTACAGTAATAGAGTAGTAAATTTCAATATATAAATGCGTAAGTTGTTCGAAATAAAAAAATTTCATATTCATAATATTCTCTCCCATAAATATTCATTCATACAAAATGCATTAGTGTACAATCGAGTCTTTGTATGAGAAAAAAGTTATGAACGTAAATCCAATTATAGACCAATTTTAATAAAATGATAAGAACAAGAATTCAAAGAAATTAAAATAAATATAACGATTACACATAGTAATTAAACTTTTACTTTATATATTATTGATCAAGTCTTGTCCTGAATTGTAATATAGCTTTCCTGCATGTAGCAGCAATATATTACTAATAAGATAATAGTCTAACTAATATATTCTATAATTTAAAAAAAAATGTATACCTTGAATCTTTGTATTATTGTATTTATGTATGTATGTATGTATTTATGTATATCGTACATACGTATGTGTACATATTCATATATACGTACATGTACATACACATCTCTTGTTTTAGAAATATTCCTTTAATAATTCTCAACGTAATAATAAATATTTCGTAGTTAATATATAATCTTTATGCCGCCAATTATTCAATGCGTAGACAAATTATCTCTCAGAAATAGTAAAAAATAAAAAGTAATGATGATTAAATAACGTTACATTGGAATTTGAAAATATTTCAATCACAGTTTGTGATGTTTACCCTCTCCAAAAAGCAATAAGCACGCTCTGTCAACAATGTATGCAAGGACGAAGTCTGCTACTAATACTAGAACCAGGATCTTACGAAACTGAAACATTGTTATAATAATAATAATAATTTAGCAGGTTTAATAATTATTTTTCAAAATTGAATTTTTATTTATTATAACTTATATTTATTATTTACTCACATCATTTGGAAAATCTACAATCTCAAATTGTAACGCTTGATTTGGTATAAATCCACAAGCCAATGCCAATATAACAGCAGTGCTACCTACAAGACTGTATAATAATGATTTATTTTGAACCAAACTTTCCATGTATGGTCGTCCCTATAATATTAAAAAGTATAAAATAATATAATTAATACTACTATAATTATATAATATTATTTTTATTACAACATAAAGTAGTATAATTACCCGATAATTGATGGCAAAAGTAGAAACTTGAAGAGCTATAGCTATGATATAAACAGTACTATTTATAAGATTCACTTCGAAAGGTTCATCCTCCTCGTCGTTAGATATATCGGACGATACTTTTTCGTTTGTAAAATTGTTAGAAGAAAGTATTTCTGTTAATTTATTATGCCTTACAAAAAAAAAGATCTAATTAGAATATGTAACATTTAATTTCTAAGCTTTTAATTAACGTTTATATTTCGTTATGATTACGTACTTAGGAGATAACAGTGTAGCCTCTTTTACTAAATATACAAGACATATAAAATGTACAGCAAACTGAAGTAAAACTGTTGTTATAGTGTACAAATTGAATATATTTGGTAATGGTCTTTGTTTTGAAAGGGTTTGCAATGGTTTTGATCTTGATATAAATAAGAAACAAGCTGCTAAAAGAATACCCTGCAATGTAGCTTGCGCATCGCTAAATTTAATGCCATCTAAATATAAAACAGATTGACTGTAAGCAAGTACTAATGCATTAAGTGCTAAAATTTTAAACATTTGCAAAGTAGTAACTAATGTACATCGTCCTTGTTTTATAATATGGCATACTGTAACATTAAAAATAATTTCATTAATTGGCTTTGAAATAATTCGAGTAAAAATTTTCTGTAATATTCATACTTACTACATTGAATAGAGGACATTTTACTAGTGAATGGTGCAGCAATAGATGCATCTCCAAGTTTAACAATAACAGATTGTTCTTGCTCTTCTAGTTCTTTCAATATTTTTTGTATTCTAGCTGGAGTACTAGCGGATTGTTGCTGTCTCATATTTGTTCTGGGACCATTACTTATTGACATATTTGTAGATGGAGTATTTGTAGCAAATGATTGATTTTCTCGTTTTTCTGAGGATCTTTCAGGTACACCAGATAAAATTGCAACACCTGGGATGAAAAAGAATATTTTTCTTAATCATCGTTAATAATTGCATTTTTGATGTTCTAACTGTATCTGGTCAACTCACCTACTTGAGCATGTTTTAATGCACCCACATCGTTTGTTCCATCTCCACACATTAAAGTTGTGTAACCCAAAGATTGTAGAGAAACAATGATGAATTCTTTTTGCTTTGGTGCGCATCGTGCAAATATTACAATATGTGGTAGCAATTTACGAAGAAGTTCTTTCTTCGTATCTTTCAAATATGATAAACCCTTGAATAGCGTAGAAAGATAAATAAAGATTAATTTTGTACCGTATAATATCTCAAGACATTTTATAAATTCGTAAAACACGTGCGCGCACAGAGAGAGAGAGACTGCATCAGCAATATAAATTATTTATCGCAATATTTAAAAATCGTTGTTTACTTATTTATAATTGTCAAGAAATAATATAAGTTCACCTTAGCGTTATATTCTAAATTAGAATAATAATACAGAAAAATATAAATTAGTCTACCTCGCCTGTTATACATAGTGCATGATCTCTCCAAATTTCTTCACCACGTGAATTCACATTTTTTGTGCTTAAAGACAATTGTATCTTTCCATCGACACTTTCCCATAACCATTCATCATTATTTTCAGTTAATATAAGCGTGACTGGCTTTTTTGTAAAATGTAATTCTCGACTAACATGACAAGCTGTTAAAGGATTATCCCCGGTAATCATAACAACCTAAAATACAATAACAAGTAAAAAGTATGAGTAAATATTACTTTACAATTTTTGAAATATCTTACTTACAGAATGCGAAGCATTCAGAATTTCTTTTATAACTGCTTTAGAATCAGGTTTAAGTGGACAACTAATAATAACGAATCCTGCAAATGTAAGATCTTTTTCTAAATCATCGCGTGTTGATTCTCTCAAATCTTGAGCAGATAAGAAATCGAAAAATTTGCGGTATCCTAAAGCGAGTACTCTTGCACCACGACGAGAAAGAGACAAATATGTAGAATCATAATTATCCGGTACAGATGATAACTAAAACGATATAGATAATTTATAAAATGATTACCAACAATTTACTCAAATTGATTTATTTTTGTATATGAAACTTACCATACTTTTTATTGTTTCAGGTGCCCCTTTGACAGTAATCATATAATGAATTTCAGGTGACACGGGTAATGTATAACCTACTACTACAGACATTCTCTTAAGAGCCGATGAAAAATGATACCTTTGTACAATCCTTAATACGGGTGATTTACCTTTTTTCGGTATTACTGAATCACCTACAAACATTAAAAATTCTTAGTATGTGTCTTTTAAATAGAAAAAGTTACGAACGATTAGATATTTAATCTTTCGTACTTTTAGTAAGACTCCAATTGACAGCTTTCAGTGTGGCTTTTTCAAGCGGATCTCCAACAATACCGTCATCTAATTGAACAAGAGAATGACAAGTGGCGAGTACTTGTATACTCTCTAATGGTGCATCCGATAGTGGCATTACCTCTGCTTTACCACTGCAATAATGCACATGTTATATTCATAAATGCAAGAAAAAGTTTACACAACAAAAAAACAAACACGCGCACGCACATGCAACGTATGAACATTATAAGTAAAATTGCTATTTTCTTACTCAATTCCTGCTATTCCTTCCACGACTAAGTTGTCACTAGTCAAAGTACCAGTCTTGTCAAAACAACAAATTTCAACTTTTCCAGCGAATGGTATTCTGAATGGTTCGGTGCAAAATACACCTGCAAAAGTAATTATGTTTTTCATAGATAAGAAAAATATATTAAGATATAAATATAGTTTAATAATATTTCTAAATACCTAATTTACACAAAGATAACAAGGAAGTATTTACAGCTAATGATAATTCAATAGGTAGCTCTGGTGGTACCACGGAAGTAAGAATAAGCGTACATTCCAAAAATAATTTATATTTGTTCCGTGTTGGATCCTCACTTCCTAAAAATAATTTAAAGTTAAGACGAGACAAATAAAATTTTCACGATTAACATATTATTGACCGACGAATTGCCAATCGACAAAGTGTCAATACGTACGAATGCATTGACATATGGATTAATTTATTTATGGTTAATCGAGTATCGATTTTATACGAGTGATTTATAAAGTTTCAAACCTTTAATCCAAACGTAAGCTGCTGCAGCAATTGCAAAAATTAGAAGAAACAAAATGAAACCAAACGTTTCCAAGTTGTTCGCCGTAACACGCTTCACTCCAAACAGAATTGTTCTTAACAGTTTACCCTGCGATGTTGAGAAACCAGTTCGCAAAACATAGGCAATGCAACCATTGTCAGTGGCTGAAATATTATAGTACGATTTTTACGACACGATAAATTATGTAATAAATACTCTTAAAAATAAATATACCTCTAAGGCCAGACATGTGCTTGCTAGGCGGTGTATGTTGTACTACTTTGGTACCACCAAATAACACATGTAACTTCTCGTCACCTTCGATGTCCACATTTCTATACCCATCGATGTCTTCTATCGGCTCTTTCATTTGGGGAACCGATTCACCTATACGCATACAGATTTAAGTAAATATACCGTTAGTTACTAAATAAATTTTAATTCGCTCTACTAAATATATATATATAATTACCTGTTAGCATACTTTCGTCTACTACGCAAGGTCCTCTTAAAAGCAACATATCGCACGGTACTAAGTTATCATTTTGCGATCTAGTTATAGAAACGATATCCCCAGGAACTAACTGGTCGGTAAGCATGTAACGCCATCTTCTACTTCTATAAACCTTTAAGAACGTCAAATGTTAATAATATATTTCAATAAATTATAGCGCTATTTTATACTAACCATTATCATATACGGTTTGTTCCCCATTTTTCTAATTTCTGCCATATTTCGAAGTTGCTGTTGTACAAGCGTACATTCGAACATAATAAGCATAATAAGAGTAAAGATGCTGTAGTACCAATATTTATCAAGACACCATAGCGCGACACAAAATACTTGAAAGACAAAAAATGGAGCTATTGCTCTTTCTTTAAATAATTCCCGAAATTCTGGTACAACCATATCCAATCTAATCGAGTGAAAATATATTTTTTGGTCAGAGACTAATACAAGGATTACATACAATAAAAAGATGCATTTTCCAAAATCATTAGCTTACTTATTCTTGCCATATTTCTTTTCGGCTGCCGTAACATCTTTTTCTTCGAGGTAACCCTTCCATTCCATATAATGTTTAACGGAGTGATCGACAGGAAACTGAAGACCCTTAAAATGTTTCGTGTTTGGATCCCAATAATATTTTGTTTTTTGAAATATAAACCATGGCTCGTGCGAATCGGCTTGATATAGTTTGACTAGCTCTGAACTTCCATTATTCGGAGTAGGTACTACTTTTGCGATTGTTGCTTTGTAAGGATTCCTTTCCTGAGTAAGTATTGAAATATTCAAACACACGTTTGACACAACATTCGATATCACTCGTTTTTAAAACGATGCAAACTAATAAATATTCCCGCGTATCTGACACGTGATCACCAGCAGAAGTTTCAGTCGAATGGTTGCCACATTAATGCAACATATCGTTTAGTATCATTGCTGTGCGAATACAAGCACAGATAATTTTCTCATAACGATCAATTGAGATTTTATTACTCACCCAACTGCAATTTAAAAACGTATGCACATGAACGGACCATTGGCAGCACAAACAGACAAAAATCTGTAACACGCCGATAGCTGCCGTGCCTGCTAATCCCGCATCATAATATTCGTCAAATCCATAGAGATATATCCAACAATAAATCCATACAAATTGTAGTACTACGAATGGCAAAATATAGCCGTTCAGCAATAAATTTCGTGGATTGTGCAGAGTGACAGTTTGGACGAGATCGTCTACTCGCGACGAGGATTTAACCGCCATGATAATGCTGTGTCGTCACGATTGCATGCGAACACCAGGGAAAAGAATTCCAATATTTTCGCATCAATTTCAATGGTAACTGTAACCTAACCTTTCGACGCACATCTGTGTTGATCGGTATATTATAAAGGCGGTACGAGAAAGGTTATATTTTCGTATCACGTCACGACTTTGCGTACCTTCGTAACACAAACCACGAAGCGTACTACGTGACACGCGGTTACATATTTTCCCTTATTGGTTACGTTCGGTAAATTGCATAAAAGAGTCGTATCGTACGATCTGCGTTAACTGAAAACAGAAATTGAAAGGAAACTTTATGGTTCGTGGTACGTTACAAGCCGATGCGCCATTATTTTTTAGAGCGCCTCTACGCGGAAAGGTAATGTAACTGATCATTTTCGGGTAACGATTATCGTACTTCGTGAGATATTTAGCTAGAGGGAGCTGCGATATAATATCAATAATTATTAATATATGGTTAACGTTACTTAAATTATACGAAGATATCTAAATAATCCTACAACTTATAAAACGCAATCTGTAAATGTAACGTGTAAATGTAAATGCGAATATGTACAACGAAATGGTAATTATTTTACAGAGACAATCAACAAGAGATAAACAAACGAAATTATTGAAAAAGTTTATAATTCGTCTTCGCTTCGATTTGGAAACAAACTCACTGCAAACAAAAGGTCAACTTCTCAAACATTACGATGTAAGTAAATTAACTTGTGCTTCTCAATATTTGAAAATCCAAGAAAATCCGTGGATTGCACATTTAAACGCGGTACATCCAATTGTAAACCTTACGCGTGGCGACGCTGTAGGAACGCGCTAAATCGCGAACGGGTGCGCGCAAATTCGCAAGGTGGATCGACGGATGGACGTACGAGGAGCACGCGCCTTTGGATTTAAACTACGTGCCCTAGTGAAAGTACACGCGTTTGTATACCCCACTCTGGCTCGGGTCGGAGATCATGCTCGTACCTATCCGTAGTTAAGCTTACGCGTGTATGCGACATTATCAAATAGGCCTTGCTACCTAGCTAAGTTCGGGCCGGCGTAAAATGGCGTGGGGCGAGAGAGACGCGCTCGCATGCACGCATACACGCTCACGGAGCTCTTTAATAGCAATACCAAAATCGCCGAGGATCTTACTTTACCGTTAGACGCGGTGTCACGATGGTCGATCGGCAGCTGGACGCTTTACGATAATCCAGCATTTGAAGCGCGAAACTGTGCGTTTCGCAGAACGGTAGCCGCGACGAGCTCTCCGTTCTCTCCATCTCGAGAGCCGGAGTAAAGAGGTTTTTATTGTTACACGGGCCGTCGCGATCGACGGTCGATCGTTCGCGAACACGCGCTCCTTTTCAGTCTCTCGTCGAAGATCCATGCTTTCGTAGACGGATATCGATCGATCGATGCGCCTGGAATCGACCGTACCGGCGTGCGTGCGTCTTTCGATTGATTTCACGCGATCGTCGAAGTCGTCGAATCAACCGTCGCGCTCGACATCGACTATGTGATCCCGTAAGGATCGTCCAGTCGTTTCGCCTGATAACCAATATAACCCCGACATCGAGTCAAGCTGTTACGGTTTCTGCGCGAACGCGTGGACCCACGTCTCGTAGGAAGATGAGACCGGCTTTGTGGAAATCGCTGCTATTCGTGAGTATTCGTCCGACGCGATCCGTTGATTCGTGTCGAGCTTGGCACCACTTTGTTGTTTCTGATTGATAATTTTGTCGTTTCCGCGCTCGCGTCTTTATATATATATATATATGTTTCTCGCTTTATCTTTCGTACGTTATACGCGATCTTTCGTTCCTGGTAATCAGTTACATGCTGTTTCCTTCTTTTTTATCGTTCGATCTACGAGCGTTGCCTGTTAAGAATAGCCGCGACGATGATCTAATAACCATGGTAGAACTGAATTCGAAATCGAGATCCGACTCGTACGTAGCGTTTAATTTCGACGTCGATTCCGTGAGCTTCGTCCGGACTCGAGAACTCGTTAGTTTCAACGATGGAACGTCGAGAATGTCGCGAGTGGAATTTATTATCGTTTTATCGAAGGAACATCGGTATCAGATCGATTTGCTTTACAAATCGGTATTCAATGCGCTCGTAAACTCGATCGTTAGTACCTATTTCGATATCGCGTTTACGATCAATGTTAATAAATATAACGCGAATCACCGTATCACCGTATAACGTCGATCGAAATCGCAGGTAGCCGAGCCAAGCGATATACGAGCGTATAAAATCGCGAAGAATTTTACGCCGGCTAAGTTGATTTTTATATTCGATACGCGCGTGATACTTCTCAGTCCGACCGGCTTTATAGCTTCTTCTCACGCCCGGGAACCGACGAAACGTGTCACTTTTTCGCCGCGGAAGAATAAACGCGAATGCAAAAAGAAAAAAAAGAAAATATAACGATATTTACCGACACGATCGAGACGTTTTCTTACATTAGCGCGAAAGTATGTACGTAGATATTTCTTTACCTTTCTTGTTAATTCGTACCTCGTTAAGTACGATAACGATCGTGATAGAGATTGCATCGATCGTGGATCCATGCGCAATAGGTTGCGCGTGCCGATAAAACATGCCTCCGACGAGAAAAAATGCAATTAACGAAGGAGCGCTCTTTTGAAAGCACGGAGATTTTTATTGGAACGATAACGATGTTGCGTTGGAGCCCGTTTAACGTCCGATGCACCACGGACGCGTTCTAAATAAGCAAAAAAGTCCAGTGGCATCGTTGACTCATTTTAGCACTTCCATTCGATCGATTTACGCCCTATTTGTCGTTTTACGCGCGGTATTGACTTCCCTATTACGAATCCGCATTCATGAATCACATCGTGATTCCTGGCGCGCTCGACTCCGTTTCGATCGATATCGAGGCGATATTCGAACGAGCGCGTAACTTCGAATCCGGGTTGAGTCACTTCAGGATTCGTCGACTCTAGGAGGACGTACGAGTATACTCGGTGACCCTGTGCGCGGACGAAGACTCCTTTCGAAACGTGATTTGGCGCGTCACATCTCGTCGGTTTTTTCGTCACGTACCACGTTCGAAATTATTACACTAAATATCGAATTACGCATGCGCTCGCAAAAAGCAGCCCGACGCGAGATCGAATCGTTTCGATGAAACTTAATTAGCTCTTTTAGTGGCCTGGCGCAATCGAGTCTCGCGTATCTTGCGTCAAAATATCGAAAGGTATTAGAAAATACAAGATTCCACGAACCTTTCGAAAGTGTATTTCCAACTAATGCGCTGTATTTTGCAAGTAAGAAATCGCCTAGCGTGGAAAAACCTCGACGATCTCGTTGTACCGCCAACGAGATCGGTTTTTTGTCCGTTCGATAATTTCTTACGGCTTTGGTCGATAGATTTGATCTGTATCCAAACCGAGCACACTTAACACGTTGCGTACCGGGGTGTTTAAATACCATCCAACCCTCGGTTCCGACGGATGTTTAAAGTCCAGTTTCTAAACATGCGTTGCTTCAGCAAAATTGTCATAACTTTCCCAAAAGTTTGAATTTTTTAATGGAACTTCGAAAGTAACACTCACAAATAATTTTAGTACTTCTTCCTTGTGTGATACTCCGTGAAGAATTTTCTTTCGCGGAGTGACACACCGCAAGAAGAACGCACGTATATTTAAATACAGTTAAATGGCTAAAATTATCTAAATTACTTAACGCAATCGAATATTACCTTAATACTATTCTTAAAAATAACTAAATAGAAATGAAAAATTAGTACGAAACACGTAAATATTGTTAATAAAAAGTTTTAAATTTTGCTTCTAAATGACGAGAATTCTCGTTATCCGTACGCAACGCGTTAAGGCCAAACTGTGCGACGTAATCGGATGGACGGTGGAGTCGGAGGTTCGAAAAACGATCGAAGAAGTTATTCGACTCTCGTCGAAGGTGTCGAACGACATCTTTACACGCGCTGTACGCTTACGCGCATTAACTTTCAACGTAAACGACGACAGGTGTTCGTAGTGGGCGTTCGAGGCGAACCTTGCACCGAATACGGATGTCCTGGACGGCCAAGCTACGAGCCATTCGTCCCGGCACCTCCGGGGCACACGCCAAGATGCGCGAGACCAGGACAAACCTTCTGCGAGAGTCTGGACCACTATCCGCGGTAAGTGATTCGCCACGCGAGCCACGATTATCGCGCGAGCTTACATTTATTACGCAAATTAGTTACGCGTACGAAAGAAATCGAACGGAGCGAATGAGAGAGAAGAAACGATAGCGCGAGCAACGGCCAGAGTTCCTCCAAACGGAGGAGGAGAAGGAAAAAAAATTAAGCCGGAACCCTTCCCGTTATTGAAATTCTTACTGGCGATGACCCGTTCGGTCCCGCATACGAATGGTACCAGGCGTACGTGTCAAAACTTCTTCTCGGAAGGGGAAAGTCGCGCGGAAGTTGCGACGGATGATCGAACGTCATCGCTACGCTTTATCCGACTTTTGTAAAATCTGCGCGGAGAAGGTCGGTACTTCTTACGAAACTGGTCGGACGATTATGTAAAGGAAGAACGATGGGTCCGGTAACGGCTAACGATACGTCCGTTCGATTTCGTCGATCATCGTACCGTGACCGTGGCCTTGGCGCGCTTATGCCCTGCACCTGCTCGATAAATATCGGAGCGCCCGTCACAGTCGCGAATCGCTTTTTCGTTCGGCGATGTCGATCCAACGGAAAGGTTGCTTTCGGGATGGAGAGAGGTCGTCTTTGAGCGTCGTCTCCTCGCGAATCGTACCGCGTCGAATCGCTCGAAATAGGGGAATTCCCTCGAACGCGTTCCTCCGTTTTCAGGGGATTTCGAACGTTCGACGGGAAGTCGGTACGCGTACGTTTCTCCTAGCGTCGAAGAGGATTCACGGAGAGAATTAATATTTTCCGTTCGTATTCGTTTTCCTTCGATCGATCGTCTAGGTAGATGCGAGTGCGGCAAGAAGACGGATAGCGACGATGCAACGTGGGAAACGATTTTATAACAACATTTCTCACGCGTTTATTGTCTGGGTTAATGTTCTGATTACGGCATTAAATCCATGACGCGGCGTTACGGTAGTCGGTTGCATCTCCGCTCGTTGGAAATAGCGCGCAACCAGAAGGAGGAAGATTCACTTAGAGGCGCACGTACGATCGAATCTGTTCAACGATTTACGAAAACGACCTTCCCTTGCGTTCGCGCGCGGTTTCTCTTTCGTAAGTTCCTCACGAGTACCGCGCGTCTTAACGTTTTCATCTGAGCGCACCGTAAACCCATCGACGAGCAAGACGAAGCCGTATTATCCGAGTTACGGCAATTTCTACCGCGTAAAAGTCTATGGTTTGGTTTTTTTTCTACGTTCGCAGATCGAAACGGTGCGATAAAATTTCCGTGGAAGAAGCTCGTACTCGGTTATACCGAATTATAGGGCGACATGGTGTCTCGTGGAAATAATCGATGAAGAATTGAGTCGTACGGCGACGGATAAAGAGTCGTGCTAATGGATTTAAAATCGTAATTTCTTCTTCGACGTTCCAAAATCGATACCATTCGCGTACGCTATAAATGTCAGATCGAAACTTGCACTCCGCTACAAGGAATTACAGGACGATAAGACGCCTCGTGGAAATAATAAATGAAGAATAGAGTCGTGGAACTAATAACTTTAGCGTTAATGAATATAAAATCGTAATTTCTTCTGCGACGCTTCAAAGTCGATACCATTCGCGTACGCTATAAATGTCAGATCGAAACGGTGCGATGAGATTTCCGTGGAAGAATCTCGTACACCGTTACAAAGAGAGAGAGAGAGAGAGAGAG
>JAITYT010000326.1:454335-466118 GCA_025433975.1 Liostenogaster flavolineata
TCGTACGACGTGTCACGTGGCGAACGAAGAGTCGCCGTACTAATCGTCGCGTTAATAGATGTAAAATCGTGATTTCTTCTTCGACATTCCAAAATCGATATCATTCGTCATCGTCATTGCCCGTAGCCGTTAACGGTTGTTCCTCGTCCTCGGTAAGCGGCGACGATCATCCGTCTCATCAGAGACGTTGTAAAAAAGAAACAACTGCTCGCTATTCAATAGGGATTAAATTCGTCACAGTCGCTCTATTCTTGGATCGATTCGCGGTGAAAGGCGTGCTTCTTTATGTCCTCGGAGGACAGTGGAGGTCCGGTCGACCTCCTTTACCGCCGTGCCAAATCATATTTTTTTTTTTTTTTCAAGGAAGAAAAGCCTCGTTTTACCTCGAAGACACCTTCCGGCAATGCCACGACGTTAAAACGTTAGACGCCGTCGTTATCGTTATTTATCAGCTAAGCGTATGTATGGCTCTGGATGGAGCGATAATACGAGTGCTCTTAATCGGCGAGGTCGATTTTAACGGGAACGGCGTTCGTAAGAATTTCGAAAAAGGAAAGAAAGGAGAGAAAAATTGGAGAAGCAAGATAGTGCTTTTCGTGAATACATTCTACGTGAGATTAAGGTTTCTTATAAATCACGTTCATTAGCGGAACAAATGGATTGGAAAGTTCTCGACGTTGAATTAGTGAAGTAAAGTGAAACGATAGGTCAAAATCGACGACGATCACGATGCAGGGTCAGAATCCTCGAAGACCGTATAACGGTCACGAAAAAGAAGAAAATACGCCTTGGACGTAGGCCATGAATTAAACATCGAAACTCCTTTTGCCGATGTCTCTCACTTCGGAGAAAGTTTAAAGAACCGTGTAACGTCACTCGTACACCAAGAAGATACCAAACGCGGTCCTCTTATTGCTACATATCCTACGAGCGTCGTAGTGCAAGCCAACGAACCGCGAACCGTATTGGTACGCGAATCGTAAAAGGATCTGCCGATTGTTCCGTTAAGCCTCCAATGTAATCCGCGGTGACACGCTTTAACGGTGTGCGAGCATAATGCAACCTCGTAAACAACTTTTTTTCTCGCTCGATTGTAGCTGAAATGATCGAAGTAAGAAGCGAATTAACATACGTTCGCAATCAACGCGCTTTGACACGACGAGTCGCGTACTATCGAGTTGGATTGCGCGATCGTGGGTCAACATTAATTCCAGAAGTTCTCTCTTTCTCCCTCCTTCTATCCTCTTATCGCGTACGATAAATCATCGCTGCATTGTCTCTACATCCTGCTTTTTTTTAATTGTGTTCCAGGCAGCTCATAAAGTTCCTCGTCGATAAATGCAGCTTCGACTTTAGTACAGTGTTAAGAGACGAATCTCACGACGATTTCAACACTCATGGGTATGCAATGTTTTCCACGTTTATCATCGTATACGTCTCGTGTATTTAAATGATACAAGGCGCGAGAGAATCAAGTGCGTCAAAAGCTCGATGAATCGTAATAGAAAAATCTATTCTTTGCGCGATGATTTTATTCCATTATTTATCTTTACCGATCTTGGGCGTGCGCAGGCTGTAATAATAAACGCGACGACACTCGGCATTTGCCATTGTGAACGATTCTCATTATGCTTTACTCGTAGGCTCTCGTTATGCTCCAGTTGTCCTCGAGTAGATTTAATTCGGATAAAATAGATGTCTATTCAGTCAACGAGAATAAATCATTTCCACTTATCGATTCGAACGATCTTTTTAAGATCGCCTCCTGAATATCATCAGGGCTACGATTATCCGAGGCTGAATCTTCCTGGAGAGTACCCGCAGTCTCTGCCGTTCTTGCCTATGAATTATCCGCTCGGTGGAACACCGGCGTTAAATTATGGGCCACCGTTTAACAGTACTCATCGCGATGGGTAAATTCGTAATTCATACGTACGAATTCGTACGAATTCACGTTTCGGTCGTAGATGAATCGTAGATGCTTCAATGACATGCTTCAATTCGTTCTGACGTAGTTACAAGTATTCGACGCCACGCTCGGAGAGAAATCCATTTTTAAGCGATTCATCGACGTCGAACAAGTATCGTCGAAGCGGTCCGCAACGATCCAATCATCCCACGCATTCGTCGTCGTCGCAGTCCTTCAAGTCCTTCATAGAGGATCAAATGTGGCGGGTAAACGACAGGTAAGCGTAAATTAAACAATGCCGTTCTCGAAACTCGTCATCGATGAAATTATCGTTGTTGTCGCTTCAGGTACGTCAGAAGCAGTAAGGTTGCAGCGCGCACGTTGCGCGAGAATCCTTTGTTGGTGTACGCAAAATTAAAGAAGGAGCGAAGGAAGAGGCAAGTCAATACGGATTTCATCGCGTTGTGTCCTACCGAGCCCCAATATATCGCTCCAAGAGCAGCCTTGAATAATCAGGGTAATTGGATGTACGTCGTAAATCTTCGGGATCAAAACGATAAATACTCGCAGGTCGTGAAGAGCGAGAAGTGTTCGTAAGTATATCTCCGACCTATCTTATTCGTTAAGACATTCTTTCGAGCTGCGTACGTCGTAGTGCATTAATTCCTTCTTCAAGATCGGACACCTGCAATGGTCTGTGCTCTCTACCTGCTGGTTACACGAGTCGATGCCAACAGCAGTACGTGCAGAAAAGATTAGTCGCTCTGGAGGGAAGCGGAAATAATCTTTACACCGATATATTTTGGTTTCCACATGGTTGCTCGTGCCAGATCATGCAGAACTATTAAAAAATCTATTTAGCACTGATTCGTTTGTGTGTCACACTTCGAAGAGAAATTGTGCTAGGAGGCGAAGCGGTATAATCGATGATCGTTTTTTACGGAAAGGAAGGACGAAGATCTATCGTTGAAACTGTCGATAAGATTAAACGATAGATGACTTTCGAAATTAACATCGGTGAAAGGCAAAAGCGATGAAAGTGAAATGTTATCTTAGTTATTACAGACGGAATATAGGTGGCTTTCGAAAACTTAACGAAACAATCGAAAATAGTATACGGGAGTATAAAGTTTCGAATTTAGGTATAAACGACTGGAAATACAAGAGGAAGGGAGTGGGAGTGTATTCTTTACCGAAGATCTCTACGAAACCGCGGCTGATAACGATAAAGGAACGAACGTTGGCGAAGTATCGTGAAAGTTGCGGTTGCGCGTGTATGCGTTTGCAGACGCTAGTACACGTGTAACGTTTCGGTCTCTTGCGTGAAAATTTTCGTTACTAAGCGTAATTTAAAACGCGGAAATATTTAACGAAGACACGTATCGATGCGAGGCACACGTTTTACGACAGATGCCGCTACCTGTGTAATAACTTACACGTCGTTTACATAAAATTAACTTACGGTCGATCCACAGAGCGGTATCATTCTTGATCGAGTCCGCAACATCGTGGATATATATATTCATTCATGATTTTTAGCTTTTAGTGTTGCAGAGCAAGTCGTTAAGTTCATCGCCGAATGCACCTAATCGATCGAAATGCATAAACGTTTTCCTTGTTATTATTAAGCCGATTTAAGTTATAGGAATGGACTATCGTCGTATCCATGTATATCACCATTGTCGATTACTCGATCTTACTTTAACTCATTCGTGTATATACGTTGCGTCAATTCATACGACATTGTATTCATCGATATATTATTAATTTAATTGCAGCGTGAACATCTCAACGAATCTAATAAATTCTATTATAAGGTTACTTTGTTACAAAAAAACCTTTGTATTGTATAAAGGATATTTTCTACAGTGACATATAATAAAGGAAGGTAGGTTTCTAAAGGACCATAAATATTTCTAATTTCCGCAGAAAGTATCAAAATGTGTCGACGATTTATCGACGCCCTCGATTCAAAAGCGTCGATCTCCTTTCCATTTTTATAAATGTATAAACGTCTACGTTTAGCCGCTATATTCTGTCATAACTTTTGCCGATCGATACGAGTTTATAACGCAACGCGAAAACAGTTTTAGTCATGAAATAAAGATGTTTATTTTTCTTTCGAATAAAGAAAGTAGAATCAGACGAAAGCAATCAACGCGTGAAATTTGTCGAGTGTCGAACTTGTTTTTATCGACGATGTTCGAGTGGCATTATTAATACATTCGTAGCGATCGGTATCAAACTGGCTTTACAGAATCATTATTGGATGGTCAGGAATGATGATGTAAAATTAGCAAATATTTTGCAAGTCCGAATTGATGCTATATCGTGTAAAGAACAAAAGGAGAAATATTTTTCGTATCTAATCGATATATAGAATACTGACATAAATACAAGTAAAAGGTGACTTCATCATTTCTACATATAGGCACTTTATGAACACTTAACTAAACTATATTATCTTCACTCTTATCGTTTTACTCTTCGGTTCACTGTAATTATATTTCGAAGGAAATTATTTACACTCGTAAATAACGATAGTTAGAATTTGGCCGAAATCGTGAAAACTTCCAAGTCAAAATCAAAGGTAAGCAAAATCGTTAACAATCGACAAACTTCGAGACCGGTTTCTAATAGACTTCGACGCGTAGGATTCAGTTCAGCAGTACGTTTCTCGATGCCTAAGTTGAAATTTCCGACTATTGGTTTCTATGCCCTTAAACGATCCTATTTGACGTACACAAGTTGGTCGATGAACATAGCGTCGGCTCGGAGTGATGATTCTGTAATAAATTACTAGTATCCAGATTTTTTGCCCGACACCAATTAATACGCAGAGTGAGTTGGCATTCTTGGTACAAGTAGCTGAATGCATAACACATCCCTACTTTTCATGGCACGTGTCTACATCGACATCATCTTTCTTTCATTGGATCAGTACTTAACTTTCACCGCTAGATGGCTAAACTAGTACTATCCGTTCGAGAGGAAATGTTTAAACTTCGTCTTCGGTCCTGCCAATATTCACCATAGAAGGAAGATTATGCTTTTACCTTTAAAGCGCACAAAATTTTACCATGGAATCGTATTGTTAACGAAAAGATAGGTATCTCGGAAGAGTATCGATAGATCGTTTTAAAAATAACGTTGCTAGATGGAAGTGAAATTGATACAAACGTTACGACAATTGGGCGACATCATTTATCCAATCGAGAGATCATAAATTATTCGAAAGGATACAATTATAAAGTTCTACTTTCGCGTATCATCATTAATCGCGTATTCGAGCATACTCGCCAACGTGTCCCCATCTAATCGATAAAACATACAAAGAAATCCCGCGAAGCATCGTTCGTAAACCCTAAGGAAAATTCGTCGCGATCGCGCGCTCGAACGCGGGACACGCTTGGCGAATGGAAATTACAATAATCGAACTCGTTATAATCCATCGTGGAGTTTCGTCCAAACGATTGGCCGAGGCGCGATAGCTCGCTGAAACGGCAAAGCGAGCCGGGTGCTCCGCGAGCGGTCGCGTTTCCCCCCTTGGCAACGAGCTTACAAACGCGTTGCCGTACGCGCGTTTCTACCCGGGCGTAGAAAGGAAAAAGCCTAGGAAGCTCGCGTGCATTCGCGCCGCTCGGAAAGCTCGCTGCGAGAGGAAAAATTGAAAGGCCTCCGGATTCTCGGCAGCGCTCACGCATGTACACGCATAAGTGCATACTATAGATTTCGTTCCACTCTGAGGAACACGTACTCGTACGATACGTACGTGTCGTATTCACTCGAGACCTCCTACTACTCCTGCGAGTCGCCTCTTTCCTTCCTTCCTTCCTTCCTTCCTTCCTTCCTTCCTTTCTCCACCGCGTTGTCCTCCTCCTCCTCCTCCTGCACCTCTTCTTCTCTCGTCATCCACCTGCAAGGAGAAAAAGGGGTGGATATTTCCTAGGCACGTACGAGCGCGCGTACGAACTCGCGCGCACTCACGCACGCACCTATACAAGGGACATGCGTGCACTTATGCGTTACGCGTTTCAATCCTAACCCCAACCATCCCCTCGATAGCCTCGCGAACGCCGCGCGCACCCCTGCGCCTCTGCAACCCCGCGTGCTCGCGTGCGCGCGCGCTCTTTCGCGCTCCACGCCAACTACTACGCGACTACCCTCGGCACGTTGCGCCTCCGCGGCGACGAACCCCGTCTTCTCGCCCGGCGCGCGACCCTCCACCTCCTCCTCCTCCTCCTCCTCCTCCTCTTTCTCCTCAGCCGCGTAATCCAAGAGCACGCGTACGTGGATGATACGCGCGCACACGAGGAACCCCGTTGCTGCTCTGGCATCACGGTACCGAGGCTACTTGAAGGGTTTCCATTTATATGCGTGCACGCACCCTGCCGCCTGAGAGGAGGCCGAGCCCGAGCTCGAGGCCCGAGCACGCGCACGTTTGTCAGAGAAAAAGGGAGAAAGTAGTAGGGTGACGCTGGAGTAGAGGAATAGGAGAGGAGAGTAGGAGGACCCGTTGATAGAGGGTGGGAGGAGGCGATGTGGGTGGTGGTGGTGGTGGTGGTGGTAGGGATGGCCGGAGCGAGGCAACCGTAGGAGCAAGTCAAGTCCTGAGATACGCGTGTATGTATATTTCTTCGCTCTCGTAGTAATAGGCCAAGCGTGTACCTGTGCACGCAATTATCCTTGGAGAGTGCCGTCGGGAGGCTTTCACGACGAGGCCGCAGGAGAAGAGAGGATTTCTGCCCTCCCTCTCTCTCTCTCTCTCTCTTTCTTTCTCTCTCGGTCGTTCACTCGCTTTCGCTCTCGACTAACGGCGAACAGCAAATTTCGAGTGCTCGCCGCGAGCTTCATTTTTTTACGAGCTCGTGTCTGCCTCCAGCCATGTGCCACCCTTTGCGTTCCATCGCGGCTCCTTCGTCTTCTTCGTCTTCTTTGCCATTCTTTGGCCTCTCTTTCTCCTTTCGGACTTTACCCTCGACGCGACGGGTAGACAAGTCGCGATTACGAGCCAGGAAGTCTACTTTGTTTTGCATTAGAATCGCGACGAGACGAGCACCGCCTCGAATAAAACTGAAATTTCTATGAATTTTCTACTCGCGAGTGCGTACCCTTCCTCGCGCAGCTTCTTTCATCCTACGGTCGCGTTGCTTCTCGATAAGGTCGAGGTTATATTTGTATAGCAGCCGCGATGACGTAGATTCGGTAACGTGGTCGAAATCGTTGCGAAAGGACAGCCCGGAACGCCGTCGTTAAGTTTATTACGTGAAAATAATTTGAGAAGGTTTCGCGTACCTTCCGATCATCGCGCGTACGTACGTACGCTTTACTACGCCACTCTTTTCGATGGAAGAGCCTATAATGATAGATTCGCGCAAGATAATAATATTCGCGTTTGATAATTTAACTTTGGCCCAAGGAAAAGATACACGTTACGTTTCCTGTACCTCAAAGAGATTAAACTTTGCACGATGTTTATTCAGAGGGTTCGATAGCGCCAACTTTTTTCTCCTCCAAATTTTTGTCGCACCACACCCTCGGGGTAAGTTTTACGATAATCTCTGTGGCAGAAGTCGTCGGTACTTTTTTTCTCTCTTCTCTCTACCGATTCACCAGCGACCGACGAGCGCCGGGATAAAGTCACGAGCGGTAATTATGAACGATAGTAGGGGAGAGAGAGGATATAATTGTGATTGATGGAGAGAGGAGAAGGGAGCAGGGGAAGATGACTTCCTTTTAATCTCGAACCTAACCCTTTCGTTCGTCCATTGCCGTCTCTGTCCGGCACATCGATGCGATTCTATTACCTGTGACTCGATATTTTAAGGGATAGAAACGCGTAACGCGAAACGGATCTCTCCATTGAATTTCCTACGCCGAGACGCATAAGGAAATATAATCGATATTCGGAAAGTCTGCGTAAAACGACGTCGACGTTAAGAATTCCACCGGATCGTTTGTTGCTACTGTTGGCGAAACGGAGTGCAAAATGAAATTTCGCGTGTAAAAATTCATAAGAGAACGTTCTTGGAATCGAAAAACTCGTGTACTATATTATTAGGGATTTTGACCAAAATTTGACTATTGGGTTTTAGCACTCTGAAACGTTGAAAAGACAAAAATTGTTGTAAGTTTTGTGATTCGAGATTATTTCGATGAGATAAAAAACCGAGGGACGTTATCGATATCGATTACTTCCTGTATTTCATAGTACTCTTCGTCAACGGGATAATTTTGCTTCTTTTCGTCGCGACGAGTGCGCTGTTGCTAAATATCACCTAAAATCTCTAGCAAGGACAAGTTGATTTTGCGAGTAAAATTTAATTTGACCTACTTCGGTGCTTTACGATGACACAAACGGTGTCCTAAGCACTCGGTCAGATAGGTCAAGTTTAGGAGATACCCCGATTCTCCGTAAACCCTTTCGGCTTAGTCGAAACATTTCGTGGTCTTGTGCCTTGCTTTAGCTGGGGTCCTCTCGGTCCGATCCTCGTTTCCACCCTCGACCCTCCTGCTGCGCGTCATTAGAATACCTGTACCTCACAAATAACACCTGCGAAATGTTTTCGTGCAAGAAAAACGCTGCTTTGTTTACGAAATGTTACGTTTATATATTTATGATATCGATAAACCGAAACGTTCCGAGTTTTAAATTCGATGCGAAGATAATACTCGATCACACTTTGACGTGAAAATCGATAGTCTTAAACTAGAAAATTATGCACAAGAATTTATCAACTTTTAGTTTCATATCGAGTGAAATTCGATACGACTTTTCACGAGGAATATCGAGTAAATTCAGTTAATTCGCGCAAAGTTATTTTCATTGATGTTTGAACAAGGCAAAGAACTTTAAGCGTATAAGGGTAAATTGCTTATAATTAAAAATTCGATAGAACCAGTAATAATAAACTGACATTTAACAGTTTTATAACATTTCCTTCGATTTTTTTTGAACGATATTATTCATCAAGCGTTAAAAATGTTTCGTTCATATCGATAATTACATAAAAAACATTTTCTCGAAATTCCCGCTATCGAAATTCAACGACAAAAATAACGTTTGCTTAAACATATTTTACAAGCGTCGAAGGTCGAATAAAAATATCTTTTCGTTCGTTACTTTAGAAATTGAAAAGGTTACCTTTCGAATCATCATTTCGACGGTGTGTGGCGCGTAAATAAAATTCCGAGCAAGTTATTCGATTATTAACGAATCACCTGGAAATTAACTTCGTGAATCCGATTTTACGAAAGAATCGACGAATGCCTGATTTTTCGATTCGCACTCGCACATCGGCTTGTCGTACGACTTCGTCGTACCTATAAATATAAAAGGGCGTAGATTGAAAATCGATTTCGAACGTCGAGTACGATCGTCTTCTAATGCTATTCAAACGCGAAATTCCCAAAGCATTTTCTCGTAGGTACGCGAGGGAGAAAACACGAAGGAACGAAAATACGAAGGAAGTAGAAACGAAGAACGCGAGAACGGAGGAATAGATGGATCGACCGTGTTTTCACGGAAAGTTTACGTCGAATTTCACCCTTATTCACCCTTTGGAGCTACAACTGAGCGCCTTCTCTCGCATCGACCGTCCAATTCGCGCGGTCGTCGTCGCTTTCGTTCGACAGTGATTCGTATCACCGGAAAACGCTGACGAATCTTTCGAAAAGAACGCGTTCGATGCCAAAAAGGGCAGTAAAGAAATACGCATTCAATCGTTCCTCCTTTTCCTTACGTACGGAAAGGCGTTGAGAAAGTCAAATATTCGATTCAATCCGTCTTATTTCGATACAAGAATTCGAATCCAAAGCGATTCGAAGAACGATCGACCTACGAAAAGAGAGAAAAAAGAATTTACCTCGTAAGTCGAAGCGGAAAGGGTCGAATCGATGGAAAAGAAAAATAGAGTTTGGTGAAACTCTGGAGGAAAAAAACAAGGTAGATAAAAAGGAAGGAAGGAAGAGAAGATGCGCGTAGGTATAGGAGAGCGTGCACGCGCGCGCGCTCGTACTTACACAGGGTAGGTGAGACGCGCGCGTACGCACGAAACGACGCGAGCCACGTGCTCCTGCCGCGCTCGCTTCAAGTTTGAGGGACATCGATCGACGACTGCTTCGTCGAGAGAGCGGCGCACGCGGTCCTATGCAACGACGACGACGACGACGACGAAGAACAGGACGAAGACGGTCGTCCGTTTCGTTCGCGGGACGTTTAGGCGCGTATAAATCGTCCATGAGAGAAAGAGAGACGGAGAATAAGGCAGAAAGAAAGAGAGAGAGAGAGAGAAGGAAAAGGTAAAAGCACGAGGCAAAAGTAGAAGCACGGTCGGTAGGCGATCGTACCCAAGGCACACGCACACGGACAGAGGAGCGCGAGCGCGCTAACTTACGCACGATCGAGGCGGATCGTTCGCTCGTTGTGCGTGGCGCGCAGCGTTACCATGACGACCGGTGGCAGTGCCACGCATTGATCGCAGACTCCCGGTGCGTCGAGTCGAGTGCGTAGAGACGAACCTTCTAAGAGGGAGAGCGACGGAGAGAAAGGACAAAGAAGGAGCGAGAGGGACGCGGTTGACAGGGCTGCGTGGAAGAGGACGCAACTGTTGGCCTGGCGGGGCCAAAGGGACGAGGCGGGCCGGGGGATGGAAGCGAGAGACGGGGAAGGGCGGCAGGGGAGAGTCGGAGGAGAGAAACGCGCGGCGTTCGTAACGCACACGCACGAGCCACGCAACGGCAGAAAATCTACGTATCCACCTAGGATACGAGACTCGCCCTCTGCCTTACTTTTCTCTTTTTTTTTTTCTTTCTTTCCTTCTCCTTCTCCTTGGTCCTCCTCTTTATTTCCGGTCTTTCTTCCTTCCTTTCTTCCTACTGTTTTCCGCGAGTGGCTCCGCTTTTCTCAACCCCGAGCAATCAGACGCGAGCTCCGATTCTTCGCGAGATAGCCTTTTGACGCGTCGTCGATCGGACGTCGATCGTCCACGGACGAAGATTAAAAATTCTCGTTGTTGGATCGCCTCTTTTGTTGGTACGACGGAGAAGGAAGAGGCGATTTTTCGCGAATGGAAGCGCGCATCGTTCTCCCGCTTCTCCTTGGAATTTTATCGCGACCCTTTCTCGCCTTTTCCTACGGCGCCGCCGCTCTTTCATTCGCCTTCCGTCCTTCTCTACCGGGGCAAACGTACCTTTTTCTCTTTTTTTTTTTCTTTTTTAAGCGAGTACCGAGATCGACGTGACGACTCTCGAGGATCTCCCGGCGCTTCGATCGCCGAATTTCGTTCGAATTTCGGGAGCGTCCGTGTCGGAATGTGGATTTCGCCGCGCGACGTTCGGTCGTCTCTTAACCTTCGGATCCGGTCTTGGACGACAATGCAGGACCACGCTTCTGCTCGCCCCGCGACCGCGCCAGGATACGCGCTCCTGTCACAAAGGATCACGAGCTAGCTCCGCTTCCACGCGCTTTTCTGGCCCAGCTACGAGCTGTTTAACGTATCCATTGTAAGCGGGCCGAAGCGTACCTGGACGATTGCGTAAGAGTGTGCGCGCCGCTTTCGAGATTCGCGCACGGATACTCGCCGACGTTTCCGTTTCGACGGATACGCGCTTCCCACGATGACACGCGATTAAGCGCGTTACGCGAGATCGATGTTCGCGCAACTATGATTCTCTACGATCCCTCACGGAGTCGGGAGTAACCTCTGTCTTGTCCTTTTCCGACATGAAAAATATTCAAATAACGCCATCTCCAGTTTCAACACTGACTCTTTCGATCATTGCGCTCCTACGTTCGTGCTTGATATATACATAAAGAGGTGGCTGGTAGCGATGGAAATGATATTATTTAGTAAATATTAGATCGTTCGGAAAG
>JAITYT010000326.1:546162-563481 GCA_025433975.1 Liostenogaster flavolineata
AGAAAAGGCGAGGGGTAGGCCGGGGGAGAGGGAAGAGGCCAAAAGGGTGTTATCCGCCACTGGCAACGCGCTCTGCAACTTGTTGCAGCGACGCTAATAAACGAAGTCTCCAGGAATCATCTCGTTTGAAGGATATCCGCCTCCGAACTTCCGTCCTTCCCCCCTGCTCCTCCTCCTTCACCCTACCGTAGCTCGAATTCGAGTCACGGATGCTTGGCTCTCGAGACGACGAAGGAAGAGAGAAGGACGGGTTTACAAGGACCGAGCGGAAAAGAACGCTTTATCGAGTCGCCGCTTCTCCGATCGTTCGTCCCGTGTCGCGTCCGCTCCAACGATTCTGTCGATCGGAGACCTACCGAAAAACTTACAACGTCGCCACGATAATTTAGCGCGTTCGTCCGAAAGACGATTTTCCACCGGCAAATCAGATGCAAATGCGATGTCCGATTTTCTCGGGAGATTAGTAGAAGGAGGAACACCCTTGCTTCGGACTTCTCCGATACTCGAGTGAAACAAGATGGAAAATGGAGTCCGAAGAGGAGCGAAGCGCGATACACGAGCGACGATGCGTTCGCTGTTGGATCCATTCTCGGAATAGTTTCGAATAGTTGGGATATCGAACACCTCGCGTAACCTGGCGCATCGCAACGCATTGCGGTGGAACGTCGTCGAGCGACGTCGGAATTTAATAAGACAAACCACTTCAAAGGATATCCGCGCGTAAGACGCCTCTTACGAAGATCCGAGGGAAGTTGCGCCGCCTCGTCGTTTCGCCCGCTGGTCCGAAGCGTCTCGCAATTCCTGCCAACCGGTAGGAATAAGTCCGGTCTTATCGAAGGTTCGTGCGTTGACCCAGCGACGGCGTTCGCCCCTATCGAAGTTGCCAGGGGAAAAGTATTTGCCTTTCGGAGTCTAGCGGAAGGAGATAATCGAAAAGCACGTAGCAAAGACTTTAAGGAAGAACCTACAGCTCTAACGATCGGAAGGCGATAAATACTAGCGAGCCTTCTAATCGTAAGAATTATAAAATATTATAATGCGAACAATCGTATTATTTCTTATTCTATATTTCATTTTTATTTTATCACAGAATAAGAATATCAGAGTAATAAGAATATATAGGCGTCTTTTTCGACCGGAGAAGGAGAAGAAGAAGAAGACGAAAATCGGAAAGACTGATCGAAGCGAGGCGACGACGTCGCGGCGATATCGTCATGGCTACCCGGAGGCGGCAGTCGTCGACGTCGGGCGTCGAAGCCTCGAGGAGGAGGAGGGTTTCGACCGCGTCACTTTCCGGCCTGTGCTGCCGGCCGGGGGGTTGGGTGTCGGGAGAGGGACGTTACCGGTGGTAAGGCGAGGTTGGCGGTGCGGTGCGCGACGCGAGTGCGTGTGTGGGTAGGCGCATCGAAGGAGGTGGAAAGGTGGCGTCGACGTCGTCGTCGTCGGGAAAAGGCGGTGGAACGAATAAGAGGCGGCTGGGGGGATCGTAACGACGACGACGACGACGACGACGACGACAGCCGGTGGAATACCTGCCCTCGGTCGAGGGAGGGAAATGTTTATGTATCGGAAGAAACGAAAAGCGACGGCGGCGCGGGACGCTCGCGAGAGGGTTCGACCGTAGGAGCGAGAGGAAGGATAGATATCGCGCTGGTAGGAAGTGAGAGGCTACGTTAAAAGAGGAGGAAGAGAGGGATATATATATATATATAGCGAGAGAGAGAGAGAGAAAGATAGAAGAGCGACACGAAAAGGCACGAACGTTTCCGAGCTGCGCGCGACGAGGTGCACCGAAGAAGCAACGCGTAGGCGCGCACTTGACGCGCCAGTGGCTGCCTTCGTAGCGGCGGTGTGGGCGAACCGAACGCGACCGGGCTGCACGCGAGTACGGAGAGTCAGTGCGGTGCCGAGATCCTGTAGAGAGAGAGAGAGAGAGAGAGAGAGAGGGAGGGAGAGATAGAAAGACAAAGAGAAAGATAGATAGATAGATAGAGAAAGAGAGCAACGGCGTAGAGGGGATAGGAGTCCAGAAGCGAGGCAGAGAGAGAAGAGAAAGTACGGAGGGAGACGAACTAAAGAGGAAGAGAGAAGGTAAAATAAAAGGAGGGAATCGTGATGGTGGTGGTGGGCACCGTGTAAAGGCGAGACGAAGAAAAAGATAATGGTCGCGAGATTCGTTCGGTTCCCGCGAAGCTTATTCACGCACGCACGCACGCACGCACGCACGCACGCACGCACGCCTCTTCCGCGCCGGTGGAGGCGCGCGGTACTACTCGTCGTACTTCTCTCCACTTGGAAAGTAGCGATTCGTAGTGGTCGAGGTCGTTGATAGGATTTGCTCGCGGTGCGTCTGGGTGTGGCGCGTCCTCGCAACGCCGTAACTACTTGAATGCCGCGACGCGCTTTTTCGCACGAGACGCGACACGAGGACGAACGGAGCGGTGCGTCAGCGCGAGACGCGCTTCGAAATCGACGATCGGCCGTCGTCGGCTGCATTCGCGTTAGCGCCGAACGATAAACCGTCGTGGGTGGGAGGGAGAGAAAAATACATTCGGTTCTCCACGGCGGAGAGAGAGAGAGAGAGAGAGAGAGAGAGAGGGAGGCAAAGTAAGAATCGTACGAGGCGAACGTACGTACGTACGTAGGTACGCGGCGACGGATGGGTGGAGGAGGAGGAGGAGGAGGAGGAGGAGGAGGAAAGAGGGAGGCGCGCGCGCGCTCCTGCATTAGAAGGCCCTCGCGACGAAGAAACGACGCGGGAGTGGGGGTAGCGCGTCGGTGCCGAGAGGGACAGCGTCGGCGCTCCGTACCGTATGGTGGGGGGGTGGCTCGGAGAGTGGGAGGAGAGAGGGAACTAGCGCGAGAGAGAGCGAGAGGATGACGCCGGGAGCGGGAGAAGGACGGAGGGGAAAGAGACGAAGAGAACAGTCCCACGGGAGTTTTTCGGCGGATCGGTCCGCGAGCAGAGCGATCTCTCGCGAGTGTGTCGACCGATCGATCTTATCGGTAGTCGGTGTGTCGTGGCGCGTTGTTGCTGCCGCCGCTGCTCGTTTGGAACGCGCGAAGCTTCGTACACCGTCGTCGTCGTCGTCGTAAGAGAGAAAGGGAGATACAAGAGCGAGAGAATTCGCGTCATCGCCGAGTTCTTCGAGGTTCTTCGAAAGAGCGACGTTCGCTCGCATTCTCGTCGTCGTCCGGACTCGGTTTTTCGGAGCAGCCTCGAGGGAATGGAGAGCGCTTTTGGCACGTGATTACGGCCGATCCGCCTCTCTCAGCCACGTAGTGAGTTTTTCTCTTGTCACGCGTCCCACGATCGCCTTTCGAGTTCCTTTCGACGCGATTCCTCGTAGCGCGGCGATCGTTTCGACGCTCGATCGCGACGCGTCGAGCCGCTGGAGACGCGACGTCGCCGGCCAGTCGCGATCCAGACCACCACGACGAAGGAGACGCGAAGCGAGGTGTCTCGTCTCGAGCGAATCCATTCCATTGGTATTCGAGTTGGATCGAAACGCGCCGTCTTTCGCGCCGATCCAAGCGCCAAGCGGCGCGCTCTTGGATCGTTTCACCATTTTAAAAATCGATCTTTCCTCCATCATGGATCCTTTTTTATCAACGGATCGACGCCGAAGCGCGACCGACGCGCGCGCGTTACGCAATCGTCCGCTCGTCGAGGAATTCAGGTCAAGCGTCGCGTTCTAGCGCTATCGGTAACGCGCGACGCGTCGCGAAGATCGCGTCTCTATCGCGGCGCGTGCTTTCTCGTCGTTTCGTTGCTTGGATCCGACGTTTCGATCTTTCCAGTACGATAAACAGGGAGACTCGATCGCACTCGAGAGCCAGACGGAATTAATGGCAGCGTTCGTACGGCTCGTTTCCCGCCTAACGATCAAGCGGAAGGTACGAAGGACGGAAGGACGAGAAAAATGAGCGCGCGCATAGCCGCGGGAGGAGCGAAGGGGGCGAGACGCGTCGTCGTCTTAAAATAAGATAGGCAGCTGCGAGGTTGGCCACGATGGCAGCCGCCGGATCAGCCAACGTCGCGCTTTGATTTGCCTCGAATCAACAGAACGCGGTGAATCATCGCGAGTGGAACGACCGAGGAGGTGAGCCTGAAATCGGTCGGATCGTGGGGCACGGCCGTCGTTGGCTGCTTCGCTTCGCTCGTCTTTGTCGCCATCGCTATCGTCCATCCCCTAGGGCTATCTTCTTCTCGCCCTTCTCTTCCATTTTATGGAAAAAGGAGCGGCCCGATTGGATTAGCTTCCACGCGGCCACGAACTAATCACCATAGTAAAAATACCAAATTTGCGACGACTCGACGATGTGGGAGTCGCTTCGTCGAGCCGCGATCTTTCTTTGTATCGAGATTCTTCTCAACGTTCAATATTATTCTTACGCTCGGTCTTTTTCGAAGGGCGGATGAGTCTGAAATTGGTCGAATCGAGACGTACCGCTCTTTTCGACTGCTTCGCTTGTCTCGCGTTTCTCGTCCTTCTCTTTCGTGTTCTAAAAAAAAAAAGACAGGTTTAATTGGATTAAGTTGGACGCGGCGACGGAAAAATTACGATAGTAAAAATAGCAAATTTGCGCGCGATCTCGTCCATTTGCGATCTTTCTTTGCATCGAGATTCCTACCAGCGCTCAAAGTTACCCTCCTATCCTTCCGGTCCTTCTCTTCCACCTTCTAGAAAAGAGAATCGTTTGATCGAACGAACTAAAAAGTACTTCTACTCGTCGCTAGCCTCCTTCGCGTTAAGATTCCTGGCAAAGCGCGAAATTACTCCGGCGAATAGGATCAGAGGCGCAATCGTTGGCCAAGCGGCCTTCCAGAGGCGACGGACGAGCGACGTAAGGAGAGTGACGATTCTTATAGGTATCGATGGGAAGGAGAAGGCGCGTAAGATCGTTCTCGAGAGGATGGCGAGCGCGAAACGGCCGTCTACCGTGGCTACGATCGGTCACGTGTCCGACCACGTGGCGCGGCGTCGACGATAAATTCCCCTTACTGGAAGCGTAAAGCACGACCCTAACGGCCAGTCCCTAACTAAGTATAGAGCTCGAGGGGGAGAGGAAGTCTTACCTTAGGCCGGTGACCCGGTGTGGAAAGTTGGAAAGAGGCTCGTGACCCGACATATCGCGTTTCCCCAACGATGATCGACGTTCCAAAGAAATCCATCATCTTTCTTTTGACAAGCGGAGGCGCGTGTCTTCCTTTTTTCTCTCCTTTCTCTTGCCTATCCGTATCCGTCCATCCGTGCGTTCGATTTTGAGAGAAAGAAACGAACGATCGCTCTCACGATTTTACCTGGGAAAGGCTCGTTTCGCGATACAAAGGGACGGAGAAGCCCACGAAATTGCTCGCTTTTATTTCTCTTGCTTTCTCCGTGGCGCGTATCCGAGATAGGCGAGAGAAGACGCGCGTACCCGGTGCGCTCTATGACCGAACTTCCGGCGATGCTCGTCGTAATAAAAGGGCCGGGATTAGCGCGGCCTCGTCGATACGGAGCGAACCGTCTGCGTATAATGCCATCGTAAATATCGAAAGGAACTGCTAGATCGACCAGCCAACCAACCAGCGTATAGGTTATCCTTCGACAGAATCGAATCGTTAAAGCGAGATCCATTTCACCGAAATTTCCTTCGTTCTCTTAGGGGATCGATCGTTGCTGATACTCGTACGCGTTCCAAGTGTTTCCGAACGAATGGTCGTTTTCGTTCTCGATTAATCGCACGTCGTTGCTCGTTGAATCGTTTATTTCGCGTGATTTATGGTAACGAGAACGATGGAAAGTAATGACGTAGCCGGTCGTTAAATTCGCCTCGTCGATCCGCTTCGATCTCTGTCGCGTTGTTTTCTCTCTCCTCCCCCGCTTCGTCTTCGAAATCATCACGAAAAGAAGTTCGTCGCGTGGATTTCTCGATCGTCCGCGACGGCTTTATCGTCGTAACATGGCGTAACAGTTCCGTTCGATCGTTCGGCGGAAATCGAGACGCTCTCGCGAGGAGGAAGACGTCGACTAGGACGACGATGTCGCGAAAACGATTGCTCCTACCGCGCGAATTTTCTCTCAGTAGCGACAACGTAAACTTCGATGTAGTTACTACGCGTTGGAATTGTTAAAATACTCCGCCTTAATGAATTTCCTCGGTCGACTTCGGTCGTTAAGGGCAGGATGCGCTTTTGCTTGCCCTCGTCATTAAAAGCGCGCGCTCTGGATAAAGAGAACTCGCCTTTTCCCTTTTTCTCTTTCTTCCTTCTCTTCCTTTTCCCTTTTCCGGCGAGCTCGGCCTCCTCCATGGCCCAGGGCGGATTTATTTCCGACGAGATAGTCGGAAAAATGAGCTCGTAAACGAGCGTGCGCGTCTCGTTATACGCGGCGTACCGACCGACCGACCGACCGACCGAGTGTTATAAAAATGAACCACGCGACGTTATCTCTCCGCGTACACGTATCTACGTAGGAATGCGTGCGCTTAGTCGTCGTTCCTTGCATTTTTTGGTTAGAACGTATCGATTGCCTTATTCGAAGGATCGTACATGGTACGAAAAGTCGTTGAACTGAAAGCAATAGCGCAAAGTGCAGGCGTACGTTGTAACTTTACGCGTTAAAGGAAAACCAACTCGACTGTTCTCCTATCGAGCTTCTTATACCTTTTAGGCTTCTGGTAAAGGGAAGCGTTTTTAATTACGGAGAAACATCCTTTAAATTTACCTGTCTGTAGAAATGACATTGTACTGCAACAATCGATCCTGTATAGAAATATTTTACAAAAAATCGACGAACTAAAAACAATAGCACAAAGTGCAGACGAACGCTGTAACTGTTTTCCTATCGAGTTTCTTATACTTTTTTGCCCCAGGTGAAGGGCGTTTTTAATTACGGAGAAACATCATTTAAGTTTACCTGTCCGTTGAAATGACATTGTACTGCAACAATCAATCCTGTATAGAAATATTGTAGAAAAAATCGACGAACTAAAAACAATAGCACAAAGTGCAGACGAACGCTGTAACTTCACGCGTGAAGAGAAACCAACCGAACTGTTTTTCTGTCGAGCGACCTTTTATACCTTTTTGAGCCTGGCGAAAGGAGGCGTTCCTAATCATAGGGAAACTCCCCTTATGCTCGCGCAGGTGACGTTGTACTCGAACATTTTTGACGATTTTCGACTTGGTTCGTTCTTAGCGAGAGTCTGTCGAATCAGAGAGCCCTGGTTATCCGCGATTCCTCGATATCTCTTCGTCGAAAGGCTATTTTCGTAGACCACGAGCTCGCGTTCGCTTTCGTATCGCGTCGGAAAGACGATTTGGTCTCGTGGAAGGTAGCGAGACCTCGAGCGATCGTAGACCTCGACTCGATCGACTGGCAAGGAGAGGGAGGAGCGAGAAGGGCACGGCGCGGTGAGACGAGAGCAAAACGCGTCGCTCGATGGAAGGATGTCGTTGGAGCCACGACGAGTTCGACATGGTCATTGTCCTTGGCCGCGTACGAATACGAGCTTTACAACTTTTACCGCGGGCGACGTCGTTAGCGTCGTCGAGGAGCCCATCTCCAAAGACGATCGATGAGTACTTAACGTCCTTCGGCCTCGCGGCTCGACGTAAGTGAAAAAAAAATCAGTCGGTGTTATAGAGGCAAGGCGGCAATAAAATATCGCGGCGTGTCGTTCCGTAATGTCCGTCGTAAATTGCCTTACCTTCTCTTCCTTTATATCATTCTTTTATCGCTCGAAAGCAAATAATAAAGTTCCGCGGGCGTTCGTCCGGCCGTAATTGCGCGATAAGTTAAGACGACTAATTTCGTATGGTCGTTGTTGCGACGACCACGGCAATAACAACAATGGCAAGGCACGCGCTTTAATCCAGCCGCGTAGGCGTCCACTCGAGCGACGATTAATCACGTACAAGCAAGAGCCAGCTCGTGCACCGACTTCCCTCGTCAGCGCGACTTTAGGTCCTTCTCTCGTCGTTCCGTCGTTTCGAGAGCACGTTTCTAGATGGAGAGTTGGACGATCGAATCGATTCGATCGTGCCAAGGGATAGTTTTCGGCCTTTCCATCGATACATTTTTTCCCGACGCCCCGTACGTTGACCCGCCTTTCGAACGCGTTCTTTTATTGCGCGCGATAAGAGGAAAACGCTCGGAGCGTCCGCGTGGCGCCGCGTCGACGCCGTTCGATCTTTACAATGACGAGATCGAGCCACGCGTTCCGGATTCCAGATCACGAGCGAGTCTCGAAGATGGACGATTTCCGTCGTGCATCTCGAGAAGCTTCGCGCTGTCGAAGGAGGTCGATAATTCTCTGGAGCGGAGAGAGCGCATTGCACCCGTTCTACGATTCGTGTAAATAAAAGATCTCGGCGGGTGACGGACGGAACGGCAGCATTCGGTAGGCAAATACGATCTCCCCGCGCGCGTAGGCTTAGCGTAGGCCCGAGACCTTGTCTATTTATAAATCCGATGTGTGAGAGCGAGGGAAGAGTGGCGGTGGTGGTGGTGGTCCGCGTTCTAACGCACGCATACGCCATATGGAGATATAAGCTCGTCGAGTTAACGGAGGTCGATCTCTGCGGAGAGAGAGGAACGGATACGCGACGTAACGTCGTCGTCGTTAACTCGTGATCGTGCCTCGTCTCGTTAACCACGTCTATGCTATTCGCAAGGTAACCAAACGCTTATGTAAGCTCGCACGATTGTTGTAACGCGATTCGCCTCCTTTCGAACGGTATCGATCGTGCCACGACTTTGTACCGTCTTTGAAACGACACTCGGAGAAGAATTAATATCCGTCCGCCTGAAACGTCTATTTATCGTCTCGTTATCTAGTTTGATACGTACTTTTCTCTTTGATTGGAAGGAGCTGCGAGATAGAGAATATTCGTCGTATCTTTGCGAAATTGCTGTCGCGTGACGTTCGTCGAAACGCGAGGAAAGTCCCGGTCAAGTTGGTTGGGATTTTGAAAGGAACGTCGCCGACTTATTCTCTTACCAACGTCTTACCGACGAAACGAACGGGAGGGTCAACCTTTCGTTCGGATAAACGATGCATCGTTGAACCAGTTGAACTATGGAAACCGTTTCAGCCGCCTCGGCCTACTTAGGCCACGTGTCTATTTTTAGCATTAGGGTCACACTGGCGTATAGTCGGTTCTCGTGCCACCATCCTTTCTTCCTTCGTTTCAGAAGAGGAGCGTAGCTTTACTCGGCGATAGCACGACCGACTGGGTCCAATCGAGCGAGTCGACGTGCTTTCTATTCGAGATACGCGCATCCGTGCGAACTTTCGTTTATATTTCGCGTGACAAATAAACGAGGGGTTTTCAACCCGGGAGGGTCGAGGTCGTAAACTTCTTTCGTCGTGGCAGCGACTCGATAACGCCACGGGTATGCCAAGATCGTCGGGCAGGGTGCGCGATGTTACCGTTTCTAGAGTTCCTCGTGAATTTTTACGAAGAAATATTCCGTGCGCGAACTTGTAAAATCATTCGTTCGAGCTACGCGAAATCGTATCGAAACTCCATCGAGGAAATAACGAGAATATAATTGTACTCCTACGTACGATCATAACGCAAGAACGTTACTACTGTTCGCTCTTGCGTCACATCCGCTCGCATATACGGATCAACGCGTTCCTTGTCCGAGAATCTTGCGTGGCCTCTTCGTGGAACTCGACTTCGACGTTTCTCATTCACGCATTCGCAGCTGACATACATTCGCGTTCTATTTGAAATATCGTTTAAAATGACGTTTTTCGTCGACGACGTTTTTATCGGACCGTTCGGATAGTAGCGATCTTCGGTAGACGGCATTAGAACGGGTCCGAGTAGATCGGAACGATCGAGAACGATAACGAATAAAAGGGTGATATTTCAGGCAAAGTTTGGTCAGGATTCGTCGATTCTTAGTTTTATACGCTCTTAAATATGGAAGGAAGCGAAGTGCATCATAGGCATTCGACGCTTTTCTTTTACCGGAAAGGCAAAGATGCCGCACAAGCGACATAGCTATTTGCTATAGCCGAAAGAACCGCGCTTAAATGGTTCGCTATGTTTAAGACCGATGATTTCGATCTCTAAGATCGAGAACGTCCCGATCGATAACGACCCTATGACTCTAACTTTCTGCTTTCGAATTTTCTTTAAAAATCCAAAGCGCGCCAATGAACATTGGAAAAGTTACGTCTCGCCTAAATTAATCGTCCTTCGCGCTGTTCTTTCCAGAGTTACCGAAAAATCGCCCGACAAGTCAGCACGCCCGACAGCGCACCAGCCGGTCTCGGTAGTCCACAGGCGGGCATCGGTGGTTTGCAACAGCACCAGCAGCAACAACAACAAACGCAGCAAACTCTGCACCAGCCTGATCCCATGCAGCAGGCCAAGGACAATCTAAACCCCGCGGCGAGCCAGCAATCCGGGGCTCTCAGAAACGGAAATCCTCCACCACCCGTCGTCTCCATGGTAAGCATCGCCAAGTCCCTCTCCGTCTCTCTCGTTTAAGCAAGAATTCGATCGAGTCCGCGGTGCTCCTGGTTGACGTCGCGGTGACAAAACGTTTTCGCGACTAACGTCGAGACGATTCCGTTCGAAGGACCCTCCCATCGATTATCTCGTAATAGCGTTTCACGGTTGGAGTCACCGCGAAATATCGTCATCGTCTATTTAAAGAATTTAACGTAACGCGCCTTAGTCGATAGGAAATCGATATTTTCCGACTATTATGCGCTGCATTTCAATGCGATCTATGGCAATTCTCGTTAAGCGAGGCTTATCGCGTTCGCTATTCGGTTATCGAGCGATGATTGGTCAAGCACCTGCGTTCTGTCGGCTTTTTTATTTTCAATTTGGGAGGGAGGGAGGGAGGGAGGGGGAATCTTTACCGTCGTCCCGTTCGAAAGCGTTCGTCCGTTTCTTTTGTCTGTCGTCGTTTTACGTTTCGCTGCTGGCGTTTTATATTTTGTGAATCGTCTCTCTCCTCCCTCTCTCTCTCTCTCTCTCTCTCTCTCTATGGCTGGCTTTCGCAGCAACGCGCAACACGGTCGGTACTCGAAGGAGCAAGCGTTACTTTAAGAGAGCGGTCTCTTCCTACGCTGTAATGCTAAACCCAGAACCTTGACCCAGACCTTTACTCGCCGTTTCGCGATCCACTTCGACGCCGACAAACTGAAATTGAATTAATATCCTTGGCCTCTGACAAGGCGACGCGATATTATACATCGTTCCGTTGGCGAATCGTTGGACGCGGAGGAAGCGATAAAAACACCTCGATCACAAGTCGATCCCGTCCGAGGTTTCTCCTTTTATTTCGAAAGCGTACGGTCGTAAAATGGAATCGCGAATTAAAGCGAAATTTCGATGGCGCAGGAAAGTTTCGGCGTCGTATTATGTACTTTTGGGCGATATCGTGGCACAAAGCGATACAACCGCGTTACCCGATGTTGGCCCGTTAGCGTGGTATACGACATGAAATTACATCCATCGGTGGTATGGTTCAAAGTTCAAGCGTACTGTGTTTCTTGGCGGCTAGACGATCGAACGAACGGCACTCGGTCGTTTCTCCAAAGCGTTTATCGAGCTCGTGTAATTTTCATGCTCGATGACGTTACGGGGGGAAGGCCATCTTTCTTTCGCAACTATCGCTTCACCCTGCCGAGAGAGTGACACGAGGTACAACTTGTAAATCGATGCTCGATTTCTTGCTCGATAACAATAATTCATGGCTGCTTTCTTCTCTTTCAATCGTACTTCGTGCTCCTTGCGAGCGTGCCTTTTCCATCGCAAAACTACGAGAGGCAAATGCCGTGCCGGTAATCGTCTTAACCGCGCCAGCGGACCAATAACGTTCTTACGCGGTTTTAGTTAAAATCGACCGATCTTTTTTTAAACGAATTCTTCCGTTTCGCCTTTCGAGCAAAAATCGTCTCTTCAGCGATTCGCTTCTGCTAACGCGCCAGTTAAAGATGCTTACTCGGTTTTCTCTTTAACCGCTTCTCTCTCTGCTACTTCAACGCGAGCAAGTAACGTCACTACTCGTGACTCCCGCATAAATATCTATGAACGAAATTAAATTCAGAGACAAAAAGCGCTAACTGACGCGCGGTTAAACGGAGCTATTTACATTCATTTACGTCGAGCAAACGCGTATACACCTACGATGTGAAATTAAATTCTATCGCGCTGTCGCATTTTATCGCACGACGCTCGTGAAAAGTGAACGAATAAATGCAGCGCGAGCGCGAAATCACGCGGTAAAATCAAAACGATCGTTCGAAATAAAAGCGGCGGCTCTTCGATTCGATCGCGAACGATCGCTCGGCTCGCTCGAAACGCGTTACGTCGATACTTGCCACGGCGTTACGCGAAGAATCGAAGCCTCGGGAACGCCGTAAAGCGCGCGTCGTTTTCACTTTTCGCGAGGGAAGACGGTGCCTCGGAGAGAGACAGAGAGAGGGGGGCATACGTGCATCGAGATTATAAATCTCTCGAAGGAATCGAGCCACGTTGTTCCTCGAGGCGGTCGTTGAACGTGTTTACCGCGATGGCCTATCGACCCGGAAAAGCTGTCGGTCGACATTTTTATCGCGGGAGCTTCCCTAGGAAGCTGATCTCCGGTAACATCTCGACTACGTGTTCTCTTCCCGTCGGTCGGTCGGTCGGTCGGGTTGGAACGGAGCTCGCTGGCTCGGAGAGAGCGAGAGAGAGACGCTTAGACCAAGGGAGAGAAGAGGACGGACGGTAGCCGGAGGAAGGAAGGAATGCGGTTCTTCGCATTCGACTCGAGTGTATATCTCGCCTCCTCTCTCGGCTCCGACGGTGTGCGAGGTTACTGGGCAAACCAGTCTGCACCGACGACGTGTGTTTATGTGCCAACCGTGCGCTCGCGCGCATTCGAAAGAATCCCTCTGCGCGAGAGTGCGCGTATACGTTTAAAATACGTATATAATATATACGCGCCATACACACGCACACATACATATATATATATATATTTATATACGTATCCTCGTAGCGTCTTCTGGAGTTCCACTCGGTCCGTGCCTCCTCCGATCGCGCGTCGGCCGTCAAGGTCACGCGTAGACGGTCCGTCGAACTCTGAAGAGCGTAGTAAGTCGCTGCCGACTGGTAATACAAAGTCGACGCGAAGAGCGTGCCACGTCGAGTGGAACTCGACGATGCCACGAGTGGGTGCGCTTGGCAGGTCGGCCGGATTCGCCTTGATAATTTGGCGCGACGTCCTCCGACAGCCGATCCGCTCCATCTCTCTCGATCGATCGACGGATCGCGAGTAATATCGAATCAATTTTCGGGACTGTACTCGGAAGGAAGTGTCGCGTTCCTTGACGATCATCCAAATCGTCCAAGCGGTATCATCGACCACGAATAAGCGGAAAGGAGGAAGAGAAAAAGGCAACCGTCAGTCGAACCTACGAAAGAGTCGTAAAAGGCAGAGACAGCCACCACAGGCACTCCACTCGCATCCTAGCCGTGCGTTCCCTCTTCTCGCGCTTCCTCCACCTACGACTCCGCTTCGCCCTTCGCCTCGCAGCTCGCCTCTTTGCTCTTCGTTCCCCTCTCTTTCTCGCCCTTCTTCGTTGCCTCCTCTCTTCTCTCTCTCTCTCTCTCTCCCTCTATTTCTCTGTGTGTGTCCCTGTCTGTCTCTGTCGTTGGGTCGACGGCGGTTCCTGTTCCTGCGGGTATTGATTCGCGTTGGCGGGCGGTCACCGCCCCCGCAGTCGCCGTCTGCCGGTAGTCTACCCCTGCCCCCAACGTTATGCTGCCATTTCGGTAGCCGATCCCTCCACAGGCTGCCTCCTCGCTCGCCTCTCCGCTTCGCCACCCTTCCTCTCGTCGCGAACAAAAAGGAATACGCGTCGTCTCTGGTCGAGCGAACGCCTCGCAAAACGAATCGCCTTTCGTCATTTTCGACGTATCCTTTTCTCTCGTTTCCTTTGAAAAATCGCCTTCGAAGGGTGATTTTTTCGTACAAGTCCGCGAGACTCGCTCCGTCGATATCTTCGGAAAAAAAGAAGGAATACGCGAACGCGAGCGGATTATTTATAGGGACGGATATTGCGCGCACGCTGTTAAGCGGACGATAACGTTTACGCGAAGGCGTATCGCAGAACGAGTCAATAAGAGTTCGCGAAAGCGTGTCCCGACCGAGTATGAGTCATGGCGTAACGAGAACGCGTGTACGATTTTATCGTCCGAGAATTATGACGTACGGTTCGAACGAATTCATCCGTCCGTCGCTCGTTTTTTTCTCTTTTTTTTTTGTCACTTCTAAGTTGTCGGACTATTTTCATTTTTAATTTCGCTTCTCCCTCTTTCGAATATTCCTTTCGACGCGACGAAAATCAATGGAACGTCGTGGCGCGCCAACGCTCCAAGTAAATAAAAACGACGAAGATCGCGCGCGCGTCGTCACGAAGTCCGCTCTCTCACTTATCGCCCATGGCGTTCGTTATTTTACCACGCTCCGCCTCGGTATTTCACGGCGCGGTTTATCGGTCGTGACGAATCCAACGGCGATCGTCGAATCGTAGTTTTCGATCTCGTTTCTCTATTTTTCGGAGATTCGCTTTTAATCGAAGGTTACGCGAAATCGCTTGCAACGAGCCAACGACGTCGAAATCATTCAAAATTCCAACCTAAATCCTAAAAGTATCTACATATTTTTTTTTAATCGGATGACAATGAGTACAAATTATACAATTATGTAAGTATATTTATAATACTGTTCCTTATACGGGGCAATGCAGTGAACGCTATTTCGTTGCTCTGTGAACAAAAGGGAAGAATTTTTATTTATTCGTCGACAAGTATTTACACTCTTACTATCTACGATTATAATCTACTATAGACGTTACCTATGAACGAAAGAAACGACGATCAATGTTCACACTTATCTATCTTTATACTTTCACTCCGAATCTATATACTCTGTCTAAATATTGTTCCGCGTTTTCTCTCCTGACCAAAACCTTTCTTCCCTCTTCCTTTTATCCCTCGGTCCCTCTATCGGTCTTTTCGGTAAGCGGCGCTAAAGAAAATCTACTCTCTTTGTATATTTAATTATTATATGACCTAACGTAATTATATTATATAAAGACAAATGGTTAGGCAGCGGTTTCGGCTTTCTCGGAGAACCTCGTTCATCCCCTGGACTCTCTCTCTCTCTCTCGTCCCTTCTACGGCTCGACTACGCTTTATCGCTTCGTTACCTTGGCCAGTCTCTCGTCTTAACACCGAATACAAAGGCCAAATATCTCGAAAGAATGGCAGGGTAGGCTCGGAAACGTCGTGGTGGAGGCGAGGGCTTCTCCGAATGGTGAAATCGGCGATAGCCGGCGTTAATCGCGCATTTCGACGCGTTAAACGCGCCTCGTAAAACGGCGCATACGCGCCTATCTGCATACGCAAACGCGGTCGGTGTCGCGCTACGTTAATTGGCAATATCGTAGCGATAAAGGAATCAGCGGCGTTGCCGGCGTATCCATCGAAACGCGCAATTATGCAGTAAACCAAAACCGCGAAATGCTGGGCGATCGTTGCCCGTACGCGAATTGCGTCCGACCGCGAAGCACGTGCGGTTTTCTCTTTCGCAATTGGCCGTGATGGTTACGCGCGTGTGCGTGCTCACCCCGCGGTCACCGCTGGCCGCGGGGACAACGACGCAGTTGCACGAGCGCCAACTCCCTCCCAACACCACCGAAGGATCATCCTTTAGCCGAAGCTCGAGAGAGCAAGCTTCCGAAAAGAATCCCTCCTTTCCTCGACTGTCCTTTTTCCCTTCGTTCGTCCTTTTCTTTTTTCTTAACCATCGCGATCGAAAATCGCCTTCGTCGATTTAATTAATCGCCAATCGAGAGCCGATTTTTCTCCACGGCCGATTCGAGACGACGTTGACAACGATTCCGGATATCGGGAACGTTCGATCGTCGTCACGGTCGAGCGACAGGCCGAGGGGCCTTGGAGATCGACTTGGACGCGGCAAAATAAGCGTAAAAACGCTTACGTCGCCGTCGTCGCGGTAATTTCTCGCGATCGTCGAACGCCGGCCGATCTCGTCGTTACTCCCGGCGTCCCTTTGACGACGCGCAATCTGCGCCTCGCTATAGAAAAAAATCCGTCGGTGAGAAAAGGGAATAAAAGAGAGAGAGAGAGAGAGAGAGAGAAAAAAAATAGAGCTAGACACGAACCCGACAGAGATTCGGTTCGTTTTACAGTCAAAGGGACGCTCGAAAATGCGGTCGGCTCGCTCGTTGCCACCGTCCTATATAAATAGCGCGATAAAAGTTGTTTTACTGCGCGAACGATTTCGTTTTATCGGTTTTCGCGCCGTGTACGACGGCGGCGGCGGCGGAGGACGCGAGAGCGACAGCGAATGGAGCCGCGTAAATGCCGCGAACGTATGCAACGGAGCCGCGATGGAACGGGCGAACGCTGACGCATTGATAAATGAATTTTCGCCGTGGCACCTACCTTCCAACTCCGCACACGCACGCACGCACGCACGCACGTACGTGCCTCGGAGGGTCCAGCATCGCGTGGCGCAACCCCCGATGGACGCGAAGCGCTTAATGAAATAAACGTATCGATATGGGACTGATTGTCGTGGCTAATTCGTCGATAAATTCGTAACACCGTGTCGACTTCGTTTCGCTGCCGTTGCCTCGCTTCGACCTCTCCGCCAACCGATAACGAAGCGAGTTCCCACCTCGATCCTGTAAATATTTAATTCTACCGCGCGGAATTTCTCTTCTCCTCTTCCTCGCGCACCTCATTCGTCTCCCCGATTCCTACCGGTCGTTCTTTCGATGCTCTTTGTCCCTTTGCGAGCGATCGAGGGTTAAAGAAAGACGGTGGAAGGAGAGAGACGTAGGGAGAAAGGAGCCACCGGTGGATGAAAACGGGCGCGCGTCCGGAGGTGACGAGAGGGAAAAAGGGAATCCGTATTCAGCGAGTCGTCGAGTTGTCGTAACACGCCGCGCAAAGTGGCTGCCCTAGAGAGTAAGCGTGGCGTGGAGAAGGAGGAGGAACGGTAGAAGGTGGCGGAAGTGGTGCCGACGGACGAGAAGGGAGAGTAGGTACGAAAGGTCGAGGGCGATGAACTTACGGCAGGGGTTGAGGTGGCGGAGGGGAAGGGGGCGGATGGCGGCGTGGGTCTCGAGGGTTATGTTTGGGTGCTGTCGCGGGACATCCCGTTTTATCACGCCTCGGGTTCGCCTTGCCCTAGGTCACGGTGCCACGAGAACGGAAGGATTTTCCTTCGAGGGCACCGGAGAAAGCGTGAGAGAGAGAGAGAGAGGGGGGGGGGG
>JAITYT010000326.1:570414-581244 GCA_025433975.1 Liostenogaster flavolineata
GGGAAATACCTACATACATGGCATAAATGTTTCCGCTTCTGTTGCTTCCTTTCGTTGAAACATCAGTTTCGTAAGTAAAATGAAGTTCAACTACAAGGTCCACCGGAGCCCGGCTCGTACTACACGTACCTTGGAGCAGCTGCAAGCCTGCCCGATCTACGGAACGATCTCGAAAGAAGAACCGGACTTAAGGGAAACGCGATTAGATTCGAGAAGGTCATCTATACCGGCAAAGAGGGAAAGACTACTCAGGGCTGTCCAATGGCTAAGTGGGTAAGCGATATCTTGCTAATCGTCATCCGTTATCCTCGTTCCTTTACCTTGGTCTCGCGGACCAATTTTTCAATCGCGCGTATATAAGAATCGATTACATTCTCGCAATTATTTTATGTCGTACTCTGACGATGGGATTATAATATCAGTGATTCGCTAGATAATACGACGTTCTGGTGTCGAGGAGAAGATCCTTTCGATAGTGAAACACCGGCAGGGTCATAAATGTCCGACCGCGTGGATCGTTGTAGCCATGGTCGCTTGGGAAGGTGTACCGACTCACGAAGCCGATCGAATTTACTCTCTTTTGAGTCACAAACTCAACCGTTTTGGCCTTCCTACAACCAGAAGATGCGGCACGAACGAGCCAAGAACTTGCGCTTGTCAAGGGCTCGATCCTGATACTTGCGGAGCGAGCTTTTCTTTCGGATGTTCTTGGTCTATGTATTACAACGGTTGCAAATACGCCAGAAGTAAAACTGTTCGCAAATTTCGATTGTCCGTACGATCGGAGGTGAGACGTTTGCGATAAATATGAAATATTTCTCACGTTCTCCATTCGTGCCTTTCTTACGCGCGCAATAATTTATGCTATTTATTATAGGAGCAAGAAGTCGAGGAAAGAATGCACGTTTTGGCGACTCTTTTGTCACCTTTGTACCTCAGTTTAGCACCGGAAGCCTTCAACAATCAAACGCAATTCGAACGAGAAGCTAGCGAGTGTAGATTAGGATTTAAACCTGGAAGACCTTTTTCCGGCGTAACGGCTTGCATCGACTTCTGTGCACATTCCCATCGAGATCTTCACAATATGAACAATGGTTGCACCGTGGTACGTTCGCTTTGTCGCACGATTCTTGATACGGTTATTAGCCGGACATTCGTATCGATACATCGCGAATATTTCGTATTCGCAGGTCGTCAGTCTTACGAAGCATCGAACACTGTCAAAACCAGAAGACGAACAACTGCACATACTTCCTCTTTACATAATGGACGATACGGATGAGTCTGGATCCAAAGAAGGACAAGAAGAAAAAATTCGATCCGGAGCTCTCGAAGTTCTTAATAAGTACGCGTTAGCTACGACGGATACGTTACTACGTTTACCGTAGGATCGTTCTACGTTGAGATCGAAGCGCTCCTATATGAACTCGATCGTTTGTCTTTCAGATATCCATGCGAAGTCAGAGTTCGATCGGTGCCTCTTCAGCCTTGTAGACGACACGGAAAGAAGAGGAAAGAGGACGAACCCGATACAGCTACGAGTAAGAAAGATACGCAAAAAAATACGACCGATAAAACGATGGAGGCAAATCGCGCAGCGGTGCATCAAGACGTATCTAGAACACCGGCGAGAGACGCGCAATTGTCTCTAGAAATGGCTTCGATGTTCGAAGGAATGGATGCGCAGCTTCAAAGTTCTCAGGTATCGTCCACGGTCCTCGATAGTCCGGTCTCTATGTATCAAGGTTGGGGTTATCAGGGCGAACAGCAGTGGGGTCGAAACGGTTGGCTCGATCAAAGGAAAAATAACTGGTTAAATCCTTGGGGAGAATATCCCTTCGGTGGATTGGAAAGGGACGCGAAAGTAGATCCCGACAGTACCAGCTTGGATGACATTAGGCCTCGGAGTACCGTTTCTCAGGAAGATCACAGACCGGGTTCTCGAAATTTACCAAACTCTACCGTGGATTCACCGAGAGGCAGTTACGGCCATTCGCCAAGGGGATGCCATCCTATTTCACCTAGAAGTTCTCATCCGGGAACGCCCGGTGAAATTCCTTACGCCGTGTCACCTAGGGGATGCCCGTCGACGTCGCAGGATCAAAAAATCATGTCACCGAGGAGCTCGACCTTTCCCGTAACTTCCGATGGAAGTTACGGCCATGCACCTTCCTCGAGATCCTATCAAAACATATTCGACAATAGACAAAATAGCGCATCTCCGAGAACAAATTACATTCATTCCTCGTCGCACTTGGATGCTACGCAAAAAAATTTATCTAACAGAGTAACGCAATCATCGAACGTAAGTAATTTTCGAAGCGTAAGTCAAAACTGCATGGAGAATCAACTGAAAACGAGACACGGATACGAGGCTAGTCAACAAAAGTACACTTTGCCATCGAATTACTTAGACTCGCAGAATTCTACGAGATTTTTATTACCAAAATCGCAAGCCGAGCCACCGTTTGTCTCGCGAATGCAACATCATTATGCGTCGCAACCGATTCAATTAGGAAGAAACCCAACCGCGTATCAGAATCCGCCCACGGATTCCAGTACAGCGGAGACACTGTCCGGTACTTCTTGCATGGACGGTAACGCCCACAAATCCTTCGACGGTCAAGGTTCGGATGCTTTACTTCAAAGCTCTTTGAACGTTCCATCCGCGAGTAATCAGCAATGCAACGCTCAAGGGCTTCACGGCTCGAACGATCAAAAGAAGTATTCCAATCGGTCGCACAGACAAGCGGACGTCAAGGCGTCCACGGTCAATCCGTTTCCATCTATACCGTCCGATCGAGGAGGTTGCGCCAACAATTGGAACGTCGTGAATTCATGGTGTTCCGATGCCGCGAAGGTGACCGATCATCAATCCGTTTTCAACGAACATCACAACATAGCCGACAGAGCGCATCACACGATGGACCATCAAAAGACACCTTGGATGGAAAGAATGCCAAGTTTAGAACAGACGAAGACGAACTGTTGGGAAACACCTTCCGAACCGTCACCGTTTCGAGTACCGAAAGGTAGACCACCTTCGAGGACACAGTCGAATCAAAACTTATCGACGGACGCCAATCCTTATCAGAATTCCTTTAGCCGTACTTTCCTAAAACCGCAAGAACCGACGAGGAACAGTGTTTTCGCGGATAGTTTGACCAACGGCATGCAAAGCGGTTGTACAACGAATCAAAATCATCAGAGGAGGAGCGATTGGGCGGAGGATAAGCTGAGAGAAGGATTCCACGATGGCAGGCAAGAGATCGCCAATCCGAATCCTAGTTGTCTAACTTGGGCGGAAGAGATGAAACAAGTTCAAGATTTTCACGCGATGTCTGGTTTGGCTCATCCTCACGCGTTTCCACAATACGGATATCCCACGTATCCGGTGTTCGACAAGCCCTATCCCAACACATGGGACGGATACAATTATCATCAGGCTTACCATCATCAAACTTCGGAGTATCCAGCGCAATTTTATCAACAAGCGAAACGCGATCCCTGCTTCCATTCGCCGCAATACGCCTATCAAGGAATGGCACCCTATCAAGGTCTGAATTCAACGTGGCCAAGGTGGGACGCTTCCCGTTGGGATATCTACGGACCGTCGCCTTATTTCCCGGTTTTACCCGAGCCACCTCCGAAGGCGGAGCCACTCGGAGAAGTAGCCGATTACTCCGACAACGAGGAATGCTTCAAAGATCCACAAATGGGTGGCGTAGCCATCGCTCTGGGACACGGTAGCGTCTTATTCGAATGCGCGAAGCACGAGATGCACGCTACCACGGCCTTGAAGAAACCAAATCGTTTGACTCCAACGCGCATCAGTTTGGTCTTCTATCAGCATCGTAACCTCAATAGACCGAGACACGGTTGGGACGAGTGGGAAGAGAAGATGCGTCTGAGAAAATTGGGAGTCGTAACGACTGCAACTAGTAGCGCGTCGGTGACGTCGCAAGCGGCGCCGACCGTCGTTAGCAGTCCCGGTAGTACGGTTAACAGCGAAAAATTCACGCCACTCCCTCATATACCGACGGTTCCGAGTTCGCAGTTTATGATGCGTTCACCTACCTACACAACCATGACCTGGACCACGCTGTTTCCCATGCATCCGTGCATGATAACGGGTCCTTATCAAGAAGGAGGGGCCATCGGATGAGTGATCGACGCGAGGTACGATTCCGGTCGTCCATGACTGTGAGTCGTATCGGGAGTTGAACGAACGAGCTAAATGATTCGCCGAAATTGGCGAGACGGAAGAACACGGATCGAGCGATCCGCCCCGCGTCGCCTGGTCGGCCGACAAGAGACGAGTCCCCGTCGAGTCACGCAGGGGAACGTGGAACAAAGAGTCCAAGGCTTCGAAGCATTGACATCATCCCGCCTCAGGTCCGTTTAGGCAACACTTTCTTTTTCGTTCGGAAGGACGTGCGAGCGAGCGAACGAGCCAAATCCCAAAGAAATATCGTACGAGGGCAAGCAAAAAGAGCCGTTGTCGTCCTGTAAAATTTTAGACTATTATTATCTTTGTCTTACGCATGTATAGTTAATTATCGACGAAGCAACAAAACAAATCGCACTGCCATTTTTCTATCACGCGTTTTGCAAGCGACGGAGAATCGAAGCAAAACGAGGAACAAACGGAAGGGTGTCGATTGAGAGGCACGCATGATTCCCTCACCTTTTACGGGACTTCCCCTTTTTATACGAAGTTTTTTTGTTAAAGCCACGGTAAGCATGTTATTACGTAAAAGCAAAACGCAAAAAAAAGACAAAACAAACACGGCGCACGCACGAGGCGGATGGTGAAAAGTTAAGGGAGAGGTCTTTTTAACGTGCGACGTCTACGATGAAGCGGAAAACGAAACGAAGATCGAGACGGTAGAGAGGAGCTTTAAAAAACGAACGAAGAGGGGAGAAACGGATAGAGAGAGACTGATAGACAGAAAAACGGACAGACAGTAAAACTGTATGAAGCAGCTATGTAAAAGGCATGAGCATTCATGGAAGATAGACATACCAGGGGTTGGTCGTAACCGAAGTTATTTTCGTAAACGCGGAAACTCTAGCGATCGGCTATGTCTTACCGTGCAAAGACTTTGATACGATAGACTTTAAATAGCGTATTTGACTGTACACTTAAACTAATATCATTACGCGTAACGGTTTCATATTGGTAGCACTGTAATTTTATTAGCTAGTCCATGTCTAGGCGACGAAGGTGAAACGCGACGCAGACTCACACGCAGACATGCACGATACGTCAAAGATATAGAGCGTGCGCGCGATCGACTTAATCTCGCCTACACTTTGCGTACACCATACGAATCACGATTTCTTCGATATGGCACCGACACCCATCCTTCCAATCTCGCGTGCGCGTATCCGCGAAAACCCGCCCATCTACGACAAACCGAAGGACACGCACACACTCACACAAAGTATACGTTCACGCGCGCGCTAGACACATACACAAAAATACACGAATCCACGCACGAATCCACGCACGCACGCACGCATGCACGCACGCACGCACGCACGTACGCACGTAAGCAAGCGCGAACATACGTATGGAAAGAATTTTCGCGTTGAGTACCATCGATACGTCGTTATTGGACATTTTCGCACATTCGTAATACATGTTCCATTGATTACCTAATCGTCCAGTAAAGCGTTCAGCAAAGTAATAATACGCGTTAGTTAGGCGAGTTTTTGTAAAAGCCATTGCACAATATTAAACACCTCGGATTACGCACCGAGGGGATTTCGTACACCCACGGATAAAGTAGCGACACATGAAAATGATCTCAAGTTTTAAACTAATTAAACGGTAAATAATATTTCATTTCTAGCCTATGTACATTGCGCTTCTTATTCTCATATTTATTTGTACGCACGCGTTTGCACATGTAGCTGTTCACCAAGTACGTTTAAAGAAAAGACGCGCGAAAATACTAACCACTCGTCCTTCGGGTCGGCTGAGTACAAAGCATTTTTTTTCCTAACAATCATACAGAATGCATGTAGGGACGCGTTTCAACAATCTTTTGACAGGTACGGCCGTCAAATGACGAGCGTCAATACGTCTTTTTTTTCGTAACGCGTTTGACGTTCTTCCTATTGGCTTTCTTTTTTTTTCTTTTTTACTTTCTCGCTTCAATCCAAAAGAATAAGAGACGATGAAAAGTAAAGAGTTAGAAATACCGGACGTTCGACGTGGACGTTTAAGTACCGCTTGACGTATCCGGGAATGAAACGAAAGGATGAAGGCACGCATAGGTAGTACTCCAGGATAGAGTGGAAAAGTTCTGTACGGAGTCGCCCGATTATCCTAACAGCGAATAACGTTTCGTTCGCACACGATCGACCCGCGACGGCGAAACGAATACGAATTTGGTTTCTTGTCGTTCGGCCTTTGTAAATATTAGGCGAGTTTTATCATTTCAAAACGTCCCGCGCCTGAGATTCGAACTCTTATGTAACCTTCTATCATTTTCATTTTAGAGTGTAAGTGTAATTAATTAAGGACTTTAGAGAAAGAGGGAGAAAATAATAAGGGGTTAGGAAAGTGGATCGACGCGTACATGGTATTGCATAGTTAAAATTTTACCTATTTATTTATTGTCGTAACGACTTTTATGCTCGATCCTATAAAGGATAAATTTAGATGGACTTTTACATTATTTGACGTGGTCTTAATAATAATTGAGTCTACGAGATCGAGTAGACGTAGTATAGTATCGTTCGATCGTAAATATTTTATACATATATAAATATTATATTTATATATGATATAAATATTATATGATATATGTATATGTATATGAACAAATCATACGTATATGGTATAGTATAATATTTATATAATATATACTATATGAATATACGCACGCACACACACGCACGCACCCACACGTACACACGCGCACACACACACGCACACACACACACACACACACAAACACACGAAGCGTGGGGTAAATGTTAAGCGACGACGAGTAAGAGTAAGAAAAAAGATGATGATAAAGGAAGTTTTAAGACAGAAGCGTCCACCCCTCGCCCATTGGAGTATTATAAGAATCATTAATATATTATCGTTCATTATTAACTCATATTATAATAATTATAGCAACAAGTAATAATAATTAGTCGTATAATCTAATTTAATCTATTATTTATTATATAAGTTTGACAAAACGTTATTGTAATTTACTTTCTAGCTTGAGATCGAATCATCGAACTCGTAGAAAGTGCGTCGTGTCTTTTACCGTTTGGTCGTTCGTTCCTTCGATCCATCGTCTTGCGCGTATACTTGTTGTTATATTGACGGATCGAACGTCGTCGATACGCGGTTCTTTTTTTACGCTAGTCTTTATTTTTACTATTATTTACACCGTGACGTTTCTCAATCGTTAGGCTGTAACTCCGTGAAAGAACGGCGAAGTACAACGCGTTTCCATGCATATCACGAATTCCTCTCTATCTCCAAAGGAACGACGAATTCGACGCGTACGGTAACCGGACCTTTGTTGTTCCTTCGTCGCACCGTCGTGTTCGGAAGAAAACGAAAAAAGAAAAGAGAAAAAAATAAGAACGAGGGAATGGGAAGAGTAGATAACGAATTTACCGAGACGATCGGGCAACGATGCCAACGATATGAGCAAAAGACACATTGCCAAAATCAAAAATGTCACGATGCAACTTTCATTCGATGCTCGAATCCGAGCTATTCCTAATCTATTCCAAATTTTTATATTAGCTAAGTTGATCATATACACTTTGTTTTCGCATTTTGGATTACGTGTAAGGACGGACAGTGATATACTTGATGCACAACGTCATTTAATTTCGTTTCGTAATGCTTTCATTGGACAATCCAGTCTTTCAATGCTTTCAAATGCTCAGACAGAGATAAGAGTACAAGAAATCATCGCGTATCGTATCCAGAATCGCTGGATATTACCTTTTACCTTTGATCGTGGTCGGGAGCACACGACCGAGGAGAGAAACGTGATTTAACGACGACGACGACGATGATGATGATGATGATGATGATGATGATGATGATGATGATGATGATGATGACGACGACGATGACGACGATGTTAAAAATGTTTGGATATTATAGTGAAATATGAATAGATACTTTACAAATATGAATACGATTAAGCGATGTAGCTGCGCGAGTTATGGCAAGTAATACGGAAACAAAGCGTACTCGTTCCTTTATCCTTGTGCGTCCGCCCCTGATTCACCGATTCCCATCGCAATCGATAAACGTAATTTCGATACTTTTTATACGATCGAGAGGCTTCATTTTCTTTAACTCACTTTACATTCTGTCGGGCTGACAATACGGGATCGCACGTAACGGTTTCCTTTATAAAATTTTGGTTCGGATCGTCGTAGCCAAAAGTGAGCTGCCGATCGAAGCGCTCGTTATTCTCAGAGATACTTTCATTTCTGTAATAATTTTGAACTACTAAAGAGGGAAATATCTTTCGAAGAACTTCCAAATCGCGTGCATATTATGAATACGCATTTATAAGTCACGCCGTGACGTTCGCGCGGCGATAGCCTCGCGCACGGCACGACGCGACCAATTACTTCCATCTATTGCCGATAAAAAAAGAAAGAAAAGTTAAAAGAAGAAACGCGGAGAACGTTTTCCTTGCAGATTTATACAAAGCGAGAACTCAAAATTTTAACGCGACGATGCCAAAATAGTATTAAAGGTAATAATTAGAACGTAAAATATTTGTAATAGATATTAAACGAAAACTATCAAAGCAAAGTACGTAAGGAAGGAAATCATTTTTAAAAAGTAACACACTAATTACTAGAGGAGACAACGTCGAGGACGAAGAGCACTAAAAGAAATAAGATAAAAAAAAAGATTACGATTGAATAAAACTCGAACGAGTAAGAAAAAGTTGAAAAATGTATTTTTTCTTCCAATGCCAAAAAGATGCCATTTTGTTTTATACGAAAAAACCTATGAAAAGCCATAAAAAAAGCGAAGTGAGAAAAAATTTTAAGAAGTAGTTTGTAGAGAAAGTATGTAAGTGTAACAGTGAAAAAAAAAAACTTGATGTATATGTCTCGTGAAATAAACTTGTCCGCCTTATGATGATGAAGCAGAATACAATAGGGGAACGAATAAGAAGTAACAAAAAATAAACCAATATTTGTAGTTTACAATAACAGAGTTTGAAAATAAACAATAGTATAATAAAAAAAAACACTCACACACACACACACACACACACACACACACAGCAGTGTTGCATTGTCCAATCATACCTGAGGTGCAAAAATCGTGAGATGTACGTGCACGATGTAAATTCTGAAATATACTCGGGCAGGAGAGTGGCGCGCGTGTACGCGCGTACACGCGAAAACGGACGCATACGACAGATCGCAACGCCCGCGCTCACCATTTTTGCATTTTGGTACCAAAATATCCCCGTGTCCCTGCAGGGCATGCGCATATAGCGTTATGTATACACCAATTACATATGTACATATATTTTTGGACAAAACCGTGAAGAAATTTTAAATCGAAATTAGGGCCACGACGTGAAAACGTGATTGTCTCGTCGGACCAGCTTGTTCTCACGTGCGTTGCGCGTTCTCTATCCGAGAATTCGTCGGAATCGCGACGATCGCGCACGACGAAGAAAAAGATCGAAATCGCGTCGATCGTTCGAATGGCTCGGCCGATCACTCTCCATGGCCACGCCACGTGCACCGAATTCTCGGATGGATCGGCAAAGCAATCTGAGATCAAATCTGTCGAGATGCCTCCTACACGCGCCGACCCCAAATGTATTTATGAATATTTATTTACGCGAGATTACAGAAAGGAAGAAAATCTAATATATTGACGATGACATAAATGGTCGTAAGTTAAGCTGTAAGTTTTTTAATAAATATACTTATACCTTTAAAGCGTTCACTTTCGCCGTTTGCTCGGAATACAGAAAATGAATTAAGAAGAGCGAGAGGAACTGCGAAGCAATGGAAAGAAAGACTCATTTCGACGATAAAAAAATAAATAAAATGAAATAATGTTACTCCGCCGTAAAGTAGGCAGGTTAACTCGGATAAAAATGCGACGTACATTGGTCGGTGGACGTAAAAAGTGTACGTGTTAAACAGGTGTGCTTGAGCGATGGACACGTTATGCTTAGAGTATGGTAGCGAGTAATAAACATAAGTAATAAATTAAGTGATTATTGCTATCAATGATTATTATTGATATAAGAGTACATTTAGACGAGAGTATGTTATAAGTCAGTTGTAATTGTCCTTTGTGAATATACATAAGGAAGAAACGATAAATATAAGAAACTTTTATGAGTAAACGATGCATAAGTCTGTTTTACTGTACACACCCGATACGCGCCTCTATGCCGGAGGAGACCGCAGCGCCGCGCGATATCCACCGTCGTAACGAACATTAGCGAAGGTGAAAATTACCCTATTCTCTCGTATCTCGTTATTATTATTTACATTTTTACAAGAGGCAAATACTTACAAGTTCGACTTACTTCTTATTAAATCAAACACACGTAAGCCTTTTCAACGAAGTCCGAGTAACGTATCGAAAAAATGACGAGCCTCTAAAGGTACAAGACGAAACGTTTCATTCGTTCTTTTCCTTTCACGATTTCGTCGTTACGCGCTTACGTACGAACTTCTCTCGTAGCCTTAATTCGAATAAAAGCTTTTTATCGTTCAGCTTTGGCTTTCGTAACGGCTGCGTATTTCTCGATCGTCTATCGAAGCTATCGTAAGCGAGAATCGCTAAAAAAAAAAAAA
>JAITYT010000326.1:589548-600982 GCA_025433975.1 Liostenogaster flavolineata
CATACATACGTACGTACATATACGTAAATGTACGTCTTTCAACGACATAAATTCCTGCGTGACATCGCATCGATTCGTTCGCGTTGAAACGCCACGGGCGGGACGTACCTCACGACTGAAAATAAATTTTGGAAAGCTACACGGATAGAACGGTTTTTCTAAATATCATTGAAGGTACGTCTACGAACGCGCGATCGTTGTTAAGAGGTCACAATTTGAAGTTTCTGCCGTTCGCGGAATCGATCAGCATCGTCCTCGTTTTATACACTCTACTTATATCGATTTCGTTTTAGCTCTATTAGTCGTAAATAATCTGCTCGGTATTTACAGAGATTAGATACAAAATTATAAACAGTTTTTAGTACAAAATAATTTTATGACTATAACGATTAAGGTTTTAATAGCGTAGAACAGACATGGGCGATCATTCGTCGTTCGCGGTGATCGAAACCGTTCCACATTGGTCAGTTACGTTACGCGACGGTCGATGTTGCGTACGTTCGGCTACGCGCGTCAATTCTAAGTTGTCGACACTTCGCACGTGATGTTTGCGTACCGCGAGTCGAACGTTACCCATGCCATAGAAGATATAGCTATGCGAGCTTTTCGCCAGTCCTTCCGGTTAATCCTAGACTTCCCTCGATTCCACGGTTCATCAACGATTATCAATGTTCATGAAAAGCAACTCGGTACGCAACCGATATAAAAAGAAGACTTTGGTTTTCAAGGTTATCGAGGCGACATAATTCGGACAGACTATCGATACGGGTTTGCAGCGAGATTATCCCTCGTAAAGTTTCAAAAGTATAGTAGTAGAGATTTCGGTGAGCCGTGAAAACTTAAGTATCGATCGTTCTCGAGATCCATCGTACGGCGATTAATCCGGAAATTGCGATGTTTCGTCTCTTCGTTCTAATTTAATCACCGATGACGGTTAAATCGATAACGACTTTGTCAGAGCTCGAATTCTTTGCAACGAACTTAATTGCTCGACGATTGGCGTAGAAGGCGCACACTAGGTAAAAGTAAGCTATCTTTCCGTCTTCGATTAGAGAAAGGATTACGCTTCGACGAGTAGTGGAGCGTCACTACGATTGTCCTTTACAAGCGGTCATGCGTATATGCGAATCGAAGGTCGCGCGATAACGTCGTACACGATGATATGTAATCGTTGGAAAAATCATACGTCGAAAGAATAAGTTCGAGCGATCGAACGTTAAAACGAAGGTCGGCAGTGTCGCGGGCAAACGAGCTTCGATGAAAATATTTCGACGTTTCGTTACCGTCTCGTCGTTCGCCTCCGAAGCGAAATACGAAAAGTTTACGACGAACTCGAGCTTTTCTATCTTCGAAGAAAAATATGGAAGGTAATCCTTTCGCTATTGACACGTTCGAGCTGGTAGGTACAGGTAGGTACGTAGAGATATACTAAATTATCACATGAGTAGACAAGTGAGTTACTCGTTAGCAGTAGGGGCAATGATATAGCCAAAGGCAGCATTATGTTCATACCGATGAATCTAAACGCAACTACAATGCCTTCTCGTGATCGATGACAGGCGAAGCGAATGATCGAGACGAAGAACGATCGAAGAGATGAAGACGCATCCGCTTCTCAATCTTTACGCTAATCGCGCTAATACGAATTTCGATATCCTCGCAGGACGTTTCGTAATCTTACGGAGTCTCGCCTCGCGAAATCTCACGAACGGGATTAAACTTATTCGCGCTACGATTCGATCTATTGAAGCGTTTCGATTTTAGCGAGGCGACAAGCGATTCCAGTTACGTTTAAATTCAACGCTCGTACTTCGGATACGTATCGCTAATTCGCCGATTATCTACTCCTTACGTGGCGTTACATTAATTTATTATATAAATAGTATTTTAACATTGTAACGGTAACATCACCTATGCGTTAGATTATTAGATAGTTTTCTTAATAGTGTTCATCCGTCGTTGCTTCAGACCAGCCTCGATCGATCCTCCAAATCGATCGCAATCCCTATTGCTTGATTACGTTCCCTTCGATCGCGAAACGCTTCGATATGTCCAACTAATCGCGTCTTCATCGTTCCACGATTCCCGCGAGAGGCAAATACACCCCGATCAGGCATTTTCCCCGATCGATATCGAATCGTCAACGTTGCCTCTGTGAATAATTATAAATATTACGATCCTTATTACCGCGCGTCTACGCGATATACTAGTTTCATTGTTCCCGCCTATCATATAAAGTTACAATTATGATGTGTCAAAGTTCTGCCTTACAGCGCGCTACCACTCTCCTCCTCCACAGTCTAACGTTTTCATCGACGTTTCTCACACGAATAGTACCATACTCTAAATAACTTTAAACCTATAACTAAAAGAACGACGATGCTCTTACGCGGCAAGACGAAGTTCGTGACGTCACGCGGAAGAAAGAAGAATGCTCCCTCGCGTATACCGAACAACACGAATTTACAATGAGTGCAAGAAGAATGTACAGTGAGTCGCGACAGCGCAACCGACGCCCGAGTAGTCGTCACTCCTCCTATGGTATCTCGTCGTAGCCGGACTACTCAAAGACCATTTTTCCCCCGAGTCGCTCCACCTGCCCTTACGAATCTATCCACGTAGAGTGCTTGAAAATTCTATTTAATATATATATATACGATCGAATAGAGACAATCATACGCTCACACAATCACGGTCAATCACGAAGCACCCATTCGTACCCGTCTCGATCGCACCACGGCGATCGGTAGTCACAGCGTTTCTTACGTTAGTCCTAACCGACGTATTGCGATTGCTCGATGCGATTCGCGATACGCGAATCGATACAGCGTGCCTCGACGAGTAACGATCAAAGCTAACCGACCGATCGCGCGATCGTCAGGCGGCGCGACGAGCAGGAATGTACGCGTATTCGTACGATAGTTACGCGCTTATTGCTCCTATATTTCGACGACGAGCGGCGCCCGCGATCGAATAAATACGATACCCCTTGAGAATGAACTAGTGTAAGAACCGTAACTCTCTCTTATTGGATTGTCGATGTCACCGTCCGACGTTCGTCCGTCGCACTCCTTGCTTTATCCTAATTAACAGTTTTTTTTTTGAACTCTTTTCTCTCGCCCATCCGATCATCGAAGAACGTCGCATTAAACCTTAATAAATTCGAACGATTCTCGATCGACGAAGAGGAACGCGAGACAACCGTCGGAAGAGAAAGAAAGAAAGAAAAAAGAATAGGACCCGAAAACGGCCTCCCGAAACGCGCTTTTCACATGGATGAGTCGAAGCGATTCGAGGGACGATCGTCTCGTCGCGACCTTTTCGTCGATCGTCCTTTCGTCGCCGAGGAAAACTCGCTCTATCTCGTCTCGTGCGAACGTATTCATCGTTCCGACTGCTCCGTCCACTCCGAACGATGGAAGCGTTCCTTGGTGGAGCGAGCGTCGTGTGCATCGTGTCCGACGACGCGCGCATTTCAGTATCAAGAGGTCGGCGCGTAACCAAGGTTCTTCCGTTGGAGGAAGAGCGAGATCTCGCGGAAGGTGGGTCGTTCGTTCTCCTCCCGTCGCCAGCACTCGAGCATCAGGTCGTAGATGTCCTTGGAGGAGGCGGTGGGCCGCGGCAGGCGCTCGAAGAGGTCGCGCGTCTCCTCGTTGGCTCCGTCGTTCTCCATCGTGGAGTCGTCGCAATGGTGCAGCTGTCGAAGGCACTCCACCACCTCCTCGTCCGACAGGTGCTCGTACGGGACGCGTCTACCCAGGTTCAGAATCTCCCACAGTGTCACGGCGAACGCCCACACGTCGCTCTTCGTCGTGTACTTTCCCTGTCGCGGAAAAAATGAAGGATTTTAGTCTCCTTCCATTTGTCTCCTTTTCCAGCGTTAGAGATTCACGATCTAATTACGAAATTAGTCGAAATTATGAGATGGTTTGATTTTAAGTAGTTTTAATATTGAGTAATCGGCACCATTTTTTTTACTAAATTGACTATTAGATTAAAAAGACTATTAGACGTGCGCTTGGTTGGGAAATAGTCGGAGAACGGCGAATACAAAGTTGTCCCCTCGAAGGACCGCGAAAAGATTCGGTTACTTTCGAAATGACGAGGAACGCTCTTTTACGTAGACAGAGATGGAAATACGAGACTCACCAGAAATATGGATTCCCAGGCCATCCAACGAACTGGCACGGGTACGGCTCCGTCGACCTTGTAGTAATCGCAGGCGTACAGCTCGTTGTCGGTACCGAAATCGGAGATTTTGATGTGGTAAGCTTTTCCAACCAGGCAGTTCCTAAAATTCAGCGTACGGTAGATGGAACGATCTCGACGAGTTTCCTTTGTGCGATAAAACTAATTTTCTTGGTGGGACGCATAGGCGGTGGCGCGTATTCGAATTTCCATAGAAATCCGGACGTCCAACGAGCCGGGACGATAAAGGGGAATGGAGGCTTTGCGAGAAAGCGCGCGCGGCCGAAAGAATTCGGAAAACGATGTAACGATCGAATCGAACGATCGTAAGGCCAAGTTCGTCGTGATAGAGATTCGTTCGACGAGCATTAAGCCACTCGTTCGTTCACTTTGCCAGACGGATGGACGAGCGGAACGATAGCCGAGTATCCACGGTTATCGAATAAAGGGAATCGATTAATTTCGATGGAACAAAGCTCCAATTTGGAGGCAGAACGTCCGGGTAATTAGCTGCGCTTTATCGATCATTGCGTTCGGCTACCTCCTCGCTGCCGACCAACGAGAACGTTCGCGCATTTGTCGGCAAACGTGTCCGCCGCATAAAGGGAAATGACCACGTCGACGTTCAAATCCGCGTCTTCGAGTCTCTTCCATTCACGTTCGCCAATTCGACACGCGTCAAATCGGTAACCACGCAGTCTTTCGGGACGATAGGTTTTCCGATGCTCCCTTCCGATTTCGATCCTCCACGAGTCGAACTTTACCGATGGGTAAAAATAAGCTTTGGTAACGCGGATCCAACGAATATTAGGTCCACCGGAAAGTTCTAATCGTTTTTGAATCGAGAGAAATTAATACGTTTGGATAAATTAATTAATTACTGGACGATACGATTTACTCGTTATTAACCACCTCTTCGCGTATTTATCGAGTACGTACGTGGAAATGCAACGGTCGAAAAAGTCGATGTTGAAATTTCAGATGACGTTATTTGATAGAACTTTTCGACACGACAGAAAATTGTTCAGTTTCGTTAATCTTGTTATACGAAAAATGATATTTTCTAGCTCTGGAGGTCCCATATCAAACAATCTCACCGCTTATCAAACTATACGATAAAAAAAAATTGGAAAAAGTCGAGTATACCGAGGCATAAAAATGCTAAGCGATACGCGTTCAATTCGATGAACTTTTTCATCTCGATCGTCGATACGAGGAATTCATCGTATTTTTCTTCGACGATAGTACGAGAAAGTAATTATTCGCGCTTGCCGAACTAACGAAACGATTATCGCTGTTTACAGTGACCGATAGGAGAATCGTAACGTTGCCGAATCGAGGTGGAACGATCTTCCGAAAATCAGCGATCGCTTGCGCGGAAAACGATGGAAAAAGGGCTTCCCCGAAACAATACCCTGGAATGGAACGCACGAAGGAACTTTTTCGCGTGAATTGCGCGTCGAATCGAAAGCTCCTATAGAAGCGATTCGTTCTCGAGGGAGGCATCCCATCGGGCGGAATCGCAGTCACTCGGGCACGAAACCAAATCCTCCGCTCAAATATTCATACGACGGCGTAATGAACGGAGGGTTCTCGGTGGTCGCGTGCAAATTCGACGCAAAGATGACGCGCGCCAACTTGGAGAAGGTTCGTTCGGAAACGTCGCGGCCACGCGACTCCGCGACTTCGTCGTTCCACTCTCGGGATCGATCGACTCCGCCTCTAGGTCGATACGCGCAGCTAGGTGCTCGTGGAGAATGGAAAAGTCGAACGACGAGAGTCGCGGACGGATGAGAACGACGAAATGCGAAGGAACGCGGTTAAGAGAGAGAGAGAGAGAGAGAGAGAGAGAAAAAGAACCAGACGGACGTTCTCGTACCTATGTGTGCGTTCGTGCGTGTACGCGCGTGTGTTTGCATAGACGGAAGACACGAAAGAAAGTTCGGAGGGGAGGCGAAAAGCGAGAGAGTAGCGAGAGAAGAGAAGAGTACGGAAAGCCACTCTCCACATTCGTAATCGAAGTCGGAACAAAGGCGACTCCTGCCCACCTCCGGCCCTCACCCACTCGTTCGAAAGCGGAGTGTCGAACGTTCGTCCTCGTGCATCGATTCGATAGCCTTCGACAGCTGCACGGTGGCGTCGTCGTCGTCGTCGTCGTCGTTGGCATCGACGAATTTTTCCTACGATTTTTTCTTACGATTTCTTCCTACGCGTTAGTTTCCTCTTCTCTTTTCTATCTTCTATCGTCGCGCGACCTTTCAAACGGACACTTCGCACGGAGAGAACGAAAAAAGGGCGAGAAATCGTTGCGAGAAGAAGCGAACGTCACGCGGATAACATCGATATTCGCCGCGACGTCCATTTCCTCTTTTCAGGCTCGATGATACCGAGGAAGAATATATGCCGGTCGTCGATGAAATTTCCTGGGACGACGTCGATCCGTTCTTGCCTACGTTCGCTCGTCAACGTCATCGTTTCTAAGCAGGCTTCGAGAGTTACGATTCGGCTCTTGGTAGCTTTCGATCGCCTATGGGAATGGCCTAGGTACATACGCGTAATACGTATGTGCTCTCGAGTACACGGACGGAGTGCATACGCGCCTAGGTGCACGAGTGCTTAGTTGCACGCATATATATATATACAATATACGGATACGTAGATCCATTCGCAGGCGCATAAATATTGACGCGCTTACGTAGGTACGTGCTCGGGTACCGTTTCGTTTTCGATACGATGCGATTGTCGATCCGAGATCGAGAATATTTCTCGTTCGAAGAGACGTCGATATCTTTGCGCTTTACGACGATCGGCGCGGCCGACTTCCGGTTACGCGCGTTCCTCGATCCTCTTGAATTCGCGAAGAGCTCGAGACGATCCTCGCGTACGAACTGCCATCTACGCTTAGGACGTGTTACATTATTCCGAAAGGTTCGAAAGTTTCGCGACTATACGAACGGCTCGTGTAACGAGCGTAGCGACGTGCCTCGAGTATCGCGTAACGGAGCGACGCCCAACGACGGAACCGGCGGAATATCGCGCGTTCGATCGCGTTGCGCGAAAATTGCTGGAAAAGACGTCCTATCCAGTGTTCCCTCTAATTTTATAGCGATCCATAAATAATCGAATCTCTGTACGGCGATTAAAAATTGTTTGCATACCAACGGACTTGTCTTGTAAAAACACGAAGGTCAAATACCGACCCTTTCTCCGATAAGCAAAAGAAAGGTAATTAACTGACAATGGAGTATACCGTATTTGTTTTTTTTTTATTAAAAAGAATTAATTAGCGCCGCGGCCATAGCAAAATTTTATTCTACGCACCTTAGAGGAAACACTGGTTCCATCGAATTCTGATGATTTAATCGTACTCCTTTCGATTCCCACTTTTACGTTTCCATGCGCGCAGCAAAAAAGGGGCAACATTGAAAATTACGTTTCATCCTGTAACTACTCTCCTCGTTTAAGTACAGAGCCGAAACTTGGTACAGCACGATATATTTTGATAAGCTATCGAATGACGCGTTGGGGCATTTTTTACCCTTTTGATCAGGGGATCTTATTCCGCTGTACCTTTTACGCGTCGAGCTCACGAGGAGTCCTCGAACTTCACGACGAAAGGAAATTCGTAATTGAGAGAGAGAGAGAGAAATCGACGCGATCGCATTAGCGATCAAACGTAATTTACACAAGCGTAACTCGGGACAACTCGAGGTGCGGAAGGTAAGAGCAGCTTTGGGCGCGAACCAGCAGCTCGCCAGGATCCTAGGCAAGCGTCTTGCGGTGTTCCATTAAGATTTATGAGCGGTCGTTTGAGAGACACTGGTCCACCGGAAACTGGGTTCGAAGCGTCGCGGTTGCAAGAGAGATGGACAGATAGAGGGGGAGAGAGCGAGAGAGAGAACGTGGCGCGCGTTCGTGCACGTCATCCACGCACGCACCTAAACGTTCTATCGATTCGTCGAGATGGGCACTGCATTTCAATAACGCGAACGCACCGCGAGGAGCGATATATAGGTGAGTACGCGTACGCGTGCGCGAGAGCGAAGTGCGCTCCATGCCAAACGTCGAAGATCATTTTCGGCGCTACGACGCGTTCAATTTCGATGCGAGTCGATATTCGAGAGCGAGGCGGCGCCGTTACATCGCCTAATTCGTCTTAGGAATTTAACGTAGCACTCGTACGCCTAAATGGCGATTCTCGACCCTTTATTCAGCTTTATAGAGCCCTGATCCATCTTAGAAAATATAATCGAGAGAAAAATGTAAATGGAAAAGCGACCGGCGTCACCTTCGGTCGCTGGAACGTTCACGAGAATGTCGATATCGACGTCGTGGTGGATCGAGTAGTTTAGCGAAGACTCTGCTTCGAATCCTGGCTCACCTAGAGCTCCAGTCTTTTCCATAGACTTTTAATATCAAGTTGAACGCGAGTCGTTACAGAACGAAAACTTATAAAAATCGAGGAGTGGTGTTTTTTGTAGAGATTGATTAAAAACTCTACGATGACCGCAAAGTTGGATTGTTATGGAATCGCCCGCGAAACTGGGATTATTGAAATGGACTACGATACAAAACGCGTCTTTTCGAGAAAAATCATTCGTCTTTGTCATTCGGCAGCACGGAAACGCGCTAATGGTTTTTCTCCAGGATGGATCGCGATAAATCAAACATTCAGACAAGGATAATGGACGAAAAACCTTTGAAGTAATAAACCTTTAAAGTAAGTCCTTAAGTAATACCAATGCCAGTATCGATAGTCTCGCATTAAATCGACACGTCGTTCTTTCCGTATCGTCTCATAATATTACAAAATTTATGTGGAGCTTTCTGCAAAGCATTACGTCATAAATAAATGAAACACCAAGTACCGACTGGATTTGATTCATTTAACATTAATTCCTTCAACGTTAATCCATTTTATTTAATAATTTGACCGGGAGGCAGAACGATAATTTGGCATCCAAACTAGGAAGACGCGGTTCGTTACCGATTAATCGCTCCACTTCTTAACTCCTTCCTGTTTTCTTTCATTTTCTTTCGTAGGCCTTAAGCGCGCCTCCGTTCCGCGATTTCGATGCTAGATTTCGCAAGGCCGTCCTAAGTCAACCTCCGACTTTTCTCATATTCGCGCGATTTCGTAATCCTCGAGTTTCCATCCAACGCCGTACCGAGAAGTTGAAAACTTTTATCCTCGTTTTATCCTCCTCCTTACCTCTTTCTGCGCGTCTTCCTTTTCGCCCGCCATGAAAATTGGCCGAGCGGTAATTACCGAAGTGCGACCTCGTTCTCCTACGCGAGGAGGGGAACAGGAGCGCGCGGGGTCGTCTTTTTATCGCACACATCGCTCGAGCGGGAATATCGCTCTTTTTTAACGCTCGCGAAGGGAGAATCCGTCGTTAATTCCGTCGAAAAATTACGATCTTTCGCTACCGGCGGCGAGATTGCAGCGCTTTTTACGGCCGATATTTCGAAGAGGAAAGAACTCTCGCTCACGCCGTTACGAACGATCGAATCTCGTCGATGCCCTCGAACGACGTAGCGAAGAGCTCGACCGGATTCGAGGAGTTATTTCAGCCGCGACGAGAGCTTTCCCCGCGCTCATCGAGGCAGCGTCGAGGATACTTCGCAACGCAAAGACGCTCACGCGATACGATATCGGCTCCTTCGAGACGCTCGGATCATCGGTGATAACTACCTCGACGACTTCGATAGCGATTTCCTTTTAACAAGCCGCGTCTCGACTCCTCATCCGCGCGCAGTCGAGCCGTAGCCAACGAATCCTTGATTTCCCATGCGGTTCTCCACTTCGTTTGTTTTGGGACTTATGGAAATGCGCTCCTGGAGAACGGTATAATTCAATTTGGTCGCGAGAAATACGAAGGAAAGGAGAGGAGGAAGCGCGAAAACGAAAGGACGAATCGATACGGTTGACAGCGCGCCTTCGTCTAGTTGGCGTCGACCAAACGACTCCATGCGACCTGGAAAACGTTTCCCAGTCGTCCTTGTCGACTCCTTCCTCCACCTCCCTCCGGAGATGAACAAAACCAAGTCGGATTCGGGGAAAGTTGGCTCGTGTCGTGACTCACCTGGTAGCCAGATCGCGATGCACGAAGTTGAGGTTCTCGAGATAGCGCATGCCCGATGCGATTTGCGCCGCCATGTAGATGAGACAGTTGAAGCTGAAACAAAGAGGAGTCGCGTGTCAATGGCAGACATTAACGAGTTAAGGGGCAAACGACGTCGAGAATTCGTCGTCACCGACACGACGAGAGAAACTCGCGTCACCGAAAGTCGCGTGCCTTTTCGCGTAGATCGAATCGAATCTTGGCTCGTTGCTTGGCGAGACATCGTTCGACGCCTCTCTAATTATTCTTTTTTTTTAATTGCAGATTCATCGTGACGCGATGCGATACGCGAGCGTGAATCTCTATATTTTCTGCGATATTTCGTTCTCGACTGCTCGCTTTGAGCGCGTCGAACGGAAAGAGACTACGAATTTTACGAATTTCTTTCGACGTCTTCCTGTCCTTCGAATTTCGTCACGAACGACGCGCTTTCGTACGGCCAAATAACGGGCAATACTTTCCATTCGTGGCACCTTCGACGCCACCACTCTTCCATTTCCTTCTCGAGGTAACGTCGGAGGTACGCCTCGTTGAATAGAGGAGCAAGCTCCATAATATTCCTCGAGAAGGAAGGACGCGAATCCACCGTCGTGTCGCTCGACGAGCACTCGCGTGAAAGACGCGCACTCGCGAGTTCTCGAGAGCGGCGGCTTCGATTTCATCGCTCCCGATCCTTACCTAAGCGTCTTAACGCCGATCGGCATGGAATGGGCGTCCTCGGCGGTGATATGCGTCTTCAGGAACTGACAGAGATCCCCGTGCTCCAGATACTCCATCACGACGCAGTACGGCTCCTCGCGGTAGCAGGCACCGAGCACTCGGGCTATGTTGCGATCCTCCAGCGCCGCTAAGATCCTCACGTCCCTTTGGAAGTCGACCCTGCGGGCAGAAAAGCGCAACGCTCTGCTTTACCGCGAATGAACGGGCGTGTCGCCTCGCGACGATCGATACGATCGCCGCTTAAAGCGCTACGAGCTAATTCCTACCCAACGACGAAAAGCTCGAAGCGGTGCTCCGGCCGAGCTTTCAAGCGCGAATCCGTTGTTCTTTAAACTCTATCGTGCTTTTCGTCCTTCGGAGTTTTTCTTGGACTTCGATTTTCCCGACTATCGAAATTTGCT
>JAITYT010000326.1:607947-621225 GCA_025433975.1 Liostenogaster flavolineata
ACGCAAGGTGGCACGCTCGATCGAGCACCGCCATAACGAAACGAAATGCAAATTGCGGCTCCCGTGTAAACGCGTATACTTACTTTTCCTTCTCGCTGGCTTCCGGCAATAAAAACTTGACGGCGACGAGACGCTTGCCGAGGGTTGTGCTCGTCCCGTACTCCGGAATTCCTTCGGCCTCCGCCACGTACACCTTCGGGAAGAAGATTTACTCGCGTTAGACAAATCGTTTTACTTAAGGCGCGACGAGGACGAGAAAGGGCCCCGTGCGTGTATCAGCTTCGTGTATGTGGTCTAAGTCATGTATTTCTTGTTTCGAGATATTTAACGATTCGCGTTCGAATAAATTAAAAAAATATGTTTACATTGCGCAACGTTTTAATTTAGAATTTTATTAGTCTTCGTTAATGGACGCTTGTTACGGATATGAAATTTTGTGCGAATTTCATACGAGAATGATGTTTTTAAAGCTTGAATTGACTTGGACCATTTTCTTCGAGCGATAAAAAACCACGAGTTTTACTAGAAACAATAATTTTAAAAAAATAATTCACGACGATATTAATTATCTTCCAAAAGTACTGGTCTAGTGGTAGCGTACAGTGGAATTAAAATGCACGATGCTACTTCCTGTGCACCTCTCGAAGCTGTACTTCCATCCCATACATACATAATTTCTTTAAATTTTGACTCGGACCATTTTCATAATTACGAGCTCGTATGGGAAAGGGGAAATCACTGATACGCGTCACGAGATACCAAAAACAGTACAATTTATTCTACGCTCTAAAATGCAGACCCGACCTTTCGGGCGGGTTGACGACTGACCGTCGCTGTTCTCCTATTTACAGGCATTCTCACGCACACGCTCTAACCCACGCACTTAAGGCCTTCTCATACGTCACGCTCATCGCTCTCGATCGGTCGAGAATCGATCGAAGCGAAACGATCGACGATGAACGATCCCAAAAGCCGATCCGTGTTCGACCTTACAATAGCAGAGATTCTTCCGTACGGCACGCTTGATATTTTCCAATATTTTCGCTACACGCTCCTGGATGCCCTTTTGGAGAATCGACCCGGTCGCGATAACGAAATATTTCATCGTTTCCGTTATTCGTGGTTCGTAACATTTTGACAAACACCGGGGTTGTTTCGGTGGATGCTTCCGCCCGACGGTTTCGACTACGGATACGTCGGTAGCGACGATATCGTTTTGTACTTTGGGCGAGGGCGCGTTTATTTGCGCGTAACTTTTATAGCTATGAAACGTGCAAATCGAACAAGATTTTTGCGAAAAATAAAGCGAGCTACGCCAATTTCTGTTATTTCGTTACGTTGTTTTGTTCGCGCTCGATGATCATCGACGATGAAAAATCTATGGATCGCCCATTGGTCGATAGATTGCGATAGTGGAAAGCCAATTTATCCGTCGCGACGTGCGCGTGTAACGAGGAAACAAAGCTTATATATCTTCACGCTATATTATTTCTACTTCCCGGAATGAGAACGAAACGTTAAAACGCGTTTACCTAGTTACTCGTAGTATCGTGCTAGCTCGTATTTCGATAAAATATGAATATTACTGGCAAATCGCATCGTTGTATTCGTGACAGGATGCACGGTCGATAAATTCTCTATAAAAAGTTGTAAAACGTGATAACGCCTCGAAATTGATAGTCGAACTTTAAAAGTCGAACTTTAAACGTTATAAGACCGGCGAGAGTAGATAGTTTTAACGACAGACGAACTTTCAACGTTATAACGAACGTAAATCGAGAAATTTTCTAACTCTTATATTTCGTTAATATATAAAGTCGATAATTAAATTTCTTCGTGCTTTTACTTTCGAACGCGCGCTATCTCGTTCGATCGAACGACGACTTCCTTTTTTTCACGCTGAACTTCGATGCCGCGCGCACCGTGCTCCGTGCAACGACGTTGAAACAATGTTCCAACAGTTCGTTCTCGAATGGTGAAATTGTCGATTTCAATTGAAAAAGTGCAATGATACTGCCGGATATCGAATCTCGTTTTTATTAGATCGTTGCATCGTTGCATCGTTTCCGCGATATCGTTGCGATTTATTCGCTCCGAAGGCAACCGTAACGTGCCTTTCGATCAACTACATCGGGGTAAGTTCATCTAGTAATTCAAACGAGCGATCCGTTCAAATCGGCATTGCTATTTCCGTGCAGCGCGGTCGCGACGAGCGCGCAAGTATTTAGTTCCCGTTTTAGAACGAATTGTTTGCCGAAAACCAATACATAATTCGCCAACCGTACGTGTTGAAACTTCGATCTCCCATCGCGCTAACTTTATATTAATTTCGTAACCGCTTATAATTGCAACACGCGGACGTTACATCAACGATACCGATTTTGCGCCCGAACTTATCGATCCTTTAAATTTCTCGCGTCTCGCGCCGTTAGATCGCGAAAACTCGCTATTACGTTCGAGATTACAATAAATTCGATGAACGTTCGTTACGTAATTAATTATCGAAGGCGGCTAGTAAAGAAGATAGTCGTTTTCTCGTCATCGACCAGTCGTTCGCGTACATGTAATCGCGGAATTACACGAGCTTGGTCGTAACGGTGGACCGTTCCGGAAGAAAAGCAGTGAATATCTGAATTTCGATTTCTAAAACGACGTATGCTCGACTTCCGGATTTTTTGCCAGCGAAGGAAGGACCGGAAGAAAGCGCGATCGAGAGTCCGTCACGCGAAGCCACTCTCTATCGTACGTACGACCGAACTGTAAATAATCAAAATATAATCGCGAGGTCGGTCCAATTAAAACTTTTAAAAGCCCCTCGTCGGGAGTTTTCGGTTACTCTTGGCAGTGCCGGATCCTCGTGCCGGATTCATTTGATTCCTCGAAAGTTCTCGAAGGCTCACGGCCTTTGGTCGAGCCACGCAATGAAACTTTACAGGACAGACAGAAGCAAGAAGGTAAGAAAATCGGAAAACGTCGGCATTCTTTCGAAAATGAGAAAGCGAGGTGGGTCGGACCCCCCCTCTTCCGTCGCCTCGACCTTCCGTGCCAACTTTTCCTCGAGTATCGCGAGCATCCCGACGATTACGCCGAGAGACGCGAGAAGAGATTCGCGGTAACGTGGACGTAAAGGTAGTTCGATCGAGTCGCCCTTCCTCGGAACGCGTCGAGTCATTAACGATGCTACGAGGCGGCCGAACGAGACAAAAGGGAATTATTAGCCGCGCTAACGTATTCTAAACTGATTATACTCGACGACCCTCGACGAGGCGCCATTGTACCGAGGAAGAATAATACCGGCTGCGCTTCGTTAATCGACGTATTGTCGCGCCTACGAAGCGCGCAGTCTCATCCAATTGACCGGCACCCGAGCCAACAAACGGATTGATTTCTCGATCATCGTCGACTCGTAGGAAGTGCCACTATTTCGTAAATTGCCGTAAAATCGATCGCTACGACGCTCGATTCGACGCAGTCGAACTCGTTCGCGCGCGACTCCAATCGACCGAGCGAATCTCCAACGATCGGATATATTTTTTTACTCCGTTATCGCGAGACTCTACGGCGATACTTCCTCTTAAAACGTTTCCTTTTTTAATCTTTCCCTTTCGCTCGTAATTCAAGGTAAATATTTTATTTGCTCGATTCGTAAAACGCTTTACTCCGTTCCCGAACTGCGGATTACCAACGCGCCAACGGAGCTAATTAACGTCGAGATAACGTACCTCTCGCGTGTCCTATCGCGCTAAACGCGCTGGAAAAAAATCGACCAGCCGCTCGACGAGAAAAATTGTCGCTCGCATTTTTTCCCATTATCGAGATGGTCGTGCGACGAACGTCGCTCTCGCTGCATTCTCCACGAGCTGCAAGCTGAATCCGAACCCAGACGCGATCGGTCCAACGATTAATACCGTCGTCGCAACACCGACGCTATTACACGGCTGGATGTACCCATCCTCGTTACATCCGCCGGTCGAAAGCAACTCAAACTCCAGGCGAAACTTTGGACGCGGTCGTCCAAATTCAGCATCGTCTGCAGCGTATTGTTCCTCCGTCTGGAGGGTTTGTTCGCGCTGTCTCGTGATTTCTCACGATAGTTGCCTCTTCGACGCGAGAGCGGATGCGCGATGTAAGACGAAGAAAGAAAGAAAGAAAGAAAGAAAAGAAAAAATAAATAAAAGAGAAGAGGAAAAAGATGGAAAGCCGAACGATTCGACGTTTTAATTTCGAATCGTTGGACGCATCGGGGGGAGATTCGACGTACAACAATCCGACCCTTACCGTGCCGAAAGCCCCTTCGGCGAGCTTCGAGAGCATACGGAGGCGATGCCGTGGGAAGAGCGGGACGCTCGTCTGCTCCAGACGTCTCTTCAAGGCCGAGAGCACCTCCTGTTGTGTAGGCGACTGCAACACCCAAGCGTAATCCATTGTTCCTGCTATCTATCGATGATCGACGATCCGTGATATGGTCGATCGCGTCACGACGAGAGAGAGGCAGAGAAATCGACAGACTCGCGCTAAATTCAAGCAAGACGCATCGACAGCTGCCCGTGGATAACGTCGTATCATCGTGGCCTTTGCGAGTCTCTCCTTCGCGAGAGAAGAACCAGTCGTTCGATTTCTTCGACGTCGTTGCTCGTACTTGCCTCCGCCTTTGCGAGAATTCGTAAGAAGGCGAGGCGACGCGCTCCTCTCCTAAGAAGATTATGGAAATAATGGCGAGCAAGGCCGCCAATCCCAACCGTGAATGGCTCCGTTGTAACGGAAATAAACTCGCGCGATTCGTTGCACTTTTGCCGTTACGTTGGCGATATCCAGACGCCGACTCTGCCAACCTTCTTTCCGTCCTTTCATTTCGCGTCGTTATCGATTTTAATTATTCCGTCGCCTATTTACGCGGCATCGAATGCGACGAAGCGTGCCTCGCGCGCTGCCTCGAGATTGCCTCGGTCACGCTTATCGTTCCAGTCGCTACGAAGCAATTAAAATCCACGTCGTTGCGCCGCCACGCTCTATCGTATTTAAGGAAAGAGCGCGAGGAAGGGGAGAGCAACGGACGGGGACAAAAGTCGCGTGGAATCGTTTCGAAAGGAACGAACGAACGAACGAACGAAGAAAGGCTGGCGCGCGTACGTCGAGAACGATAGTGAAAGGAACGAGGCCTCGTGCGAGCGAATCCAGTCGAAACGATACCTTTTCTTTTTTTTTTTTCCTTTTTTCTCTGCGGAGCACGCTCCCCTCGTCCCTCCACCCCGGAGCAAACAACTTCGTTCGCGAATGGTCAATCGCCGAGCGAACGGTAATCGTTGGAAACCGCACCGAACTAGCCGTCGAATCGAACTACCGAGCGGCGCGCACGAAAGCGTTTAAACTGTTGCAAAGTGTGGAAAGGTTTTCGACCTGTCGAATTTGCACCGGTGAAAACCGGGACAAGATTCGAGGAAGGAGAGAGGCCGCGAGGTGGAGAAAAATAGAGGGGGAAAAAAAAGAACAAGAAAGAAGAAAGGAGAAAGAAAAGGACAACGGGAAGGAATCGGTGCGCGACGATAAACGGAGACGGTAGTTTTCGGAGTCGGTAGGCGCGCGTGGATTCATCGTTGAACGTTGATTGGCGTGTTGCTAGGATGCGTCAAGGCCAGAAGCCGGCGGTGGCCGCCGCGGTGAAATGTTTTGACTGTTTCGAGTGGTACTGTCGTACGTCAATCAAGCGCAGACGCGTCCTGACGTAGACGAGCACTTTCGGATCTGGAACATGCCGCTTGGAGTATTGTATACGGATCAATCTCGATGCGAAACTATACGGGGGCCCGCGTTACAAACGTCGGCTTTATCGTCGGGAGAGGCTGCCGCTGACGAAAAAAAGAAAAAGGGAAAAAAAACAGAAAATGAAAGAAAAAAAAAGAAATAAAGAAAGGATCCGCTCGACGGTAACAAATCTTTTCGTGTTCAGGAGGACGGAAGAGCTCGCGGAGATATCGAGGGACCGCTGCGTTTATCTAGGATGCTTCGATGTGGAATATTTCAGGAAGATCCTTCTCTCTGTCTTTCTCTCTCGCTCTCTCGTTCGTTCGTTCTCTTTCTCTCTACAAATACGTTTCACCGCGGCGGATGCGCGTATCTCGTAGCGATGCTTGCACCGATACCTCGTTGGAGAGTCCCACAAAGGGCCGCGCTCGACCAAATACAGACCCTCGGATTTGACTCGCGTCCTCTCCAACCGAATACAGCAACGAACGAACGAATTTTCGAGGAGCGACTGGATCAGGAATCCAAACGATTCCATCGTTTACCGTTCGTTCGTTCGTTCGTTCGTTCGTTCGTTCGTTGTTTCATCGCGTGTGCGTTCGACCATTGATAATTCCCCTGGCTTCGTCGATCGTTGCTCGACAGTGGCATTTTTTAAAAGAATCGATCGATCGATCGACTCCCGCGACGACAAGTTCGAGAAAGAAAATTTCTCGCGCTTGGCGTTCGATCGGCCAAAACATTCTTATCGATGTTCGCGGAACGTTGGAACGCGGCTCGTTCATTATCCGCGATTATGCGTTACGCACGAAGCTAGATAACGTCCGCGTGATAAATTATGATCCGTACTCGAAACTCCGCTTTTGTTACCGTCGGCTCGTTTTAGCACGCGGATGTACGCGGCCGTGTTATCCGGTAAAAACTGCGGATACGAAAGGGCACTGTTATCGTTAACAAGCCGTTTTAAGCACGGCCTCGTGCGTTTAAAGTCCGCGATGGAAGAGCGCGGCTCTCCGTTCGTTTCTCCAGGCGCGCGTTAACGATCGCGAAGAATGTTGCGAGGTAGATAGATAGATTGGATAGAGCTTCAAGATGGACGAACTGAAATCGTTGTAGTCGAGTTCGATGGAGCAACGAATGGTTGCGAGTGCAACGTAACTCACCTCCTTCCTTCCTTCCGTGCGGATCGCGATGTTTGCCTTTCGATGCCGCACGTGCGCCGTATCGACCCTTCTCGTCGTAATATTTTGCCGAAGTCAGTGAGGAAGGCGCGCGCGTGACGTCGGAAAGGGTCGAAATGGGAGGAGGGACAACACGGTGGGAAGGCGATTACACGAGGACGCGCTTTCTCTCCGCAATTAACGGAGCGAACTCTCTCGGAAGCCACCGGACCGCGTAATGATGATACATTCCGTGAGGGCGACGCCGAGCATATCGACGAAAGGGTTGGAAGCGTCGCGTACCGTACGGCAGGACGAGATTCGACGTAGCCGCGATCGCGTTTTCGATTGAATCGAGACTCTCGAATCCGTCGTCTCCTGTTGCTTTGGCTTTGGTTAGGGACGTTCGAGTCGGACATTTTCGATGGGTAAATTCGAGCGTAAAAAGGAAAGTTTGGGCCGGTGCGACGAGCGAAGTCGAACGATCGCGAATGTATGCCGCGATTTCCAGGAGATTCGAGTTTCTCAGTCGCGCGATTCAGTGAAATCTTTGACGAAGCGAATAATGAACGTGCGAGCGAGGAAGTAAAATATGCGAATTTATACTTTTGTCTTTCTACCTTCGGTTAATTTCGACGTTCGACCATTTAATTGGGCGAGTCTCGTGCGAGTCGAAACGCGTATCGATCTTACGCCACGTTTCTTAAGATCGAGGATGCACGCGCGCGAGTCTGGAATACCCGACACGAGTGCTCTACGTACAAACGTACCAGCTTTATTTATTCGTCGACACTCTCGCCCCCGGTGCTACGGTATTCCAGGTAGGTAGCTAGGTTGGAAGATAGGTACGGCGTACGGCACCCACGGGAGGTACGTCTACCCTTACGAAACGTTACTCCTTCGTTCTCTACCGTATTGATCTAAATTATTAATTTCAAGTTTTCCTTCGGACGGAGTAACGCGCCTTCGGCGGTGGAAATTCACGCGAGATACTTCCTCGCGAGGCGAAAAGGCGCGCGATGGAGTAGGAGATATATAGCTGCGCTTGGTTCGGCCCTCTAATGAACTCTATTTCGATGTAGCAGTCGTCGTCTTCGTCTTCATCGTCGTCCTCCGTTTATTTTCATTTCTTCGTTTACAATGGACAGCGAACCGAGCGAAGAGTAAAAAAACGCTCGACGAAGACACGTATACGTCTCTCTCTCTCTCTCTCTCTCTAGAGATCCACGGAAGGAAGAAACAAATCTTTCCTTCCTTCCTTCGAATCTCTCCTTCCACCCCGAAAAATTACATCCGTCCAGAAAGTCGCGATTAAATAAAATATGAACGTTTCGTTACTCGTATTCGTTGGAGGATCGCAACGAAATTGCTTCTCGCCGGATAAAATGAAACTCGAGAGAGAAAATGGTAGCGCGCGTGCCATTTTCAGACGTAAGAAAACGTCTGGTACACGCGGTGATTTCGAAGGAGACTCTCGCGAATCTAGGCGGATCCTGACCTTCTTGTCCTCGGTCTTGGTGCTCCGCGAGGACGCCTTGGAGAAGAGACTGTCCTTGTCGCTGGTGCCGGTTGATACGGCGGTGCTCCGTCCGGTCGCGTCCTGGTTGAGCAGAGGCACGGTGCCGAGTTCCGGTACCGCATAATCGTAGGACGTGTCAACTGCACCGTTCGCGTAGACCACTGCGGATGATATAGCAAAGGAGGAGCGGGTGTAGAAAGGGACGGCGTATCGATTGCGGTCGGGGAAACGCTTTGTCGTTGGGCTCGGCGCGCGTAGGCGCGGAGGGCACGACGCAAAGGCTGCCAAGCGGCAGCTAGCGGGCGAACCTCGCGATTCCTCCTGAGCACCGCGCCTCTCTGTGCTTCGAACCGGTGCATACCTGAGTGATTGATGTTGCTGCCCTTGTTGTTCAGCATCATGTCTTTCATCTCCATAACGACGGTGCTGTAGCTGTAGTACGGGGCGTACTTTAGCGCCTGGTACGGTTCCTGGTAGTCGTCTAGCTTCACGATGTCCAGCAAACGATTTCCCAGGTCGCGCGGTAGCGTTGGTAAGGAGCCGCCGGCGTATCTGAACAAATTAAGACGATCCGCGTGTCAATGGTGACGCTTCCGAGGTCGAGGGAATACCTCGGGGTCCGAGAGTTAGATACGAGGAAGTGTCGGAAACAGCGAAAAATCCTCTCAACTTTTCGAGAAGATAAAACCACTAGCCAGAGATCGGTTATGAGCGAGGAATGTCGCTCGTTAAATACTTCGTTGCTGTTAGCTTCGCGATTGATCGAATGAGAGATTTATCGTTGAAAACGTAATCGGATGGAGAGACGGATGCGGTTGGACGCACTTTTCGTCATCCTCGAGCGTGTAAGCCATCAGGGTTCCTCCTTTCTCGACGGTGGCGCAGGTCGAGCCGAGATGAGACGGCGCCTTGCCGGTCATCGGGCTGGCGAAGCACTTGCGTTGTCGGTGCCTCGAAACGATGAGGAAGATGGCGACGGCGAGTAAAAGAATGACCGCCATCAGAACCCCGATGACGATCGCCATGTACGTCGGGTCGTCGTGCTTCGCCGTAGAGACAGGAGGTTCGCCTTCCCCGGTAGATCCGTTTTTCTCCACGAAGATGTCACTTTGCACCGGTGACTCCGTCGTGGGTGGTTCCTCGGGCGTGAAGTTGCCATGAGCTATGTCTGTTGGCAGAGAAAACGATCGCGATAATTCGTGGCACCTTGAGAAAAGAATTAGAAAAATATGTAACGCGTAATAATAAAGAATAATAAATGCGATAAAATCGTCTTAAGGTTTCGATGATATTTTAGCCTGGAAGTATTTACATTTACAACGACGTGGTATTGGCGCATCGGTGTCCACCATTAATTCGTTAAATTGATCGAAATAGGGAGCGGCCTTTCACCGTTTGTTTTATTCAGTCGCGTACGTGGGGTGGAGCTCGAAGGGATTCTCCCGAATCGAAAGGATAGGGGTAGGAGATCGGTGAATGAAATATTACGCGCAATGGCATTAAGCAAGACGTGGAAATACATTAATAGACGTCTCGATTGACATTGGATCGATCGCGTCCTTGAGACGCATCGGTGGCTCGCTCGGGAACAACCTCTTAAAACGTAACGCACGTTGGCAGAGAAAAAAGAAGCTTTCGACGTAAAACGAGCCATCGATGCGCCCCGACATTATTCCGCGTACTCGAGTCATCCGCGCGCGCGTAGATATGGAGCACAAAATCAACCTAGTTGCGCCGTGACGCGTCAACGCGCGTTTGCAACGAGCTAAGGCTGAAACGGACGACCAGCTTCGCCTAACGAGAGAACCGCATCTCGACGGATAGAAAACATTATCATTTATTTTTAAGCTATGGATAAAGTGCCGCTAATAGAACGAATCGCATACGTTCTGCTTTAGGGCGCAATCGATCGTGCGTTCGTCGATAAACGTTTATTCGCTCGATCGAGCCGATAAGTATCTACATGTACCAGAATAGTAACGCTTTTGTATATTTTTATCCATTTGTTTGACGACGAGCGAAGCTGCGTTTTACGAAGCAACCAAACCAACGGTCATTTTCATTTCCGCGTGCTCGTGCGAGAGTCTCGCGTTAAAATAATAATCCACGGGGGCTCGTTTATTTACGAACTACAAATCAACTTATTTACATCGCCAATCTATCCGTTGGTGGATGATTACGCGTTACGCTAACTAGTCGAACTCGAAGTCCGCGCTCTTTGCTTGCAAGATGACTACTACTCGACCAACAGTTGACTAGTTTTAAGGCTAGTTTTCGTTCACGTCCACATTCGGCAACCTGCCACCCAGTCCAAGTTCAAGTCTAATTTCATTGATCCACGCTCGCTTAGACGTATTTCCGAGGCGCTGTGGTGAGCATTGAGGAGCGATCGCGTGATCGTAGCAGCGTTCGGTATTCGCCCGTCTTTGGGGAGGATGAAACTAGGTAAGATGAAAGAGGTAAGAGAGAAAGAAATAAAGAGAACGGAGAGGAAAACTGCGCTGCTCGAGGCTGAGATAATGCTCTTGTGCGATGCCGGGACGTCGTCATCGTCGTTGGTGACGTACGAGACCAAGAGGAGGACGATGAAGAGGAGAAAGACCGCGTAAGAGAGAGCGTGTCAGGCACTATCTACTTTGCACGGCTCGGATTTTCGTCATCGGAATAAATGAAGACGTCAGGCGGACATGTTACCGGAACGAAGTTAACAAGCTGCCCGTTAATGAGTCTAAAACGAAAGCAATGCCGCTGCGGTCTTCTAGGTACATTAATTTCGTTACTCTTGACAAGGTTCACGGAAGAGAAATTAATGGCGTGGGGTTTTGAATACGCGTAATCTGTTAATAACTTTGGCATACCTTTGTACTTCCACTACATTAAACTGGACCGGCCGAATCATCGGTATATATTGTATAATCGAGGCTTAAAACTCTGTACGGAATGAAGTCGAAGGAACGATTCTTAATTAAGAAGTCGAGGTGGTGACGAGACGTTAGGGTAATTCAGTTGCAATGTCGTTAATGCGTTTAAGTATCGTTGAAGGGAAGAATTATGAGTTCAAACGAATACAAAACGGGCGTCTAAGCGATCTTAACATATTTTTGCATTATAAATATCATCCATTAATTTCGAACTCTCGAGTAGTTTATGACTAATGAACGCCGTAACGATATTTCAAACGTTTCCTCGTTCCAAGCGATCAATCTTGAACTTTCCGGGATTTACCTCTTTCCCTCATATTCATTCGAGGTATCCGCTTTTAGAACTCGCTGCCCAACGCTACACGGTCATTAACCTCTTAGACACACTTAAGTTCCTCATTCTACAGTCGTACTTTGAGTCGACGTCGATAAATCTTTCGCGATTCTCTCCCTCGACCAATCATTGTTTCATATATTACATTAAACTGTCTTTTGTAAGTATTCAGCTCGACGGCGCGACTCTACGGACCTTTCGTTTCCGTAATTAATGCACACGACCTAACCAAAAGAAACGTATTTTATATTATACGAGAGACGACCTTTGAGCGACTCTTTTTTAAGCTTATTTTTCACGAACATGGGTGAAACGTATTTAAATGGATTTTTCAAAAATGACTCTACAAAATATGCTCTTTTCTCAGGTTATTCCTCGCTCCAAACCGTTAATATTGCGTTAAAAATATTCTTATATCGTAAAAACGAAGGAAATCCCGGAGACTGGGGTACTCTCTACGTATTTCACCTCTCGAATGGATTAATAACAAATTACGTTACGCGATCCTTCCAACTTTCCGAAGACGACCAACGACGCAAGCAGTTACGACTGATTCGCGACTTTTCTCGACGATTCGCCTTCTACGATGCAAAAAGCCGTCCGGACGAATGCGGGTTCGGACAGTGATCGTCCTGACGACGTGCTTTCTCTATTCACGACGCAGTCGTTGGACGCGTTTCGTTCTTTCCTTGTTTGTGCTCGTTCAAGAAGGACGAGAGAGAGAGAGGGAGGGAGAGAGAGGAGAGAGATTCTACAGTCTTCCTTGGAGCGACGGGCAGCGGTCGCGTTTCCACGAGGGAAGCTGAAAGAGGTTAGAGCGAGAACAGCACCCTTTCTCTCTCTCTCTCTCTCGTCATCTCCACGCCCGTACGGCGTCGTACCGCACGCGGTATTCCATGAATTCCCGACAGGATTATCCCGGGCGAAACAAAGCTGTCGTCGCGTTTGATATCGGCTTTTACGTGTCTCGACGGGTTCTTCTCTGCGCGACGTGCGCCAAGCACAAGCCAACGAACGAACGAACCATCCAAGTCCCGCATGAAATCTGATATTAAACATTCTTTGCGTCGGGGGGTCGCGGCCCGTCGAGGGTAAATTCGTCTCTGTTCTCTCGCGTGTTCGGTCGATGGATGCGCGCTACCGTCGTCAGGTGTTGAGGCGACTTTGCCGATCCAACGACGCTCCTGAACAAACGAGCTCGTTTGACGACTCGCCTAAGGCGTTCGTCAAACGTTCGAAGAGCCGCGTCGACCGACGAGTGCAAGAAATGTAAATGGGCTTACGCGATAGAAAGAGAGAGAACGAACGAAAGTGTCACGAATAGCCTTACTTATCGCATCGTACGTCGGTCTCGTAATAACGACGGATTTTTTTTTCTCGTTGTACGGTGTCTTGAGCAACGATGAGTTTGTACTTGCCATCGTTCATTCCTTCTGCATTTGTTTTGCTTCGGGAAACAAAACGCAAGGCTTTGAAACGCGTACGTGAAAAACATTCGATTAAAATATGGACCGTTTATTTTGAAAGTGGTGTTAGTCCATTTTCTGTTGTTTCGAGAAAATTAAAGGTTAGCGTATTTGTTAATTGAAAAATATAGATTAA
>JAITYT010000326.1:621799-633810 GCA_025433975.1 Liostenogaster flavolineata
TATATTATATTATTTTACGAATATTTATGAGCTTTTAATATATTCTTTAATACGTTGACGTCTTTTTTTCCCTCTACCCTTCTGCACCGTCATCGAGGAAATAGATCTTGTTCGTACATGGCAATCGTTCGTGGCGAAATCGTCTCTCGTCTTTTACAAAAAAATGAGCCGGTTTTCGCACGGTCTTCCCGTTTTTCTTACACATTGCTCGCGGATGTTCTCATTATCTCTCTTGTCCCGGGCAAAATTGTCGCCCTTGGACTACCTTGGTGGAGAAACCAGCGAGGAGTCGCCGACGACGACGCGACAAAGCGCTGGAACCGCATCGTTTGCATCTTGAACTACGCTAAAAGCAATAAAGAGAGAAAATACTACCCTTCCCAACTCCGAAACGATTACGTTCATTTCGCGCCTTTGATCGATCAAAGACGTATTTCCGTGGCTCTTAGCTTTCGACGTTCTTGCCTAAACGTTTCAACGTTTCGCGTTGCAACGATAAACGAGCCATTTATTTTCAAAGTGGTACAAGTCACTTTGTTTTTGGCCGAGATATCGAAGGTTTTTTTACAAATTTATTTTATTTTCCTAACTATTTTCGAAAACTATTAGACTGTGAAATGACGAACGATATAGCTGACTATACCAATGCGTATGCACTGCGGTACGATCCAGCAAAACTCATAGGTATCTTAGCGAACGAAATTGAACAATTCTTTGGTCGCTGCAGCAAACTGGAATTCCACGCTTAAGCTTTTATGCAGAGAAGTGGAAACATCGTAAGTCGTTGTTACTTCAAAGCTACGAGGTGAATTAATTATAATAAAATTACTTAACCTGATTTTTATTACATACGTACTTATTTTTTTTTATTATACATTACAGTATGTACGTTATAATATGTACGGTACGTACATTTTTTTTATATAATATTCAAGAAAGAAATTCGGCCCGTAAGAGTTAATCGATGTATGCATGTACATACATTCGCTGCTTTATTCGGATATGGGTCGAAAGAGGGAAGGAAACGTCGGGCGGAAGCGCGCGAAAATCCGAGCGCGTTTTGTTTCTCTACGATTTTTCGTAGCGTCGTGGCTCTTCCCCTTCGACGTGCCGTTGCCACGACGATCGCGAAACGCGGTCGCCGACGATAAGGTGACTGTGCCTGCTCGACGAACCGGAAGATAGGAAAACGGCAACATCACCGCGGGCAGGCGCCCCTCCGTACCGACAAATTCTCGGTTAATTATAGAGTTAAGTCGCGACGGCGATTACTTCCTTATCAAAACAATAACAGAAACGTAACTCGCGTCGCACTCGGGCAGATTTACGAGCGAATCGGGGAAGCATGCGCGCGATCCTCCACGAGGGTGGCCCATAACTTTCCTCGAGATGGATATTTAGAGTATAAATCATCGCCGTTGAAGGAATGCCTTTCGTCGGTCTCGAACGAACGAAACGAATGAGAGAAGCACCGGGAATGAGAAAGGGCGCGTCACGTCGAGAAAAAGTACCGCCTCCTCCTTCCTACCCTTCGCTCTACCCTCGTCCCGTCATCTTTCTACTCCCAACGCGGTAGGTAGGTATCTGAATAAGTATTAGATCTACCGAAAAGTTTCGTCTAACAACGTCATCTCGAGTTTCAACGCTGACTCTTTCGACCATTGCATTTCTACGTACGTGCTTGAAATAATTGCATCATCGAATAACTATATTATCGAATAAATATACGCGAAGAGATGGTTAGTAACGATGGAAATTACATCGTCCAGAAAGTAATTAAATAATCTATCAAAAAAGTATTACTTTATTCAACACGATCGCCGGTAGCACCAACGATTTAGTTCGTTTATTAACTAGAAAAAAATTCCATATGGTTGAAAATTAAAACAATGAAAATTTTGCCCGATAAAGCAAGGCGCTCTTAGAATAGCCGCTCATGGGAGAGAAACATTAATTTCAGAACTTTTCGGTAGACTTCATATTAGGTCTACGGCAAAGTTTCATTAAATTACGTCATCTCAAATTTTAACATTGACTCTTTCGACCATTGTATTTCTACGAATGTGCTCGATATATACGCGAAGAGAAGTTCAACAACGATGGAAATTATATCGTCCAGTAAATATTAATTAATGTGTCAAAAATGTATTGGTTTCTTTGATTCAAAAACTAGCGAAGCTTTCCGGTAGAACCGTGGGTAGTGTCCTTTCTTTATTCTTAATCGAGACAATGACTCACCCTCCACATTTAATGATAATAAAATAATACCAATAATAAGAATGATATTAATAAGAAACGCTTATGGAGAATATAAAACGAAGAATAGCGTGCGTCCGAACGTTACGTGTACACCTTGGAAGTCGAGCTACGAATGCCTCTCTTCTTAACCTCGCTCCGCTGCCGCTATCGTATCGGCGTCTGTTTATGTTGACGTTACGTTCTTATAATTCTCTCGGTTATTATATTCGGCTACTGTTGCCGAGTCGCTAATATTTTCAAGCGTATTAAAAACGTTCCGTCAAAAATGTCACCTTAAATTTTAACATTTGACTATTTCGACCATTGCATTTCTACGTATGTGCTCGACATATACGCGATGAGGAGTTTAGCAACGATGGAAATTATATCGTCCAGTAAATATTAATTAATGTATAATATGAAAAATGTATTGGTTTCTTTGATCAAAAAACCGGCGTAAGTTTTCGGTAGACCTTCGTTCTCAACAAGCGAGAACAGCCCTTCTTTTCTCGACGGTCGTAGAGCGGTTAAGTCGCGCCTAAAGCGACGCTCTTCGTCGTCCACAATGACTACGAAGACGGTCTTCGGAAAGAGAACGAGAAAATGGAACGAAAGAGGAGCACGAGCGAAAGTCGTTGCTGGCTCGGTGCACGTGCGTACGCAGCTGACGCTCAACGTCAAATGCAACTAATGCGCTCCTTGATCTCGCGAGTTGCTCCTTCTCGTCGTCGTCGTCGTCGTCGTCGTCGTCGTCGTCGTCGTCGTCATAGTAGTCGTTGAAGCCGCCGCCAATTTTAAAGCTCTTTGATTTACCGCTCGGAATGGAAATGGAGCCGCGTGCCTCGTTCGCGCGGCGACCTCTTTTCCGTCTCGATCGAACGTCATCGCATCGTCATGGTCGTCGCGTCGTCGTCGTTGTCGATTCATCGCTTATTGTACAGCGTCCTCTCACGATCCGAGATTATCCCTTCTAGGCGAACTCTTCTCTTCTACCGTGGATCTCGAGCTCGATTGACGTCGTTCTCGACCGACCTCTTCCTTCTCCTGCTTCTTCTATTTCTCCTTCTCCTCCTTCCCTTCCTCCTCCTGCCTTTGTTCATCGAGTATTATCGTCCGCGATAACGCTCGACCCTTATCGCGAACTCGATCGACGATGAGATCGTAGTCCGGCTTTTCTTCGTTTCCACGATGACGTCGTATCGGTAGCCGTTGAACCGTAACTCCTACGTAGTTTTCGACGTGTAGGTCCTTATTGAATTTGCCCGGATCGTTATTGATTTTCTCGGATCTTTCGGGGAGAAAATACGTCGGAAATCTTCTATCGAGATAATTTGTTGCGATTCGGTCGCATCGTTTTTCTTTCGATACGTCGCTCGAGGGGAAAAACGCTTGGAAAATATCGAGCGATAGATTCCATTAGGTAAGATTGATTTGTACTCGTGACCGAATCATCATCGATACTCGTCGACTCGGTCGATTTCGAGGGAAAGGTAACGTGCGTAGACGTACGGAAAATCAAGTCGCAGGATGGACCCTGATTCGAACCCAGGCCTTCGCGCTCGCTTTTCCATTAGTTTGGAGTCTGACGTGGCCAAACGCACCGTTTCGTCCTTAGATATATCGTACTCTTCTGTATAGAAAGGAAGAAAATTTGCGAGGACGAAGATCCGTCAAGGACGACATTCTCGGTGACTTTCGACTTTTCGAGAGCACTGCGGAAAGCAAGTTTAAAAAGCAACGAAAAACGGAGTCGCGATTTTATAGTCTCGAAGGAGAGCAAATCTTTAAGAAACTTTGAATAAATATTCACTCTATTGTAATTTTTGAGTATATTATTTTCCTGCAATAGGTTAATTTAATACAAAAAAATAACTCTAAAACCATGAATTTAAGAATTATTTTTATTAAATAAATATTCACTCTATCGTAATTCTTAAGCTATTATTTTCTTGCAATAGGTTAATTTAATACAAAAAAATAATTTACCTCGAATATTTAAGAAAGAGATCGGAAGATCCTCGAAGGTGAATCGTTTGCCTCGTGAAATCGCGTAATCGAGGAGAAAGAGAGGGTAGAAAACGTAGGTGGAGGACTATCGAGGAAGTAGATGCGACTCGTATTTCGCATTTTTTTGTCCAGTTACGTACGTCGACGAAGAAGAATAGAAAATCACGATTCTTCCTCGCGCCCAGAGAAAAAAAAAAGAAACGTAACGCGAAGAACAATTCGTTATCGTGCATTACGCGTAGGAAATTTCTTTCCTGGAGAGTTATTAATTATTCGATAATCGTTCGTACTTCTTCCAAAAAAGTTTGATCACGAGAGAAGAATTCTTTCCTCCACGATTGCCGTCGAGAGCTGCCTTCTCTACCGAGAAAACCTCGAGGGAAGATCAAGAATCGTCCACGAACTTTCAAACTTTACTTTCGTTCCGCGAAATAACTCGTGTACGATGCTTCGTTAAATAAGCGGAAAGGGGCCCATCGGAGACAGTAGCGATCGACCTTGCTCCTTGCGACACCTTCAAATTCGCGGCTTCTTTCACTCTCGAGATCGTTGGGATGGTTTCCACGGTTTCTAACGGCTAGCCGAGAGACAGAGAGCCAGAGAGAGAGAGAGAGAGAGAGAGAGAGAGAGAGATGGAAGCAAGGAACGAGATCAGCGGACAGAAGGGTGAGGCTCTCGCAAGATCCCACGAGAGAATCCGAAACATGTCCCGAAGGGAGTCGGCCTTCCAGGGCGTTCAGCGGGTCATTATTTATGGACATCGGTTACAGGACGGTCATATTTGTATGGCGTGTCGTTAAAGCGGCTCATTTTTCTTCGGACGTCCGTTTCTTCATTTTTCTCTTTCGGTCCCCTTCGAAGCCGAGCGAGCGGCCAGGCCCCCGCTTCTCACGGAACAAACGAGCGGGGTGGAACACGGCGATCATGAATTTCGCGTACGGTCCGACCACGCGAAGGAGATCCCTCGTGAAATTGTCCGTCGAGCCAGGAACCGACTCTAAACAGACGCAGAACGACGGAGAGAGAGACAGACAGACACACGGATAGACAGAGAGAAGAAGAAAGGGTTCCTCGTTGCAACCGACGAAGCAACGTGGTACGAAACGGACGAGAGTCGTCGAAACAAAGCGACAGACCGGTTGGCGCGTCATTAGCAGCAGGCAGGCGCCTATCCACGTCACTCGCGCCTTTCGAGAGGAACGCGAAACGAAGCCACTCGTCTTTTTCTCTCTTATTGTCCTACCGTCCTTCGTTGATGCATTCGGCGAATTTCGTCGCTCGTCGATGCGTTTTTCCTCGCGAAAGCAAGCCCATTCGAGCCCCACAACCGTTCTCTTCCGTCTCGTCCTCGCCTTACCTCGACGCGATATCGCGAGGTGGTTTTCCGCCACCGCCGGGATCCACCTCGTAAAATGATTTAACGATCGAACGAGGTAGACGCACGCCCATCGCGCGACCACCGATTTTACCGATTCGAAGGAAGAAGTCGCCTTGGTGTCGAGGTAATCGCTATATCTCGCGTTCCTCCGTCGCAAGGCGGAAGTTTTTACGTAATCACGTCGTTAACGCGACCGAACTCGACGACTTTTACGAGGTTCGAACCGTTCGACCGCGCGATAACGTTCCTTCGAAGGAATCTCCATTCCGATTTCGAAACGATTCCACCAAAGGGAGACACGTTGTCCCGTCGCTTTTAAAATCGTCCTCGTCGTCGGACTCTCATCTTAACACGTCGCCGACCGGCTATTCAATTCCAATCCCTTTGGCTTTCACCGAGTATTCCAAGGGTTTTAAGCGGAATAAGTTTTGTTCTAATAAAATCGCAACGCGTTCATCCTTTCGCTGCGAGTTGCTCGAGAACGAGACGAGCGTAAAAGCGACGTCTGTACAAGAAAGAAATTAAATATAATTTTTCTTTGTTTGACTGGACAGAATACGTTTATCGAATAAAGCGTTCTTAGCGAATGCGCTTCTATTTGAACAATTTTTCGAAAGTTTGCGTTAGTTAAATACAAGTTTTATAATTCGTTGAAAGTCAATTTATTCGCGAACTTTTAAGCGGCACGAATTTATCGTATAAAAAGAGATCCGAATGTATTTATACACCTACCGTACGTATGCGCGGAAGCACGTCCGTAACTCATCGAACAAAGATCGGATAAAACGCGAAACTTTTAAATAAGCATTTTCGGTTTGCGCGAGAGAAAAAAATTCGTTGAATAATCGAATAAAAACTCGTAATTGCGTGCAAAGCCATTCTTAGCTCTAAAACTTACGTTAAAAAATTCATTTCTTCGACTATCGTCTAACTACGTCTAATTAAACGCATTTCTCTGTTATTCGATATTTAATAATTTACACGACAGAGAGTTTAACGGCGAATTCTCACGAAATTCTTGCCCGAGTAAATTCTAATTTGCGTATCTCCTTACTAAATTCATAATTTAATTAGCTACGTATTAACTTAATTATCGATATTATCCGTTTAGTAGGTCACGAGCTCGTGGCAGCCCTTTCATTTCCGAGCGGAAGCACGTGACCCTTTTCACATGGGCGCGTCTAAGCGTGACCCGCGCGTATCCCGTACGTACTCGTAATACAATGCCGCGATCATTAATCGGAGGGATTCTTTAATGGCACTTCGTCCTTAAGAACCTTCGTTACAACCTTCCAACTGCAGAGCATTCATCCATCTTTTTATCCATCCTCCACCTTGCTTCTTTCCTTCCTTTCAAGGTTGCCTTGCTTCGATTCGCTCACCTGCGCGGAAACGTATCGCGATGCTCTCCCCTCGGGATAAATGGGAAAAGAAAAAAGCGTGGAAACGATCTAAGAAGCGCAGACGCCATTACGAGCACGCGATTTTCCTTTTCTCCTCGCTTCTTTTTTCCTCGTCCCGTTCCCTTTTCCGTCTGCTTTCTTGCGAAAAGTTTCGCGACGGGGGAACGTCTCCTGCCTCCGAGGAGGAAGAGGAGGAGGAGGAGAATATAGCTGCGTCGAATCGTCAGGAAACGTCGTCACGCCACGCAATTACGCTGGTAATTAAAACGCGTAAGGGAAATTGTTATGCGCGCGTTCGAATAATCGGAAGAAAAACGTGCGCAGTGCGCAGTTTGTAAATAGTTTGAAAGTACTTGCCGACGGATGGAAGCTCGCAGAGACGACGAAGAGAGGAAAGGGAGGTGACGAATTAAAAAAATAAAAAAATAAATAAAAAAGAAAGAAAAAAAAAACGGAAAGGAAAAACAAAGAGGACGTCCAAGCGCAAATTTAATTATCGTTTTTTCTAGCTCGCGTGTATCTCGCGAATATCCAATATCGTCGAATGCGCGACGGAGACGGAAATATCGAAGAGAAAGTTCGAACCAATAACGAGATCGCCGTCTTGACTAATTTAAATATTTATATCGAGACTTGGCTACTTTTTCCTGCCAATTTGGCCATCGGTAATCGATAAATCGCAATTTGGACGTTTTTCGCGTAGGTACGGGCTATTCGCTCATCGATTACGAATTTTTCAATAAATACCGCTTACACAATCAGTGTATTAAATACGATAACGCGTTGGTGCAGCGCGTTGAAAATTCTTTTGAAGTCTCGCTGGTGAAACCGTGCGCGTGGAGTCAACGATAAAAGCATTTCACAGGGCGAGACGTCGATGATCGGTATTCTTCTCGCGACGGCGTCGCGTCTCCTTGTGCCGCGCAGCATTTCTCTCGCGTTTATATCGACGCATTCGTACCGATGAAACGCGGATAAGCTCTCTGTAAGATCCGATACACCGCGGAGCTGCGTTAAATCAGATGGAATTTACCCGCAACGGGACGAACGGGGGAAAGCGAGATGGATACACACACACATATATACACGATATATACGAAAGATCCCCGGGGTACGAAGACGTTTTTCGCGATTTTATATCGTACTTGATAAAGCGCAGTTCCGTGTATATAACTCTCCTCGACGTTATATAATACTTCCGAGCAAACGATGGATGGCAGACGAGACAGAGAGAAACCTCATTGGGGACGAGGACGAAAAGAACGCACGGTACCCGGCGGTTTATTTTTATCGAGAGCACGGTAAATCGAGTCGAAGAATACTTTTCCGTTTGAGATGGAGGAGGAAAAGGAAAAGGTGGAGGAGGAGGAGGAGTAGGAGGAGGGTTCGTCGTTGAGACTCTTTCGTATCGATACGAAGAAAATCTAGAGACAACGCGTCACGGTTGGTTGGTTGGTTGGTTCGTTTCGTTGAAAGCGCGCCGCCCTTTCGTAAATCGAATATCGCTTAATTTAAATCACCACCCGACAGATCTACAACGAGCCATTGTCGATGATCGTGTATCGATTTAAATCGTTCCCTGAGTTTATTTCTCGGTGATTGACGGACGGTGGGTAGGGGCGGCATCACGGTGGAACGAAGGGTGGTCGGACGGCGAGATGGGGTTGAAAAGGCCGAGAGGGAGAGGCGGAGGCCGATGATAGCGGACCAACAGCACGATTTGGTCGCCGCGCACTGAATTGGAATGAAATGCCAGATTTACAAAAAAAGGAATATATTCCCCTCCGGCATAGCCGGAGATTCGTACTGGCAACGATTTCGCGTCACGAGCAGAACATTGTCGTTGTCGGTTTCGGACTCGCTCACGATGCCATCCTTGTCCGCCGTCGTACGTTTTTTACTCGCTGTGACGCGACTACGACTGCGAATCGTATCTCCGCTTCAAACGATTCTGGACGTACGTGTGCATGCCCGTGCTCGATAAATCGAGCGACCTTCGCGTCGATCCTCCGGACTCGAGTCGTTCGGATCGATCATCGCTCATGGAAAGCGGAAAACGTAGTGTTGCGTTCAAACTTATCTCCGTAGATTCGATTCTTTACGAGGGCCTGTCCGAAGAGTAGCTTAATTTATAACAATCTTTCTTTCTAAAATAAATAATAATCCGTGCAAAACAAATTAAGAAATATTTAAGGCGTAGGAATACAACAGGTTTATATCAACGTCTGCGTAACTTCGCGGGAGTTACGCATCGTCTTCTAACCCTTTTAATGCCAGGCGCAAAACTAGGGCCTATGCGGGTGATTTTGAAAGCTAGACTCAGTGAAAACGCAGTTTACGTTTAAAAGGCTGTAGCTAGTTATATTGTCGGCAGAATGATTAATTCTTATGTTGATTCGAAGTAAAAGCATTGATCATTAAAATTCATATTGGAATGTGTAGGGATTAGTTTCGATCATCGAAACATGATTTACGTCAATAAAACGAAGCATGTATTGTACGAGGTAAGATAAGAGGTACTTTATGGCTGTTTAGATTCGACTCTTTTCTACGTGGGTTATTGTTTTGCAAAAGGTTCAGTTATTACTTCAACGATTAAAGACGGGTGTAAAAAAATTTAGTGATTTCTCCACACACATGTGTGATACACACTTTGTGTGTATTTGTAAAAAAAACAGTAATAATAACAGTTTCGAAGATTTTCGAAAAAAAATCTGCATTGTTTAAACGAAAGCAGTGAAACTGACATACTTTTCGATGTCGTGAGATTACTAAATAAACTATATAAAACAGAGAAACGATTTTATAACAAAAATTACTTCTTCCAACAAGGAGTATCGTTTGATAATATATCCAGTTATTGTTTAAACAATTAAAAGAAAATTGTAAACAAATAATTATTGATTTATTGCGAGTTTAAATCGTTCAACGATGTAGAATGTTAGAATATTAATTGTGACGTCGACTAGTGCGTCATGCTTAGCTTTAAAATATTAATAATAAAAATTATTAATTAATTCCTCTACACTTACTTGATATATCGAAGAATCAGGAGAGGCGACGACCGGTCGGCGGATCTTCGGTGTTCCAGTTGCACTTGCGCTTGAAATCACTTCACTTCACTTTATTGCACTGCACTATGCGACGCGACACGACACGATACAAAACACGCGAGTATTGTTTCACCGAAATTCACGCGTCGACGATCGGATACGAACTGACACAGCGTAGACATCGTAAGACATCATAGTCTACTAAAATAATAACAAGGGAGTGCGTCGTAGTTCGCATTGTTTTCTTTTTGCAATATCAAGGAGAACAAAGTAAACAGTTGTTGGAATATCGATCGGCTTGTGTACTACAAATTGACAACAAAAACAATTCGTGGAACTACGACGCACTCTCTTATTATTATTTTGGTAGACTATGACGTCTATACTTAACGTACATTGATTCTAAGTAGTGTCAGTTCGTAACCGATCATCGACGAGTGAACATCGGTGAAAGAATATTCGTAATTCCGACGCGTGTTTCGTGTCGTGTCGCGTAATAAAGTGCGATAACGTGAAGTGAATTGAAGTGTAAGTGCAAGTGGTCACGGGCGAAGTGCATCTGGAATATCGAAGATCCGCCGACCGGTCGTCGCCTCTCCTGGTTCTTCGATATACTGGGTGAGTACACACGAATTAATTAATAATTTTTATTATTAAATCAAATTATTAATATATTAAAGCTAAGCCTAATGCATTAGTCGACGTCACAATTTACACATTGATATAGTGCTCCTTATTTTCTTACGTTTCATGTCGTTGAACGATTCAAACTCGCAATAAATCGATAATTATTTGTTTACAATTTTCTTTCAATCGATTAAACAATTAATAAATCTATTAGCAAACGATACTCCTTGTCGAAAGAAGTAATTTTTGTTATAAAACCGTTTCTCAGTTTTATATAGTTTGCAAGTAATCTCACGACATTGAAAAGTATGTCAATCTCATTGTTTTTGTTTAAACAATGCAGAATTTCTTTTCAAGAATCTTCGAAACTGTTTCGATTATTATCGTAGAAAATACGTTCGTTGTTCGTTTGTTATTGTCATGACGGTCGCAGGAATCTTTTACGTATTTACGTATTGTAGACGAAGATAAATATAGACGAGAAATTACTAATTGTTTGTTTACGACTGTCTCTATAAAAAGGAATCGAATCGCAACAATCATGAAAAGCAACAGCCTCCATATCCTACCTAGTTTATTTCGTTTTGTTGCTGTAAATAACCATTTTTCAATCAGCTTCATATTATTTCCGATAAAGTACGTTTCAACTGCGTTTCAGTTGCACTCTTAAACGACGTAAAGTACGTCGTATAAAATACTCTTGTGAAAACTCGTATCGTTTCATTTTAATTTCGTTATTAAAAAACACACCTATGTACAAAAAAATGGCACTTGGTGATCGAATTATGGTTAGTGTTTTTACCTCAAAGTGGTATAAGAAATATTTATCGTTGCGGACAATATAAGTAGTTACAACGATTTTACTGCGTATATGCAGTCGCATGTCCGAGATATATCGTTCTTCGCATTTCTCGAGGCGTTTCCAAATTGTGATATATCGTCGTCTGCCACTAAAAGGATAAATTTTACGTTTCTTCTCTTTGCATTATCTGGAAAAATCCACTCGAATCGTATCGAGCGGTCTGCCGAAAAAACGCGTGCAACGTTCACGAAATTCCAAATACGCAGGAGTGTACCTTTACGCGTAGTGCGTCTAGTTAAATACGTATATCGCGTCAGTAGGCGCTTGCTAGCAACCTCTGATTCGATCCAATTCGGTCGAGAGTTCCGTAGTTTCTCTACTTAACACTAGATTGCCTCAGATTTAGTATATACCGATATTGCCTAAAAGAAGTCAAATGACTGCTTTGTGAAAGAATAACTAATTCATAAAAAATATTTAAAATTAATTTTTAATGTTATTTT
>JAITYT010000326.1:756323-767757 GCA_025433975.1 Liostenogaster flavolineata
ACCTGAGGAAAGTCCACTTTCCTTACATACATATATGATAAATAATTATTTTCTTGTCCTATTTATGAACATTGGTAAAAAAAACCGTGTAGCTCGAGGGATACCCGTATATTCGTACAGTGCTCGAGCTTTACTACGAATCGATACAGAATTATAAATTACGAATTATGGATACTACTAACACACATCGTCTTTCCTCCGTTGGTTTCTTCTAGAAATTATCTCGAATTAATAAAACGTTCGTTCGATATTTCGGTTACCAGAAGAAACCAACCGCTTCTATTTCGACCGTGATAAAACGGCAGCTACGGATCGTTAGGAAGGAAGATCGTTAGGATAACCACTGGACAGTGGTTATCGGTCCTACCACCTTCCGATTTCGCGAGTCTCGCGACGCTTGCGCCGCGATACTCCTCCTGGTCGTCGCAGGCTCTCGTCCTTTCGTCGCCTCCTCCACGGCCCTCCCGTAAGCACCCTGCCGGTCCTGAACAAATGTTTGCGCCCTGCTGGCGCGCGAGATAGCGACGCGAACCGGTGGACCGGATCCGCGACGATTCGCTTCCCGTTCCGCGAGTATGCGTGAGTGAGAATATAAAAGGCTCGTTGCGACGATTTGGCTCTCTTCCTCCTCCCCACCGCCATTTTGGAATTTTCGAGGTAACTTCGTTCGACGAAATTCGTGAATTTCTCGATGGAATGCGAACGAAGAACGCGTAGCGAAAGAAGGAAGGACGCGTCGAGGAAGAGGCGATCGATCGCTTTCGGATGCTTCAAGATCGATCGAGGCGTAAGCGCGAATAAACTAAGCAGCGAAGTGGGTCGAGACTCGTAGCAGGATTCTCGCGTTTCGCGACGAAGTTCCGCCTCGGTAACGACGAGCTTCCCGTAGCTGGCTATCTTTTTAAATTTTGAAAACGGTGCAACTTACTTCGTGCCGGCGAAGGCTAATTCCAGGACGAAATACGCCAGTGAATTCCGAAGAAAGGAAATAAACGTAAACCGTGCAAGTTTTATAAACGTATGGACAACCGACGCTGTAAGTTTGAAATAAAATCGTACAGAAATTTTTAAGATATATGGAAATATTATATATATAATAAAAAATATAATATAAATAATAAAATAATAAATAAATTCAAAAAGTACGGAAATTGGCACGAACTTTCCGGACAACCCAATACTTCGTAGCGGATGAATTCTTTAGTAGCTTCGTCTTCTCAGGTTTTTATTCGTTTTACGTCGTCTGAGTCGATGCGCTTTCCAATAACGACGCGACGTCGACTAAAAACGCGTTAACCGTTTCATCGAATTGCACGGGGAGCGCGTCAACAAGGGAATACTTTCTATTAAAAAAAGAAGCGGAAAACGTAGAGATAATTCACGAACGAGATAATCCGCTTGCGCGTTCCTTTTTACTTCTTCGCTCTTAGTCGCACAGCCAATGACCTACTCCTCGCGTTTTAACGACCGATGAACGGAAGTAACTCGTTGCTGATTGAGCGATATAACGTTCGCGAGGTAAATCGGCTCGAACGGAGAACGGAGTAAAATCTTGACGCGAGTCAAAACCTCGACTAATAGCACGTTTCGATGACGTAGCTTCGCCTCGTGTCAAAGAATATGACGCGGAATCAAACGCGCCGCATCGATAATCGATATCGTCCGTTCCTAATCGGACCAGATTGACGTCGTAATGAAAACCGTGTCCTACATTTTATACGTATAGACTTCGACGCGCCTGAAAGCCATTCTTAAGAAGTAATTCGCATCCGTAGAATCGATCGATCGACGACGGTGCCACGACGGCGCATTCTTTGCCATTCTAATACCAATAATTCCGATCATAACACTCGAATCCGCGAGTCCGACCTAAATTGGCTTGACTCCGTCCCACAGGGTTTTCCGAATATCCTACGATTCGCTCCATTTCGCGATAAATATTAGGTCCGTAGGTGGTGTCCTTTCTTTGTCCTATTTTTATTCTTAATCGAGACAACGAATCGCCTCCCGCGTTTAATAATAACTACGCATTTATCAGAACCTCGATAATAATAAGAAACGGTTATGGAGGATACAAAATAAAGAATTTCGTGCGTCTGAACGTTACGAGTACATCTTGGAAGGGCGGAGCAATACCGTTGCCGCTATCGTATCGGCGTCTGTTATGTCGAGGTTACTTTCTTATGATTCTCTGGGCTATTATATTCGCATCCTCGTCGAACGATCGAGGAATTATCATCGAAGATCGGCTGTCCATGGTTTACAATTTAGGATCGTCCTCGTCGCATAGGAAAATTGTACAGACAAGAAATTTGCGTTCCTCGTGAATCGACGGAGACTTTTGTCTCGGTACGAAGCCGATCCGTTTTCGCGACGAATTCTAACTGGAGATGAGAAATTGGTGCTATACAATAATCCTTTACGAAGAAGACAATGGCTTTCTTCCGGAGAAGCACCTGTTCCGACACCTCGACCATCGCTAACGATAAAGAAGGTCCATGTTCGTGCGTGGTGGGATTTTTCTGGAATCGTACACCACGAATTGCTTGAACCTGGTCAGACAGTCGTTACAGCGAGTCGTCTGAATGTAAAAACGATCTGTTTTGATCGGTAAGAAAGAAAGAATCCTTCGACATGATAACGCGAGGCCTCACGCTGCAAAAATAACACTGGGAAACATAAAGGAGCTCGGATTGGAACTTTTACCCCTCCACGAGACGTAGACACGTGAAACGCCAGGACGTCGTTAACGATCGACCACGATCGTTCCACGCGAAATCGTGGTCGAAGGGATAAACACGACGCGGTAGGTACGTCGAGTGATAAAAGCTTCGACTAGCTACGCGTAAGTACGCGGAGGTATAATAGGATCGTAATCTCTCGCGCGTGATCGGCGATGGCCGTGGTCGATTATTCATTGTATTATCGCCGGGGTGGGGGGGATAACTCACGCAACAGCAACACGACGAACGATGCACCGAGTATCCGGTCGATTTATCGTCGATGAATTAAACCCGGGAAATATATAAAAATATTTTTTATTCTCGAACCTTTCGAAACGAAGAAGACAATGAAAAGATCGATACGACGAATCGCCTCGTTCGTAGTATCCAAAATCGAGCGATTACGGCTCGGTTTTATTTTAAAGAAAACACGATGTTACGATCTAACAATAATTTTAATAATAGAAATTGATGAGTACATTTTTCATTCGTCCTTTCTAATAATTCCTAACTCGAATAGCCGTTCGTAACCGATCTAAACTTGCAGCAGCCACTACGAGATATCTCGTAGCTGGCAGTCAATGGGTTAATAAAGTTATCGCGGACGGTCATCGACGAACGAACGCGCGCAGGCGTTTTTCGTTGATGCGCGCGTAACGCGAAAAGAACGATTTAACGCGTTGTACCTTCATTTCTCATTCCGTGTTGGTAAAATGAACGCGATGATAACCAGCTCGTTAAGTCCGTTTCACGTTTGACGGATACGCGAATCTGGATCCGTTTCGTTGCTACTTTGCGTTTCGTTCGCACGTGCTATCCAATTACCAACGGGCACCGAATACGCAAGCTTCGGCTCCGCCTCGTACCTGATTACGTTTAATGAGCGAGGGAACGTCGCGTAATTACTCAAAAATTGTGTTTTAATAATTCATTGAAGTGTTCGGTGTAAAGGAGTTCTTTATCGCGCCGCGTCCTTCTTCCTTCTCCTTCGGTTTTCGAACGAGCTCGCGTCGTAAGCGCGGACACGGGAAAAACAGTCGATGAATAGCGCGATGAACGATGAGAAACGAAGCGGCGATTATAAGGAAAGAGGAAGACCAAACGAGAAACGGAAGCATCGCGAAATAATTATGCGCGACAGTTCTCATTGAAACGCGACGATCGAGAGTGTCACGAACGAGTGAAATAGATCGAACGCCATTTTTTATGATTTTATGAACGTTAATGTAATTCGTCGCGACACGTAAATATAACAAGCGTTATAAACATCGAATATTTATATTATGTATTAGGTCCAACGGAAAGTTCCGACAAATAATTCCATTTCAAAATTAAAATTGACTCTTTCGAACACTGCATTCGTTTCTACGTATGTGCTCGACGTATACGCGAAGAGGTGGTTAGTAATAATGGAAATTACATCGTCCAGTAAATATTAATACATCTATCGAAAAAATATATATATTTTTTTAATTCAAAACGGACAGAACTTTCCGGTATATATACGCATCGATCGGAACGAAAGATTTTCTAAGGCCTCCGTCGACTCGTTAAAACGCATCGAATCACGAAGCCGCTACGACGAGCACTCGTAAGCAGTGGCCGTCGTTAACGCGGCCGTATGCGCGCTTAAACGTAGGCAAAACGCGTCGTTCCGCGTCGTCGAACCGACGGACACTTCCTGCACGCATCGAAGTGCGCATTCAAACGACCGTTTCGCCTCGACGGCGTTAATTTGATTGTACTGTACTATTTCCCGTAAATGAAATTAAAATACTCCGACTCCTTGGATGGCGGCATAAATAGCGGTAGTAGGTGGTAGGATGGGGTTAGCGGGTCGGTGAGGCGGCTAGAGACGGTAGAGAGAAGTGGAAGGACGCGCGACCAAAGAAAGAGAGAGAGAGAGAGAGAGGCACCTTATTGCGAGTCTACCTTTTTAATTAAAGTTTGAAACTGAACTAGCGTATGCAAGAGGATCTCCGTACCCTCGAGTCGGGAGAAGCGCGACGCATAAAATAATCAAGTGTAGCTCTCGCTACGGCGAGTACTGTCATAGCGCTTACTTAACATTCTTACCATTATAAAACGAAGGAAGGGGAAGGCGAGGTTGCCTTCGCCTTTCGGATTAAATCACGAAGGGTTACGACTTCGTAACGATCGACCTTACTTCGACCGACGCCTCCTCGTATCGCCAACAAGAAGAGAATTAATTCGGAGCTGGACGCTACGCTTCAAAGATAATACTTTTTCCACTTACACCGCAGCGTTTAATAGGCTTGCGCGAGCGCGACAATCGCCGGTCATCGTCGCGATCGACTACGATAACGACTTCCTCCACGAATGGAAATCCATCTTCCGCTTTCGTTGCTTCTTTCATCGTATCGAGCGACGCGCGAACGAACGCGCATTTCGCGCGTTCACTTAACGCGATATTCCTCGAGCGTCCCGCTGCCGTTCGGTAAAAGCCGTTATCCATCCGAGTAAAAAACGTTTATTTCGTTAATGGACTCGCGACTTTCGCGTATCGTACGAAACAGAGGGGAAGCGAATAGTAGCGCTTCCGATAAACGTTCGCGCGGAAGGAGGCGAGGCACGATTGAACGCAGCCGTTTACGTTACCCGCGGCAATATATTTCGTTATCGGACGCATATTCGAAAAAGCACGAACGGTCGTATCGATAAGATCGCACGATAAAAAGTATCTTACGAGTTCCTCTTAGCTCGCGGGAAAGCATCTTGCAAATCGTGACGGACACGACGCGCACCGTCACAAATCGCCGAGGTAAACGTTTGCTTGGGTCCCTATTTAATCGTTGCGCGTTCTCGCGCGACGCGTCGCAGCCGTCGTGTCTCTTGGATATCCTTTGAGAAACGTCCCTCGTAAAAAACAAAACGTACTTACTTAACGAAACATGGATCGTATTTAACGAATGAAAAATCTGGCGAAAAATATGTCAGCTCGAACGGGGATTATTTAGCCAAACGAATTTAGCCGATTTTCAAACGCAAAATGCGCTCGCGAATTATTTATCTTTGAAATAACCGTAAAATAATTTCCATATAAATCTTTATGACGTAACTGGGAACGATGGATATTCGATTATTGCGTATTTACGACGCGATAATTTAAATACATATACGCGTTTATAGGTAGCACGGTACGCGGTAAGGTTATCCTCGATTCCGGCGGTTTCACGTTGAACGTGGAAAAAAGTACGACGTAATAATGGAAACGACATTCGCGCAACATCCGATAAGGAAAGTCGCGTATCGTAGAAGGAGCCTCTTAAAGCGTACAACGCCCGTCGTGGAAGCGTCCTTTTCCAAAGTCGCATAAAAAAAAAAGTAATCCTCGTGGATCACCGATCGGCAGTAAAGGTTGACGCGTGACGTGAGACCGACAGCGAATATCGTCGGCGGTGTCAACGGGAAATTTTATTTATCGTCCGCTCTCGAACGGTTCGGCGATGGGAGAAATTCGTTCGTTCGGGAAAACGACCTTTATTATTTCATAACGCGTCGAACGCAACGTGAATTCTTATTATTGGCTCGACGATTAATTATTCCTCGGCGTATTACTCCGATCCGAATACAATACCACGATACACGATTATATAGAAATGTTTTCATAATGCGACGCCGAGCTACATCATTGAAAACACAAACCACGTTTGTTCGCGAAGCAAGCCTATTTCGGAACTGGCCGAGCGATGCGGAGGCAAACGCGCTGATTGTACCGGATTAATTATTTATGCGAGCGAGGGTGAGCCGCAATGGTGATTATACGGAGCTATAATTCCGTAAAATAATTCGAAACGAGCGCGGAGAGTTACGGTCGCCTTCGTCGTCTCCTTTTCCCTCTCTTCTACGAGCGAACTCCGCAGGTGAGTCGATCTCGACCGAACGAGACGAAAGGTGCGACTTGTAAGCGAGCGATTATTCGCGTTGAAAATCGTAAACGACCGTAGATAATCTTCGATGTACGACTTACGATGCGAGAAAAAACGTGAACGCGTGAACGCGTGATATTTTCGTAGATGACCTTCGATTTTCGATCAGCACCAAGTTAGAAAGAAGAACAAGTTAGAATTCGTAAAATCGAATACGTTCGTAGGCAATCTTCGATGTACGACTCGCGATGCGAAAAAAAAAAACGTGGACGCGTGAACGTCCGAAACTAATCTTCGAGGTTCAATCAGCGGAGCAGTCGAGCAATCAGCAGTTAGAAAGAAAAACGTGGAATCGTAAACGTCCGTAGATAATCTTCCTCCGTAGAGAATCTCGACTTTCGAGCAGCTCGAAGCGAAAAAGAAGAACTCAGACGCGTAAACGCGTCCGTAGGTGATCCTCGACGTCCGACGAAGCGAGAAGGAACGTGGACGCGTGTTGTCACGCGCGATCGGAATAACTTATCGCTCGATCGACCACGGCGATGCGCTCTTCCGGTGAAAACGTTTCGCGACGGCTCCGCGGGATCGTCGTTCCATCGATCCTCGAAAATCGTTCGTTTAGGTCGCGTCTATCCGAAAAAAGTGAAGAGAGTCGGTCATTGGGTGGGGTCATTTCGACGGAAAATTCCAAAGCCACGGAAAAGCGGCGCGATTTCTATCGACTCGAGAAACGGAGTTAACGCGCTCTAATTTTATTATCGCGTTTCTTTCTTGCGTCGTTAACGCGTCGACCACCGTCGCAATAATCGTCGGTATAATTTTCGACTTACGAAGGTCTCTCCGTGATTTTACAAGCAACGAATCGACGAACGACCGATCGCTCGGGACGAGGCGAAAATCGCGCCGCTCGGAGTCGCGATGAGTCACTACCAACTGCCAATTGACGAGCTACGAGCCGATGGATAAGAGTTTCCGCTCGTGGAAAGCCGCGTCTTTCCGAAGAATTCGCGCTTATCGCGCGATAGTCGCTGGAATCGAGAAAGAACCGTTCGAACTCCGCCTCGTTTTTTTTTTTTCATTCTTTCTTCGTCGCACGCTTGAACTTCCGAAGGACGCGTGCGAGACGATCCGCGCGTAATATCGCTGCAGGAGTAAAAGAGAAAAAGGAAAAGAGAGAAAAAAGGGAAAAAGGGGAGGAGGAGGAAGAGGCGCCAGGTAAAAGTCGGAGCGACCGAAAAACGTAATAAGCGCGCGAGAATTTCCGTGGCTGAGCGAGCGCCGCTTGGAACGAGGGAAAAGTTACGACCGTAATAAAATGACCGAGCATCTCCGATGAAATATGACGCGCGATACCGTACGCGATACATCGAATAAAGAAATACAATGTGGCGAATTATGCTCGCGTTCGGGATAACCATAAATAACGATCGTAAAGCTATTTCAATAGAGATCTCGAGTTCGATCGCTACGTAAGTATTCTCCATCTTTTCTCGAGGAAACGAGACAGAGAGAGAGAGAGAGAAAATCGTAACGATCGCGCGTCAGAAGATCAGGCGTATTTTAAGCGTTCGCGCGAGGCTGCGTCGACCGCATTTTACCAGCGATCGTCTCGCGGCAGCTTCGAACCCAAGTAAAAGCGCGAATTTCTTGGCACGCTCGGCGACTCTCGCGTCTAAATCCTTTCGTACGAAACGACGTAGCGCGGTTACGTGCTTCGACCTACTGGCTGAGCCAAAAATTGAAAAAGACGAAAAAAAAAACTCTCTCCAGTCGGAAGAACGGCGAAAACGATCGATCTTACCTTGATGAACGTCGAACGGCCTCTTCGGAGCGGCTGCACGTGTCGGCGCCGAAGACGCGCTGCGACTTCGTTGCCGAACGTCGTCGAAGCGCGCAGTCGTTGTCGTCGCTGTTATTCTCAAATTCTTATGGACGTGGTGGTGGTGGTGATCCTAGTGGTAGACGCAACAGTCGTCGTAGGTCGCACTGTCACCAGCACGCGCACGTAACGAAGTATCGTTCGGAGTCACGACATCGTTAGACGACACCAAGAAGGAAACACTGTCGCCATCGGCGGAGGCGTGGAGACGCGAGAAAAAAGAGCGATGCGACGCGACGTGCGATCTTTCGCGCGTTACGAAACGAGGGAGCATGGGCGCCGGCAAATCGACTAACGCCAAGCGTACCCCTCGCGACCCCGTGACGGACTGAGGATCGCGCCGGCGGCGCAGCGCCGCCGTGACCCGTGGCGACACCGCCAACTAATCCAGACACCGTCTCTCGTCGTCTCCTCGATATAACGCCGCGATACTCATTCCGCCAGCGGAACCTAACACGCCCGCTTTTATAACCTTAGAGCTTCTTAAACAGTCGTTCGTTCGTTCGTACGCTCGTTCTTTCGTTTCCTCGCGCGACCACGTCCATTTTCACGCTTTCGCGGGACCCTGCGGCGCGTTTCGCTCGCGCCTGCGCTGTCCTCGTCATGGTCGATCGATCGATCGGTCGGTCGGTCGATACGCGATAAAATCGCCATCCGGTACGTCTTACCGATCGTGAGATCGTTAATCCCCCGCGACGCGCTTTCGCTCGACGGGAGCCGCCATCTTCGAGAAGACGCTCATCCGAGTACCGTTGCGCAGATTTCTCGAGGAAAAACGTGGCTCGACGCTCGTCTTTCGTGTCGATAAGGAGGAAGATTTGCAGCCGTCGAGATCGCGGATGAGCGAATACGGAAGGAAGGTCGATCGTTCGATGACGACGGAAATCGAGGCGGTTCTTCTTCTTCCAAAGTGTCCTTCGTATTTATATTTTTATTCGGTGAATCGACGCGAGGTAAAACGTGGAGTTTAAGAGGACGATTAAGGTGGCAGCCGTGGATCGAGAAATCGAAGAAGCTCGTTCTCGACGTCCGGACGATTTTGCCGCGCGATGGTAGGACGAAAAGGAGGGAAAAAATTCTGCCGAGTACGTGGAAGTCTTCGTGTTATTCTCTTCGGAAAAGAACGGAGGAGAAGAAGTAAGAAGCGAGGGAAAGCACAACGCGAACGATAATGCGAACAAAAATATTTGCGCCGCTTACGACGCCATTCTCCTCGCGCGGGACAATATTTGAGATCGGAAGTTTCGAACGATTTTTAAGCGAACGCATCGCGATCGACCTTCGCTTCGACGCCCTACAGTCACGTTCTCCTTTCGAAACGCTCCTGAAAACTACTCGGACCCGCGGAGTGCGCGTACGTACCGTAGGGTGTAGACGTTCTAGGGACACGAGCATTGACTTTTCGTAATAACCGCGCGGAAAATCTGTGCATACGCGTGTATGCGTGTGAAAAAATTCAGTCATTCGACATCGATCGTACAGGCAAGCCGAGTGCAATCCGAGTGTGTAAACTAACGTTCGATATTGAAAGCGTTTGTTAGACTTATCAGGTCGGTGTATATGAAATGTCGATATTTCTTACACGTGAACGTCGAACTGTCCATTGCCAAAGTCATATTTCAACAATGAAGATTTTCTCAAAAGTGTTCCAATTTGTTATTTGTTTGTTAATGTCGTAAGGATACGAATTCAACCGAATTCGTGTAATTTTTTAATTTTATACCTGGTAATAGAGCTATGCGCGATATGAATCAAGCGTTTCTGGAGAATATTAGGGAAGATTACGATCGAAAAGTGCAACGTTGCTTTGAAGTATTTCGGTCCGGTGATTTTCTGTGTGGTGGAAACGAATCCAACTGTATCTACAAGGAAATTTGCTACCAGAATGAGATTGATCGTACAACGATATTGCGACACCTTTTTCAAAGGTGAATGAGTGCATACGGCACGAACTAACAGCCCAATACTTCCCTAGAAATTAAACGAATTAAGATATGAAATTTTGCAGCACCCAGCTTATTCTCCGGATCTTTCGCCAACCGACTTTCATTTCTTAAACATTTAGAACAGTATAAAAACGAAGTGAGTCTAAAAAATGCCATAACAAAGTTTATTAATTCCAAAGATAAAAATTTCTCTATGACTGATCGAAACAAATGGAGCATATTTTAATTAAATGGACAGCTTTTGAAAAAAGATAGGCATTTTTATAGATTCGCTTTAAAATCCGACATTTCATACTCACCACCTAATATTATTCGACTGCCTCCCGCTCAACGATCTCATTCGATCGTCACTAATATATTACAAACGGTACATATTAATAAACACTGCAGTACGAACGTGGATCGTTTTACGCGATCGCGATTACTCAAGAGTATCTCGCGTGCGCGAATCCATGACGAGATACGCGCGGAATGACGACCGTGTAAATCGATATTAGGAAATCGTCCGTCGGTAAATCGATCGATCGGGGAATATGGACGACCGTTCCTTCGGTCCGGACGTAAGACGAGACGGCCGTACGTACGTAGGTGCCAAAGCAAACAACCCTCTATGGATGGATCGTGGCCTTCCACCACGGCGCACAACGCACCGAATGCTAAGGCAGTTAAAGCGAGCGCTGACCTCGGCGACGCGCTGCTGGGCCTTTAATCCCATTTGTCTCGTCGCGAGCCATCGCCTTTGACGATTCCTCTAACTCGTTCCGAGAAGATACTTTAAGATCGACTTACGAAGCGTCGCCTTTGCCGCGACGACGAAGCGACGCGCGGATAAATCCGATTACTCGGCTGCGCCCTAACGACCCGCCGAATTCCGCGGTGCTCCGCCGTTTCTCGAATATATCATTAAATATTATCGTAACATTTAGAACAAAAGGACAGACGCATTCGAAAAGATACGGTTGCTTTCTTCTAGTAACCGAAAAGTAAGCGAGCCTT
>JAITYT010000326.1:787971-812343 GCA_025433975.1 Liostenogaster flavolineata
TTACAGGTAAATGTAGGATAGAATGTGTAAATAATGTAAATAGTTAACGAATAAAGAAAATGTTTTAACTTTTGTCCGCAGAGCGACAAGATTGTGTTTACTTTACCAATCCTAGTAATTAAGAGTCTTACATATATATTAATATTTTAGAATTATATAAATATATATACATATATGTAAGACTATTCTTTATTCTATATTCTATTTCTTTATTCATCTTTAACTATAATTTCGTATAATTTATAATCTCTGATAATAATAAATAATAAATAAGAATAAAGTCTTACATATATATATTAACAATATATTAATGAAATATTTTAATAATAATATTCCGTACGAAACTTTTCAAAACACAAATACACACGTAATCGAACTTTGTGACAAGGAATCGTTTGCAACTTCGTCGTTTCTCTTTTCTATCGAAATCATTTTTTTTCTAGATCCTTTATTTAGTGTATACTTTCGGTGAATCTAGCAGAACGTCGCCAAGATTCGCCAGAAAGCATCAGCATATTCGATAAAAGTGTGTGCAATACTTCGTAGATCGAGTTCGTAGACCAGTCGTCTCCTCTCTCCTCGGCTAACGTTCGAGCGACTCTTTTAATCGAAATTACTTACCACCGCATTACCGCGTTCGACGTTCCACGAGCCATCGTCGGTCCGCGGTCTTCTCGTACAGCTCGCGGAAGCATTTTCATTATTCGGATCAGATCGCGATATTGCGCGAGGAGCGAGTGGAAAATCGCTCGTGCTCGTAAAAAAAATGGTGGATAAAAAGAAACGTTTCGCGACCTCCAGCATTTCTCGGCAACTCAAGGCCATGGAAGTTGCGCGTCTTTACCAAGAAATCGATCGCGATTCGTCAGCGACGTTTTAATTCGAACATCGAGCGATGGAAAAGACCGCGAGTTGGAGTGGCTTGGCGCCTCGGGCGCCTCGGATGACTCAATGTTTCCTTAGTACGAGCACGAAGTGCTGACGGTGCTCTCGAGTGGCGTTCCGCATCGACCATTGCTGTTTGCATTTACGGAAGATTGCGCATAACCCTAACAGGCTCTTATTGCGCCGTTTACACGCGGAGTCGCAAGTCCTCGAATGGAGTTGGCGATTCGAGCCAAGACCGACGTTCCGTCTGTTATTTCTTACGAATCAGCGCTTCGCTCGCTAATTACGAGCTCGAAACAAAGCCAGAATCTCGTGGACTCTCTCGCCTTTCGAATTCGCGAGGGATCTCGCGTCCGACGATCGAGAGATCCAGCGTCGAACGAATCTAGCGGCGGAATGGTGACGTAGCTCGAGATCGTTTACGCCTCCCGTCTCGCCTACGCACGCTCCATCGAGTCCAAAGCGTTGAATTTCAAGTCGATATGAAATATGCATCGGGTTGCTGGGAGGGGGGATTGAGCGCAAAGGGCGGGGTAAGTCGTGAGGATGCTCGATCGAAGCGTCGCGATCGAAAAAAGAAGGACAGAACGAGGAAAGTTTTGATTGTCTTGGAAAGTACGCGAGAATAAGGTCGAAGAGGCGACGAAGGATCGTCGTAGCGCACAACAGAGGCGAGGAACTTCGTTATAATTTCGTCAAAGTGTAAGTAGCAACGATACCCCGTCGTTAGCGGGACTTAGGAGAGAAATTTTAATGACTCCTACCGCTCGATGCAAAGTCAACTCGTAAGGTAGGATGGCTCCGTGGCGGCGATGTCGCGCCTCGTCGTTACGCTTCCGCGCTACTTCGCGGAAACCGATAGCTGAGAAGGATAGGAGACGCGACGGGTCTTCTTACTCGAAATTACGTCGCACGTACGATTATTAACCCCTTCGTGTGCCATTTAGCTCAAGGAAATCCGGGTCCTGGCTTAGGTATCAACGCGTAGGAAACAAACGCAAAGTAAAAAAAAAAAGTTGAAGGGTAGAAATCGGTCGCTACTATCAACGGTTTTATTATCCGCCAAAATCTTCATCGCGAGCCGGACTCGTTAAAGTACGGGAAGGGGTTGACCCTTTGCGCTCGACAACTTTTTCGGTCGGACCAGGCATCTTATCGGTCGCATAAAATGGATTTGTATAGATCTGGGGTGGCCAGACTGTGGTACATGCACGTGGCGCATTGAACGATCATAAATGGCGCTTCGGACAGTTCCGAGTGATCATTCCTGACCGTTGTACGATAGATCGATGCTTCGTTAAACTGACACGAATAAATTAATTTAACCATGCGATCAAGTTATTCCTTTCCTCTCTTAAGCGAAGCAGATTCGCGACCTAGGTCGGCTTCGAGCGGAACGGAAGAAACGCAAAATCGCCGCTTGGCACTCAAACGGTTAATTTAAGAGACGAAACGTTCGATCGACTGCATCGATACCGAGGGAAAATCGTTGGACGAAGCAAAGATCTTCCTTCGAAGCGAGCTTTCGAGTACGCGTTTCTCTCCGGATGAGACACGTCCCCGAATCGACGTGTCGCCTAATCCGGAAGGGTAAACTTTATTCCCTATCGCCATCTGCCATATTGCAGTCCGTCCGATGTTCCAGCGACTTCTCGGTTACTACTACGACTATCGTCGGAGCGAAGTCCGCGCGTATTTCGTGCGCTACGTCGATTCGCTCGCTCGTCCATCTCCGAAAGCCGAATTTCCCGGCTTTCTTACCACTTGGATGGAAAATCCGTATAATCCGCTAAGAGCTCGCGAACGAACAAGACTCGACCGGTACTTCGACCGAGCTAAGTGGTATTTAATCGATGTAAGGTGGAATTATTACGTCAGATTTCGTTCCGCTTGCTTTTTATCCTCTTGTCGCTGTCTTCGTCGTCGTCGTCGTCGTCGTCGATGCGTGTCTCGAGATCCCAACCTTTCCACGGAGTTATCGGCCGGAGAACTTCGAGAGATCCTCGTAAGTTTCCGTAACGATCGACGAGAAATTTCTTGTTCGTACGTGGTTCTACTCCGAAATCCCAAAACGACGAAAATTGAATTAAATACGACGCGGTGGTATCGAGGAGAAAAAATACATTCGAACCGCCATACATTTTTTATAGAAAATGTAGGAACGAACGCTCGGGTATTCCGTATCTCCCGTGTCCGAAGTAATCCAATACGAAGGAAAGAATTTTCTAAGCGCGAGTATCTTCGCGATATCACCCTACGTAGATCGTTCAACGGCGTAATTTTCACTCTACGTGGCGTGACGTCGCTCGGAAAGTCGACGAAAGAGAAAGAACGAGTATGAGAAAAAAGAAGAACAAAACGCGATAAAACAGTGAAATTACAAAGTGCAGATACGCGTACGGCCGGAGAAAGTGGTGATGGACGATGTCAGTTTCCGCGAGGGAAAAAGAAAAAAGAGAAAGGCGTAAAGAGCCACGAACGCGGCTCGCGTCGCGTCGATGAAATTCTTCCGCGTGGTGTTCGTCTGCGTACACGCGTACGTCCATACGTAAACACGTACGATTGTACGCATCGTGACGTACGTCCGGCAAATTTTGCAGGATAATCCGTGCACGAAGGAAGGTCCAACTTCTATCATCTAAGTTGTTCGGAAAGTCATTTCGTTTCTTCCCAATAGTTTTTCATAAAAGCAACATAAAAAGAATAAAAAAGACATAAAGGACATTTTTTCATTAAAAAACGAAATGATTTTCCAAACTAAAGTTCTGTCTATTTTTGAAATAAAAGAAACCAATCCACTTTCGACGCATTAATTAACCCTCTTAGTGCGACGTTCTGTCAGCGGTACTAGCGAAAAATGCGAAAGATAATTTAGTTAAATGTGTAACTTTAGGGGGAAAAAATCATTACGAAATTATTGTTTTAGATATCCATATGCGGTTGATATAATAAATTATAGCGCTTTTAACTACGGTCTACGCGTGAGCCGATAAATCGGCCCGCTACATTTTTCGCCCGAAATGTAAAAGCCGATATATCGGCTCGTTGCACTAAGAGAGTTAATAACTTATGGACGATGTAATTCCTACCGTTACCTCTTCGCGTATATTTCGAGCGCGTACGTGGAAATGCAATGGTCGAAAGAGTCATTGTTCAAATTGAGATGACGTTATTTGGCGGAACTTTGCGTTTGGAATTAAAGAAACTAACACATTTTTGATACGTTAATTAATATTTATCGGACGATATAATTTCCATCGTTACTAACCACCTCTTCGCGTAAATTTCAAGCACATACGCAACTTTTCCAATACGTTTGAAAATATTATGTCTACCGGAAGGTCCTGTCCGCTTTGGAATTAAAGACACTAATATCAGTTTCTTTCTCATTGCGTATTCGTTTCATATTAGAAAAAGGAAAGAAACTTATGGGACCTCCTAACACGTGCATTTCCGATACGTTAATTAATATTTACTGGACGATAATAATTTCCATCGTTATTAACCGCCTTTGCGCGAATATCTCGAGCGCGTACGTGGAAATGCAATGATCGAGAGAGTCAATGTTCAATTTGAGATGACATTTTCTGACGGAACTTTTCGGTAGACCTCATATTAATACTGAATCGCGGTGCGATGCCATCCGCCTTATATTAAATGGAGCATTGTGGCTGTTGGAAGGAATCGATCGTCCACGAAGTGGCAATCGCACGGAGAGTGAGATTCGATCACATGATTTCCCGTGGGTGCCATCACCGACAAATGACCCAGCTGCCGTACGTACGACGTAGCCACTCGCTCGCTCGCTCGCTTGTCTGCCTGCCTACGTACTTTCCTTCCTTCCTTTCGTGCTAGAACTCGGCGCCCTCGCTTCTCCCTTTCTTCATCGTGGAGGAGACGCTGTCGTCGCGTCAAGGATCATCGATTCGTCGACGGAACATCGAGGAGAGAGGGGAAGCTCGTCCGTCCGACGCGTGTTAACTTTGACGCGAAGGTTAAGGGCGCTTTCCCCTTACGAAGGCAGCCGAGGATCGTCCTTTTGCACGTAACCCTTTGCCGAACGGTAAGTGTAAACGTAACGAACGGCTAACTCTTATTCTAATTCCATTTCTATTCTTGTACGTATCGTTGTCCTTCTCTTATAAGTTTAAGGTTTATTCCAGATCACCTGTAAACCTGTTCTTTCCCAATAGGAAAACGTTTTTTCATTAAAAAAGAAGAAACGACTTTCCGAAAAGATCGATCAAGAATCGACCTTGCTCGAGTCCTCTACGATCCATCTTCGACGAGGCATTCGATTTATCCGGAAAAATCTTTCGTAAAGTAGCATCAATCGCTGTTTACTACGTGTAATCGTCGTTAGTATGGTTTATCGATGCGCAGAGTTATCAACGAAACACACCGCCTTAGTTTCGTTCTTGCGGAGTGATCGAAAAAGATCTAAATTAGGAGGATAAAGGAGGATTAAATCTAAATTAACGGATAGTTCAGCAGGTCGAACGTCTAACCTCGCGTCTAACCACGTCGGCTTTACTCCAGCGAGTTTCCAAAACGTACGGCCCATTCGGGATATTACCCTCGATCCTTCTCCTCCCTTCGTTCGTACCGTCTTCCTTCCCGGCACCTACACTCACGCGGATCGGCCGGCAATGCGGAAAAATATTGCATAATACCGGTGTATCGACAGAGGCCCGGACTTTTACCGAGATTTATTTTTCAATGCACTGCGGAACGATTCTCCGCGGGAATATATACGAATACGTATATAACTCGGGCCGGCGCCTCTGTCTCTGTCTCGGTAGGGTGAAACGAAGGAGGAACGGGAAGAAGGAAAAGATGGAGAATGAGGGAGAGGAAAAGAATGAGGAATAGAAATAAAGTGCGACGAGAGAAAGGCTCGTGGAAGGAAACAGAGAGATAGATAGATAAAGAGACAGAGGGAGAGAGAGAGAGACAGTGCGCGTACGCGACGCTCTCGACGTTGGAGAAGCAGCGACGAGAAGAAATTTCGATTTCGCTTGTGCAGTCGCCACGCCCGATACCCATTACATTTGCTTGGATATTGCTAGGTAACGTTAGACCGTCGTCGTCCGTACGGCTGTCTCACTGCCTATGGGGAAGATCGTTCGAGAGGGTGGTGGATTGGTAAGAGAAGGATGCCGCGAGAGAGTCGACCATCTTTCATCCGCGGCGAATGCAAGAACGATATACATCTCCTTCTTGGAAGCTCATTGCGTAACAGAGACTCAGCTGTTCCGCCGTAGTCAATCTCGTTCGGAGGATTCCATGAGTTTTCTGTCTTTCTCCTTCTCTCTCTCTCTCTCTCTCAGTCCGTCTGTTTCTCACTGTCGGAAAACATACGACGGCTCATGAGAGTAAGCGAACGACCGCACACGCTCGGTTCGACTTCCACGGCGTTCATCGAACGTACGCGTGGATGTATCGACGTCTCTTCGAAACGCTGTTAAAGACTCGTTGGTACGGGTCAAAGCGTAACCAGTCACCGGACGCGTAACTCTTGTTCGAGACACCGATCATTTATGGCCACCGAGTCCTCTAGGACTGGTTCTCCCTTTGCAAACACAGAACGTCGCGAGGTTGGAACTAGAAACTTTCACTCGTTACCTCCGTTATACGTGCGATACACGATTGACGTTATATACGCGCGCTCTTGTTCGCTGCCTACGTGCTACGATATAAAATTGGATCTATTCTTATCGATTTTTACGTATCTTCGTTTTCAATTCGTCCGCATTTTCGAAATTTATCGATGCAACCAGTAAGGTTGGATCGCTGATCCGTAATCTCAGTTGCATCGATTTTTTTTCGAAGAGCAATTCGCAGAAAGAGCGAACGGTTAATCAAGGCGTTTATTTTGAAATCTTAACGATTCGTGTTAGCGTCGAACTGACGATTCGCGCGCAATACGCTCCGCTGGCGAAGGGAAATTTCGAAAGGGTCGAAAAAAAAGTCGGACGCGTAGGTAACGAAAGCGATGACATCTATAACGGATTTCTCGTCCACGTTGAGCTTCATCCTCCAGTTGGTCCTCGTCGCGCAGAAAAAAAATGGGCTTCCTTCCTTCCTTTCGTGCTCGTCGCGCGATTGCAGACATGTTTATACAACGTCAGGACCGATACGACCGCGAGATCCGTCGCAATCTGTTTTGACAGACCGCAAATTCCACTTGCTCGTATTTCTACCATTCTTTTACATCCACCATATGCCTGCCTTTCAAAGCGACTCATTTTTTTTGTATCGTATATTTATTTTTCTTTATTCGTTATTTCCGAAGCGATAGGAACGGGCAGATTTTACGTTGTCGGAGGAAATCTTCCGTCTCTTGGTGTACGAATCGATTAAAGACGTAGAACAACGTAACGTAGAATTTTTAAAGCTATCGATAACAGTGATGTAAAAAATAATTGCCTCGCAGAGAACTCGACGATATCACGTCGATTACGCGTTCAACTCGTTCGTAATTCGAAATGTCGTACTTTCGACTTCCTACGAGCACGAGAGTTTTTTAAATCCTCGTCATTGCGGTGAAATTCTGGTCAAAGTGGCACCAGTAAACCGGTAGAAAAACTTCCCTTTCGATCGTCGCGATAATAACAATCGTAATTAGTTGCAGCACGATAAAGCAAAGTTCTTGCGAAAAGTTGCATACGATATTCGTGGATCGACCGCTCGTTGTAAATTCTCCCTAAAATTACGGGCGATATCGCGTCCATCGACTTGCGCGTTACGCGCGATTAATTTATCGTAAGTGCGTTCGCGACGCGGAGGAGAATCTATCTTCGTCGTCGCGTCGCGTAATTTATATCGAGCGAATTTCTCGAGTAAGCGATCGTGACACCGTTCGCCGATTATATAACGTTTCGATTCGGTGTGCTTCCAATATAAGCCCACGTTCCAACGAGGAACGTCGCATCGTATCGCAATAATACGTAATTGAAGCTATGGTGAAGTAGCCTTTGTTTGAAATTTAACGATCGGTGTTGCAAAGAGCAACGCGCGTCACGCGTACATCATTGTCAACGAGGAGCAGAAAGGTCAGCGGAATTCGCCTTGTCGCGATCGCTAAAGTGCCAGCTGCAGCGGTCACGAGTCAGATTTAATCCGAGGTCGTACATTGACTTGACGATCGCACGACATCGATCGAATATCGTCCGAGTTATATCGAGATCGTGTCGAATAAATCGAATCAGACGCGCGTCCGCTTCAAAAGTGGAATGCCTCGAGGTGCAGCGTTACGACCTCGACATAAATACGTCGATTATAATTCATCTTTCGTATCGAGCAACTTCGAGAACGCTTTTTTTCGTTTAAAAAGGGGTGGAAATGCCTTTGCGCGCACCCCTGGAGACGCCAAAGGTCTAAGGTCCAAGGGTAACGTGGGGCTCGCGAGGGATTCGAATTCGCTCCACCCTACCCACTAAAACTCTCTGCTGCGTAGTTCCTATTAAGTTGGTGCGAATGAAATATTGGATTTTCTTTCCGTGCTTTCGTTATACTTTTGCTTTTGGCATCCATTCGTTGGCGTTCCATTTCGTTATTTGTTCTGCATTTCGTAAGGATACGATGTGTAATTTTTTTTGGACGAGTGTAAATTTGGTAATAATGCTGCAAAAGCTGCATGCGATATAACGAATCCCCAAGTGTATATACGAGGAAACTGCCGGAAAGAGATTTGATAAATGATGAATGAAAAAATGGATAAGTGCATACCGCACGAATTAATTGTCCGATACTTCTCTAGAGATTAAATAAATTAAAATATGAAATTTTGCAGCTTATTCCCCGGATCCTTCGCCAACCGACTTTAATTTTTTTAAAGATTTAGAACAACCATTACGGGCTAAACTAGCGTGCAAGGACGATTCGTCTAAGAAGCGAATAATTGGAAGAGTCTTCGTTTTAAATTGCTTCCGGACATGGTCAACGCTTCGAAGTTTCGTCGAAGCTCCCGCGTAAGAGTCTCGAACCATTAATATTCGTGGCGTTGCTTCGTTATCATTTACCCAGGAAATTGGTCGATTTTTGCGCGAGGTAAAAAGGATCCCTTTACAACGGAAGTTGGAGCAAGTACCGTGCCATCGACGAAACACCGTTGTCGAGCGATCGAGGAAGAAACTTTTGAATCCTTATGCTCCTCTTGTTTCAATGCAAGACAAGATACAAACTTCCTCGAGTGGACGTCCTCGGTAACATTAAATAAGGTTCCATTCGGTCGGGAAGCGAACTGCTTTTTTCCGTAAAATTAAATCTCCTTCGCGAAGGAACTGCGGAACTTCAATTGCTGAAAGTGCATCGTTTTATTCCGCGTACTTCACCATTGAAAATTGGAAACGAGTTTCGCGGGGAAGGAAACAGCGACGTATGCAAATCTAGGAGAGATCCAACGAGAGCAGCCATCTTGCTCCTGCCGCATTTACAGAAATCTTTGAAGGAAGATTTCCGTTATTATCTCAAAGAAACGAACCCCATTCGCTCTCGCGTCTTCATCGAACGACTCACCGGTGCTAAAGAAGTCGAAAGTCGATTAGACGTACGAGTTACGCGGATACGAAACGAATACATCGTTCGAAGTTTCAAATTTTAATTTATTTCATTTCTAAAGAAGTATCGGGCAATTAATTCGCGCGGTATGCGCTCATCAATTTTTTCACCTTGCCAATTTCGAAAAGATGTCGCATTATCGTTGCATGGTCAAATTTCTTTCAGGCAGTTTCCTCGTACATACAGCTGGATTCGTTATATCGCATGCAGCTTTTGCAGCATCATTACCAAGTTTATACTCGTCTAAAAAGAATTACTACGAGTATCGATTGAATTCCTACCCTTACGAAATGCAAAAGAAATAACAAGATGGAAGACTCGTTAATTTATGGAGCCATCGAGGTAACACGGGCGCACGATCGAACGATGTCGTATCCCGAGAAGTGGCGGAAGCACGGGCTACCTGGAGCGCGCGCCTCCCGATCTGGGACTCTCCTACGGAATAAGTTGTACCGCATAAATCCGTGGTGAGAGAGCGTTGGTAACGCGCGTCACGCGCCTCCCGCGATCCGGTTTACAAAGGGCAACGTAACGCCCACGAGCGCCCACGGACATACCGAATCGGATCGAAAACGATTTTCCGCTGTTGCTGCGCGTCCCGTTTTCGCTATCCTCGAACAAAGTCGTATTTTCGTGTCGTCCGGTTATACCCTACCTACCAAAACGGCTTCGTACGCGTGTGTCTACCTATCGGAGAAATTATAAAATTCGTCGGATTACTAGCGGTGCATAAAAACGCATGGTTCGCGAGTCGGATTAAATACGAGTTCTCTCTCTGTCTTTGTCGCTCTTTCCGTCCCCCTCCCCTGGCTCGTTTCCCCTACCAATTCCTATGGAGTGGTCCACGGTGGCTTTTATAACGATGCGTTTTCGGGCGACGCGTAATCATCGAGATCGACGCGGACCGATGTAACGGGTGGTCCGCGTATCCGTTATCACCGCAGACGCGTAACTTCTCCGTTTAAAATTACGCAGGAGACTCGTTTCGCGTGAAACTTTCACGATCTTCGGGGGCTCGTACGCCACCGAAGGCCGTTTAACTTTATCGACGTTTTAAGGCAAACGTTATCGTGCTTGGTATTAATTTTTTCCTCTTCTTTTTTTTCATGAAATCGTCGCATCGACGTACGCCCGACTTTAACGCCGAACCGCACGAACCGCGCGAACGACGTGGTCCGATTGGATCTATCCAGGGTCGAGAGACGAGCAAAAACTTTGGGTGTAACGTCGAAAATTTCGTGCGACTTAGCAACGGTATCCAAAATAAATAATAAACTTCGAGACAAACAAACGCGTGGTCATAATAAAAAGCGAAGTGAAGTAGACTTTGGTTAATCAGTTTGACGCGTATGCTTAGTTTATATTTTATTATCCAATTCATCTTATTATCATTATTAATATTATCATTGAAATAATAATAAATGTTTTATTTATATAAAAGTGCAAAGTGATTCATTGTCTCTGCTATAAAATAAGTAGAGACTAAGAAAGTACAATATCTACAAGGCGATAAATGAATAACGTCTTTCCGATGCGAAAGAAATCGAATTGGCCGGTACAAAGGACACGAGGACGGTCCGCGAAAATTTCATCCGCCTTTGAAACTCATCTACGTACAGTCGAAACGCGACGATTACGCGCACGTATTCGTTGGACGGCGCATTAAATTTGGCACGCGTCTAAATCGAAAATAATCGAAATTGGGAGAAAGGAGAGTTTCAGGACGCTTTCGATCGCTACTCGTCGTGTCGCTTCGCGACAAAGGCCTCGATTCGGGATGCCGCGAAGATCGGTACGAACGGAAGAACGACGATCGCAGCTTTGTTTCCTGCCGATGACACGGCGAATATCCAACGACGAATAACGAAGCGGCGGCGTGCAATCGGCTTGTTCTATAATTCTTCCGTCGCGTCGTGAAATATGTGACACGCTACATTTTAATCGATACTCGTGTTCCTTTAATGAACGTCGTAATTCAACGCGAACCAGCCAGACGTGCGCGCCGCTCGCGGCTAATCTCATTTGCTGCATTGAATTATTTCGTTGCGATGTAAAGGCAAGGAATGTAAAAAAATTATAACGTTTCGCCTGACTCGTCCGTCTACCTTCTCCCCTTTCTCCGTTTTCTCCTGCTCTTCTTCTTCGAACTATAATATCAGGTTGGCGCGTACGAGATGTTGGATTTTCTTTACACGTGGACGTTTGCCTTCCTGTTTTCGTTATGCTTTTATTTTTGGCATAACCTCGTTTATAGTCGTACTGACCATTGCCAGAGTCACGTTTCAACAGAGAAGATTTTTTCGAAAGTGTTGCATTCCGTTATTTGTTTTGCATTTCGTAAGGATACGAATTCGTGTAATTTTTTTTTAGTATAAACTTGGTAATAATGGCGGAATCCATATCGGAGTTCTGATTCTAAAGATTAGAATTTCTTTAAGACAGCATCTATGCGGTAAAATCTCGTTGTGAAAAGTGCATTGAAGCAAACGGAGCATATTTTGATTAAATAAACAGCTTTTAAAAAAGGATATGCGAATTTATATTTTCACTTAAAAATCTGACGTTTCATGCGCGCCAATCTAATATTTTTTTCCATTGTCCATCTTTACGTCCTTCTCCTCTCTCGAGCGCGTACGATGGAAATAAAACCGCGCGAAGGTCGGAGACGGCGTCGATAGTTTACGACGGTTAGACGGTTAAGGTAAAACAATATCGCTCTATGATCGGGCAAAAAGAGGATTCGTCTTTTCCCCTACGACCGACAAAGCGCCTCGTATCGGAGATCCTCGCGTGTTTCCGATATCCGCCTGCCCTGAAAAATTCCGATAGCTTCCGAAAAAGCAATGGCCAAAGTACAGCTTTATACCGCGTTTAATTAAAACGAACCGTACGCCAACTAAGGACGTATATCTCGCTGCATCGAAGGGTGCGGGGAGTGCGCGGTCGTGCCGGTATTTACGCCGGGTCATTACATTTTTGTCGAAAATACTTGGCGAGTGTACGCCGCTACATAACGATTCGCGATTTATTAAAACGTCCTACGATCGTTCATACCGGTCTTCGTGGTTGTCTATACAGGCTGTTTCGTTTAACTGAGATACCTCTCGAAGAGAGAAAAAACGATAGAGAGAGAGAGAGAGAGAAAGAGTTAAACATTATTCTTGTTAAAATCGTTTATGTCAAGGGCGACGTCGTACGAATAATTTGTTTCTAGGCGTTGCGACAAGGGAGATATCAAAGTCAAATTAATTTTTTGAAAAGGGATTCACATTACGATTGCCCGTTGAATATAACGACGAAAAGGATAAGATCACTGCGCGTAGAAAATGTTATAAAATAACTCCACGGTTCGTAGCCAATAAATCCAATAAAGCTAATAAAACAATTAACTGCTTAAAATTCCGTCGATCTACTCGTCATCGTTCTAGAAAAATGCGCTCGTTCGTAATGGGTTAAATTCGACTCATCGCTCGATTCGATCGAAAGTCGACGGGCGCGAACGTGCCGAAGACGAGCGATTTCAGGGAATCCCGAAAGGAAAAGAAGCGCGGAAGGTGCGTAACTCGATAGACGGACAGATATTTTCGTTATTCACCGGGGCGTTCGCGAGCGGCGGTTGCGGCCTTCCAAAATCACTCCGCGTTTCCACCGCAGGCCGGATATATGCACTGACCGCCTCCGTCCGTCCGTCAAGCGTCCGCGGTCGACTCCGCAACGCGCTACCGTCCTAAATAATGACCGTGCCTCGGTATTTGTTTATTCAAAGAGCACTCAACGCTCCGTCTCTCACCCTTTTCGCGTTCTACACCCCTTCGTTTCTCTTCTCGCTCCTTTCGACCGAGCTACCGTCGCTGTCGCTCGTCTCTCTCTCTCCCTCCCACGTCCGACGGTCGCTCGCTGGGCGAAACGCGATGCATCCTATTCATTATTAAAGACGCCGCAATTAGCTAACCCAAGAGCATCTACGCTTCACACCCGAGTAGGCTTAATAATTCAATCGAAGAGCCACGCGGGTAAGTGCGCGTTTTCTCCCGAAATCGTCCGTCTTCTTCTTCTTCTTCTTCTTCCACGGTCAACTTTCGATCCAACGGCGTCGACCACGCCGACAAAAAAATCTAACGAACCGTCTTTCTCGAGAGAAGGGTCGACGTTTTCGCTCCGACGATTACTCCACGCCCGACGAGCGATTCTTTTGTATCTTCGATAGCCACTGAATCGTGCGAGTCGACCGAAGAAAAAATCAAGGAAGATTCGAGATTCCAGCCGCGATAGGACTCTCGTCGGTATGCCGACGACGCGATCGCTCCAATTATTTCACGGAATCTCAGAAACTGTCGCGCTTTTACAAGTCACCGAGACCCGACTGTAATGACAACGACGAAAAACCTGCGTCGTTTCGAGAGACAAAATCACGAAATACGTTTGTAGCAGGTCGTATCGAATGACGAATAGATTTTGGACGATCTATGCAAAATATACGATTTCATCGTAAAATATCAAATCTATTTACGTAACGCGTAAAATAAAAACGATATTAAGCCGATATATTCGAAAGCGACGAGTGAAAAAAGGTCACTGTCGAATCAGGAAACTCTTCGTCCGCTCGGCTCTACTCGTTCTGATTATTGCATGAAATAATTCGTACACCTATTTCCTGTTATCCTCGTCGCTGTTAATTCTACGAGAGTGGAAAGCGACGATTTTGTCGTTGCTACGTTTAAATCGGAGAATAACATGGACCGCGTCTTTAGTCTGCGATTCGCTAGACGACGAAGTACGGTCTTAAGCGCAGCATGACGCATCTTATCCCTGTGGGAGAAAGCGTTGACCGAATGTCGGCTGCAAAGTAATTCCGTGAGTTCGAACGATGCGGGTAAAGCGAAGGAAACGTTGCCGAGTGACCAAACGTTCCTAATGAGAGGGAAGTCGATGAACTTAAGGAGGCCATCTTCCGAGGAGAACTTAGGTTCGCGGGGCCCGGTGAAATTCGTGCAACTCGAACGACGAGTTCGGCCGTGGCTTTCCCAGGCCGAAACTTTCCGCTTTCTCACGTGACGACGAAACTTCCGACTGCGACCGGTCTACCGTGGAATAATTGATTCTACTTCGAGGGTTGGCGGCCGGTGTAATCTAGGATATACAGCGCGCCTTGTTTTAGCGTGTCTCGCCGCCACGGCGTTCCAATCGCCATTCGTTTCCTTCTTTTTGGGTATTCTTAGTGGTGCGAACGATCGCGCGTCGTCGTCGTCGTCGAAAGGTCAACAAAGTTTTCCTCCATTTCTTTGCATCGGGAAAGCGCGAGACTGCGAAATCGTCCTGCCATTCTGCTTTCGTTTTAGATTCCTCGGAGACATCGGTTGCCGCGGCTCCGCCAACTACGTCGTGAAAGAGGCGAAATGCGGTCGTCGAATATTTTCCATTCGCCGGATAGTCGATAAGAGAAAATAAGGGAAGGTGAAAATTGTCGCGTTGCTGCCATAAACGAACGAGATGCGAGAGTCGCGAGTTACAATTCCGAAATAAAGCCTCGATTTTTCTACGACTCGAGTCGTTTCGCGTAACGTCAAGACGCCATTCAAGCTCGATGGAATTTTTCTTCTTTTTTTACACCCGACGGCACGCGTAAAGCGTTAACGTCGATAACGAATCATATACGTGTAATTATTACGGTTTCGCCATGAACGTTCGCTTTATAATCCCCGATATGGACAAACGTACGTACATTCGAGGAACGCGATGGTGTTGGCGCGGCTAGTGTCGGAACGGAAGATTGCATTGGTTTTTGCTTGTATTTATTTACGCATATCAATCAGCACGCACCTGTGTCCACCGTGAACGTATATGAATATTCAACGAATATTCCGGGAGACTCGTGTCGACCATGGAAATTCAGGGAAATCTTCATTCGGCCAAACCCGTCGATGTACGCGCGTATCCACCATAAATAATGAAGGATATTCGTAAAACGCTCATAGGCGTAAGCCAGGGTGGACAGGTATCGACTATCGTTAAAAACGCATTAGCGCATGCGCGGCGTGTATCGCTCGAGTGCTCCAGCGAAATTGGATCGTTTAAATTTTCATCCTTTTTATTCGTGCGAAAACGCGACGATTAAATGCCAACGTACTTACTTCGATCGCGCTTACGTAAGACGTCCGCTGGATCGTCGGTGACGCCATTGAAATTCTTGCGAGCGCGAAAAAACCAACAGTTTGCAGAGGACATCGGGAAAAAATAAGAACGCGAGCATCGACTGCCGCACGATTTGGAAAACCCATTGGACGACGCAACGCCGACGAGAAAATGCGAAACGAAAAGAATTCGTTTGCGCTTCCCGCAATCCGCGTAACACAAGGTAACATACAATTTAACATAATGCCTTACGCCTTACGCCGCGCAATTTATCGCGAGGCTGCTTAAGGCGAGCTTTCTTTCTCTCGCGGCCGACCATTTGCGTTTACCCCATGGTAGGGTCCGCCGACGTTATAAATCCTCGTCATAACTTTACATTTGCGGCGATTTCAATCCCCCGGCGCAGCTTTAGCCCGGCACGTTAATTCGTAATTATTATTAACGATCCGCGGGGACCCTCCACCTCGCCGCGCGTTTCTCTCGACTCTCCTGATTTTCGTCTTACGCGATTACAACGTAGGCCGTCGCGGTCCGTTTCGCGAGTCACCTGGCTCAACGACGAGGTACGATTACGCGAGAACGAACGCGCCAACAACGACTAAGACCCTCGTTGGTTCGTGCAAGATCGAAACGTTCGAGTCTTCGAAGGAGGAACTCCGAGAACCTTGAACGAAGCTAAGCTTGGCTCCCGGATTCATCGAAGTTCGAATCATCGATTCCGTTTACTCTCGAAGCGACGCTTTTCCGCCATCTCCCAATTGCAAGAAGATCGGTCGCGCGTCGAACTTGTACGAAATGTAAAAAAAATATTCGGAAATTTCATAAATACAATTTTTTTATGCGGTGGAGGGGAACATTAAAAAAGCTTGCGCTTAGAAAATGCATCAAAGATTTACGAAATAGCGAGGAAGTGCTTTCAAACAAGATAAATAATTAAATTACACGTGGAAAAATTTTAAGAACACTTGCTACAAAATGAAAACGATTAAATGAGCATTGTCGAGAGACTGTTTATGACAAATGGACAGAGCGCCTTGTAGTAAAAACATTACAAAGGTGTAATAATGCCAACGCTATTGAAATATGTACATATACCGCATAAAAATCGCATCAGAAAGGACCGCGCAGAAACAGGTTCGACTGTACATTTCGACGCTAAGAGAGGAATTGTGAAATAATAAACAACGTTTGCGCACAACTAATAATTTTAAGTGCCACGCGTCAGACTCGTGCTTATCGATTACGGCCCAAATTCCTTAGCACGAGTCTCACTCGTGGTTATAGGCTAAAAATTTAAATAGACGATAAAAAGGCATGGAAAAAAATCGTTGTAAATCGCGCGCAGAATGCGAATTCGATTCTTCGACATCGCGTGGTCGGACGTAACCAAGTTTTTCGTTGCTCGATGTCCTGTTTCCCAACGGAACAGTCGCGATGTTATTCGTTCGTCCATGCGAAGTCGGTATTACGGACGCAAATATCGGAGGAGAATCACGAGCTCGCACATAAATCTCGTTTTACGAGAGCGGCCGTCGCTTTTTATCATTTCGTTTTTACGTCACTTTGTACTCGGTTCGACGTTAAGGACGACGGCTTTCGTTACCACGACGATCGTAGGTAGAGCAGCGTTCTTCTCCGGTTCCTTCGAACAGCCGTGGCAAAGCGAAAGCTGTTTAACGTAGCCATGGAAACAGGCCGCAAGTGCATTTCACTACCGACACTTGCTTTCGGCTCGGGGCCCGAGAGAAGCCGCTTCCTTCTCGGTTCGGCACGTGCCGGAAGTAAAACGACTCCGCGGTCGTTGTTAACGTCCTGGAGGAAAAGCTGCGGCCATCGCGAGAGAAAATCGATGCTAACTCGATACGACGCCGGCAGCAGCTGGACGATCCAACGAAGATCGACCTCGTCGATCCTTTCGTTACGGGTGCCGACTAGAGTCGGTAAAGAAGAATTTATCATTCCGGATTAAATCACGAAGAATTATAATTCGATATACAACTGCCATAAATTGTATCTTTATTTATAATCATAGCGAAAGCTGTGAATATCTGAACGACAGAATATTTATAAAATATTACTCATTGTAGTATTCGAGAAATTTCTCGAAAGAGCGTTTTGAGGGCAAACGTTTTGTCGAGTGTCTATGGGAAAAGCAGGCGGTTGGAAAGGACCGAGCGAAGAGAGACAAAAAGACGTTCTACAGAAATGTGCTAAACGAAGTTATCATCTTTGTCTACATCTTAAATAAATTCACCATATCGATTATTACAAATTGTTTAGATTTAGCAAATATTATAAAACTATCCTTGTTCCTCGAATAACAATTAATATTCTACACTCACTTTCATGTTTCTCGCATGATAATGCGAACACCAAAGACTACCGACGCGCAATGCGCACACCTCACGGCACGGTACCCCGTTCAGTGGCGAAAGTGTTGATAGGGAGAAACGTCTAATTTCTCTCGTCGACTCCAAACGCTGTAGACGAGAACGAAAGAACGGTATGAAAAATGATCGAAGAAATATCACATACGTATTGTTTAACGCCAAGGAAATAAAGAATCGGGAGAAAAGTTGGCGCTTATTTCCTCGTAGAGTCGCGCATCCCATTCACACGGGAGATAAATATGCGAGTCACGACATATCGATCGACAGTGTCGTCGTCCGAGGGCGTGCGAATCTCGTTACAATGCCACGACGATTTGCATTTTGATTCGACGTCCGTCCGCGTCCTTTCCTTCGGCGCGATTCTTTCCAGATGGATCGGAGATCGAAAGAAAGCCGTGAGCCGGCTGCGACGACGTACCTTTCGAGCCGTGCCTAGATCGTGCCTCCATGGATTTGCGAACGTGGCTCTAGCGAGGAGGCAAGACGAAACGGGAAGAAAGGGAGAAGAGGAGGGCGGCTAGAGGCTGCCGGACGCTTGGCACGCGTCGTAACTGGGACGAACTCGTACGAGTGCCAAGCTGCTGCCGGTCGCGGCTCTCCAGACGCGAGCTACGTTCTCTCGCCAAATGGGATTACCCGCGACCGACGGATAGAATGCTAAGCCGAACCGAGTCGAGCTTCGCGCTCCGTCATAGCCGTGACACTCTCGAAGGACGAGGGCGCCGGGTCGCCGGGCCACGAGCCGCTCCACGTCCTTCCGACCTTCCTCCGTCTTTCTTTTTTCTCTTCTTTCTCTTCCGCCTTCTTTCGCGACCGTTGCGACGGATGAAGGTAGAGTTGGAATAGGAACGCGATACGTTTCGCGGATAATGGAAAAAGGGAGAAGGATTGCGTGGGTGACGACCGTTGCATCACGGTTGAAATAGACGCGGTTGCTTTCTTCTAATAACCGAAATATTTAACCATACGACTAAATTTGTATTCATTCGAAAAGTTCTACAAGAAAAACCCAGGGTATTGTAGCGCTTACTAATACATTTATATATTATTTGTAATATATTATTGGTGATAACAGAAATAGTAACGACTAATACTAATTCTAATAAACGAATGTTTATAGAATATGACAATAAAACCGATTATTACATGTTTCACAAGGTTTTACCTTCCAAGTGCCAAAAACAGACATTTCGATTATTTCGCGATTTTTTAAAATTTTGCCCATCTATAAGCTTGGAATTTTCTGCGATTTTAGCCGTAATCTGCAGGTCCGTCTTCTCAAGCTTTTTTCGTTGAAAATTGACGCAAAGGCGATGAGCAACCGCTTCCTAAATTGCTTAAGCCATCAAAATCGATTAATATGCCCCAGCAACACTGACCAAATGCCTGCTAAGGAGAGCGGGCCAGGGTCTACGACACGCAGGGATGCTGAACTAAAGAGCAGGGGGTTTTAGTGGGTATGGTGCGACTGAGTTCCACACTACCTCTGGGAGAAAGCAGCTTCTTCCTGCTACTTCCAAAGGTGTACGTAAACTGCATTTTCCCACCTCTATAAATGAAAAAAAAAAAAATGCAAAATTGCCAAAAGACATTTCGGCTCTATCGATTCGTACGATGCTCCCAACCTAAAACGGACAACGGATATGGATTCTACGCGTCAAAATCTATAAGAAAACACCTTCAAAACATGGAAATTCGACATTTCGATTTTTCTCGATTTTGCTCGATTTTGGCTGAAATCTGAAGGTCCGTTTTTTCGATTGAAGCAATTGCAACAGTGATGAAAATTAAATGAACGGTTCGACGTGACGGTGAACTCGATCGAAATCCTTATCGTGTTTTGTACCGTGCCAAGAGTACAGAACTACCACAGCGTTGATCGAATGTTAGGTGAGACATTGCCTTATAGCAAGCACATACGTAATCATTTAATGGATATCAATGAAGGGCGTTAATAGAACGACGTGAAATAATTATCTTCGTCGGGTACTCTTTATTTCCAATTAAACGAAATTCTCCTCGATCTCGTAGCGAATAACAAGACGAAGAATCGATTGGAACGTAACTATCTCCACGCATACGCACTTAAAAAAGTCGTTTTGCTAATCGATATACTCTTCCACAGATATATTCTTACGCAATAATTTACCGAATCGCGCATGTAGTTCACGAAGAGTGAAAAAATGACGAAAAATGCAAGAGTCGAGCTGTGCATCTCTTACGATCTTCTCGCAGGAACCATCGAATTCCGGAGTACGCGTCTTGACGTCTTAACGATACGTTCGCAAGCACCGGGTCTCTCGATCCTCGTTCGATCACCCTCGTCTACGCTACACACGGCTTCACCTCGAGAGAGTGAATGGCAGGGTCGAGAAGGGATGAGCCTCGTGTTTATAAAATAAATCGAGCGCCATTGTTACGCATAGTCGTGAATAACGAGAGGAACGCGGAAAGGAGAGGGTGCCTTCGCTCGGAGCCTGGAACAACGGAACGACGACGACGAGAAGGGACTTTTGTGAGGCTGTCAGCTGCCAAGCGGAGGAAGAGACGCCGCCTTGAGCGTAGGAAAATAGGAAAAGGCCGGATTAGAATATTTCCTCCGTTAAATGTTATCTTCTCGGTCGACGACAACGACGTGGAGGACGGAGTACCGGAGCGCAGGATACCTCCTCGAATCGCAGTCGTGGGGTCAGCACACCCACGCACCGCTCTTAATCTCGTTTAGGTTAGCTCGTGGAGTGGCAAGGATTTCCCTCCTAGAGCGTTTACGAGGCGTGAACTTCGTGATCCTGGTTGCCATTCTCCTATTGTTGTTATTTCAGCCACTCCTTAACCCTTTTCGCGTGGGTCAGGTAGTAAGGAACGATTACGCCCTTTCTTTGCCCTGTCCTTTCCTCCCTCTTCTTCCGACTATGCCACCCTCCCGTGGAGCCATTGGAAGCGACGCAGGCGAGAGCCACGCTCGGAATCACGTTGGAATATTAAATTAATGTAAAATTCAAATACGCTCTTATAAAATTTCTCGTTCGCCGGTAAATGCCCGACGTCCGTTCGTCCGACGTCGCTCGTTACGGTAATTCGACGAGGGACGACGAGGCGACTCGTAAAGTTATTCGCGTATTCGCACCATCGGGTGTCCGTTTTAATTAAAACATCGTTAAGAGTCCTCTCTTTTCGGTACGACTTAACCTCGCGCCCCAATCCTCCAATCGATGTCGCCTTTTCATTGAAATCCTCCTAGAGGCGATCGAACGCTCGGACGAACTTCGTCTCGAATCTATCGATCCGATCGATGCCCGACAGCCCGACGATGCTCGGTAGCTTTAGCTCGCTTTCGTTACCAGCGATCGTTACTACGAACGCTCGCCCTAACCTTGACACGAATTTCCGAGAAACGGTGGTCTTCTTCGCTCCTTGACCCACGAAGGCAACGAGTACGTCGTACTTAACGTACGGGCATAACGTCGACGATAAGCACCGCGACTGGTAGCGCACACGATCCCGCGCAACTTTCCTCCTTCTCCACCGCCTCCACCCGCTTGTCGTGTGGCACAGATTCCTCCTCGCCCCTCTTAAGCGCCAGCAGAACCTCGGAATCTCGGCTGTACGTTCCGATCTTGTCGCTGTTGTCGTCGTTCCTATTATTATTACTATTATTCTTATTATTAGCCATTATTATTACTAGTTTACTATTTTATTATTTTAACAAGGATGCGTAAGTATGCCAAGGCAATAGTACAATATTTATAAGTATGTACATAATATAAAAGTATACCCAGACCAAAGCCAGGTTTTGCATACTTTTTTGATAAAATTGATAAATCAAACATTTTTCAAATTAATCTATTACTTAACCGCATTGGTTTTTGAGCGACTCATATATGTTAATAACTATAGATTCTAAAGAAATTGAATTATTATTATAATTATTATTACTACCACCATCATCCATTATCCTGGGTTACCATTATCGTTATTGCTCCTCGCTGAGGCGGCTGGTTGAATTTCGTGGGTGCATCGCTGCATTGTTTTCCGGCGTCTTGACCTCGGCGCACGATCGCCGTATCGTATCGAACAGAGTAACACCAGCTACAGAACGATAGCGACCACGAGCACGGCCACGATCCTATCCGCGGGCCACGGCCTGTGTCCTATTCTATGCTAATTGCGCTTACCTCGTTCGTTATTGCGTTGGTTATCGCACAGGTTACGAGTAGCACTGCGCTCGTATTACCAACTCCCCCCTGGTAAAGCGTAATTTTATGAATAATCGTCCTCTACTTCTTCACGTTTCCTACCTACGAGGAGATTAGATTTCATCGCGACGTTAACGTTAAAGCTTTTACGCTGGGAGACTCCGCGTCGTGTCCAACCTCCAAGGTTAACGCGTTGAGCCTGTTGGTCCCTGAGACCCACAGTTTCAAAGTTAAAAAATAAGGGTAGTAATTTTAATGAAATTTATCGAAATAATCTGCAGAAAAATATGGTTTGGTTTTGCGTGTATTACGGCACAAGCCGACTTTTTTATAAATATCTATATATTATTTATATTATATATATATGTCTATAATATAAATAAATCAATCAAAAATCTTGCGCTCGAATAGCGTTGAATTTTTATCGTAACATCCCGACGATATCTTCCGATTGTCGGAACGTCTTCGTGTTTGGTGAACGATTCTTTTTTCAATTTGCATCGGAATTTTCTCATACGATTGTCCGAAGTCGAAGCGATCAGTCTAAAAATCCGAAATATCATCGTTAACACATCGAGGACGACACTTTGCTGGCTTAACGCGCTTTCGAAATTTCGACATGTATTTATTGTATTTCGTCAATATTGTCATATTACCGTGTCAATAACATTGTCATCCGTCACAAGATAACGCAAGGCTTCGTTGCCTTGGTAGCGTAACAAAGAAATCGATTTATCTAAACAATAAAACGAGATATCTCGTCAACCGTCCTCAATGTGTCAAGCGCTGGCGGCTGGAATGAAAAGGACAGCGACATCAGCCGGGCTCAACGTGTTAACGAAACATGCTCGGATATTTTACTTCCGCATTTTCGTTACATGGACGGTGATGATGGGTCTGCGGCCGCCGAAGGAAATTCTTCCTGCATTTTTTTCGCGAATTAAAGCGAACCTGGTCGGACTGTCGGCGAACGCAGTCCGTATCGCGATAGATTGAGTTTGAAAGCTCATCGAATCTAGACGCGAATTCGCACGATCTTCCATCATCGCTCTTGAATTGTCCTTCGGCGAGGGACTTACGTACATCGCGCTACGAAGATTAGATTTTAATCGGAAATTCAATCGCCCGAACGGCACGTTCAATGGACGCTTCGTAAAATTCAATTTATCCCGATTTTTGAAGGTTTCACCTAGAAAATTCCGTGGCATGCGTTCGGAACCACGGCAAACGCTAGGAACGATTTTAGCTCGATTTCGGATAAAATCTCGGGATTTTTTACACGATTATAAATTTATCGTATCTTATTCGTACCAACGCGAGAATACGTATCATTACGTTCGATCCACCTTCCGATTTTTTCCCCAGATTTTCGTCGAGACGTTCGACGAAATTCCGAAGCAGCGCGGATAAGTCGGCCTTTCGAACGCTTTTAGGCGAATGAGAGGAAAACGCGAGTCACCGTGAGCTCGTGGGAAGTGCGTGGCCCTACCTGCCGGAAGGCCCGTCGATGACGATAGGGCGTCGTGCCATAACTGTTGCTGTAATGGAATTCGTTAATACGGAACGTCGTTCGAGACACCTCGTTACGCTTAATCTCGCACTCGTTGCGTCTCCTCGCAACGATAGGAAAAAGCGTTCGTAAGGTATGCGCATACGTAAGGACGGCGATGGTCCGGGAAGCGACCGGATCGAAAGCACTCCGGCAAAGTCGTTGAACGTATGAACTTTGCAGCAGGACACGTCGCGAGAGGACATTGGAGAAGGGCTTGTTCGGCGCGCAGCACGCGCCGCGCCGCGAAAAATTAAAACTTTCGGAACGTTATCTTCGAGCTACGGGCGCATTGTTAATATTTCCCTTTCAAAACTCACCGCGCGAAAAAAGGAAACACAAAGGACAGCGCGGAACTTCGACTCGGTCGTGTACAATGAATAAAAACTTGGGCGAAATAAGTTTCCTCCACGAGGCGTAGCCTCTCCTTCCCTTTTTTTACGTACTTGACCGTACGCGAAACCGCGATATACAGGGTGACCAGTGGGAATGTGTTAAGAGTAAGTAGTTATTACTTCGTAGGAAATAGGTCAAATAAAATGAATTAAACGCCATTTTGTAGAGAAAACTTGTCAATTTTATTATTACCATATATATGAAAGAGAAATATAATAATTTAACGATTGAAATACACGATATAAGAAAAAGAAAATTT
>JAITYT010000326.1:816623-829204 GCA_025433975.1 Liostenogaster flavolineata
TCGTAAATCTCCGTGTTACGTTGTACGAGCGTAATACTTCGTAAAATTTTCATCGCAACGTTCGCAACGGTTTATGCGAAATTCCATGGAATTGCGCGAACCGTGAGCGCGACTATCGTCACGCATGCGCGTTTATTTTTTTCACGATACGCGTCTAATAAAGCGCGAATCGTGGTATCGTCCACGGGTCGAGTGAACGTCGTTCTCTCTCTCTCTCTCTCTCTCATTTTTTCACAGCTTCGTCGTGTTACGCGTCCAAACGCCGTGTTTTCGAGTTTCCGTCCGACGCTCGTCCGATTCGTACCGTATATATTCCACTTGGTGGTTTGCCGTGCGCGGCTCGCCGATGGCCCACGCGTCGCTCCCAGAAACGATTGTTTCTTACGGACGCGCGATAAAGCGCGAACGAAGCGACGAATTTGAGTGCGAATATTGGAAAAGTTCAGAGAAACGCCTTTAGGCCTTTTCGAGTGCCACGAGGAATTGCCAGGCTATTTCACAGATTCATCGCTGAATAAAAATGGCAATGTATAATGAAGCTTGTAAATTGGAGAATAAATTCAATAGGCGAAAATTGGAAAAAAGAGTCGCTCAGTGCGACACCGGCACTTAAAGGGTCGAATCTCGTGACCGAGTCGCGATCCATCGATGCGTCGAGATTCCTTCGGCCTCGAGGTTCCTCCGGGATAAACGTAATAGCTTCGTGTGCGTAATAGCGACGCGCCAACGCGAAAGCGTTCGTTGCGACCTGCAAATAAAGTCGTATCTTATTATAACGGTGGCGGGATGTATTTCTTTGGGGAATTTTAGTTCAGCAGTTTTGTGTGCTCTACGAGAGAAATTTTAATTGCGAAACGAGGCGTAGCGCGTGGCTCGGCCGCATTATACTCGTTTGCAACGCGCATAATAGCCTCTGACTAAAGTTCGTCTTTCGTCTTCGCCATTGTACGCACATAAAGGAAGAGTATTACGTCGGTTCCGTAACGAGTTCAGACACGCGCCATATTCAAAAACCTCGGTGAAAAAGACTACGAAACGCCGGTGTCACCAGGGGGCTTCGGTGGCTTACCTCGCGTCTCGGTCCACTCCGTGGCCTAATTTTGTCGCGCATCCTGCGCGCTCCTTGCGTTTTAAACGAAGCCGGAAGGGCGACGCGACGTCCGATCGCAAGAAACGAGAACAAAGTCGCGCGTAATTCCCTGTTATCGCGATAAAAATTACGATTGCGTTGCACGATCGAACTTATGACACCCTGTATACCCTGTAATTACGATGTTACGATCTAAGCGTCTAAGTTATAATTTTAATAATAAAAATTGATGATTCGAGATATGTTCTCTGCACTGTATACATTTTTCATTCATCCTTTCTAATAATTCCCAACTCGAATGGCCATTTGTAGCCAATCGAAACCGTAATTGTCTCGCGATATATTGCATTTGCACGCAAATATAAGAACGAGTGGTTGTTATCGCGATAAAAATTACGATTACGTTGCGCGGATAAAACCTTACGATCAATGACCGTTTGCCATAATTCCGAGTATTTTGATAATTAAAAGACGATATTAAATTAGAATGGTGGAAAGAAGGAAAAGTTACGGAAAGTTAGGGAAAAAATTTTCTATGAACAGAGGTAAAGACAAATACCTCTCGACTAGCGACGGTCGAACGCGGGACAAAAGCGGGTCTCGCGTGGGAGTTTGACGTCTATGCGGTGAAATCGTCCTCCGTGTTTCGTGCCAAGGTGACAACGTCGAACGCCTTTTTTAAGTTTGACGGTTGCACCGAGCGATCTTGCAATTACACACGTAAGAGTGGGAATTTTACTTGAGATTAAGACAGGAGACTCCAAAGTAATAAAGAAGCAAAGCATAGTTTAAGATTTTTACTGACATTGACGTCCATTCTGATAAATATCGAGTTTGGAAAATTTAATAAGTAAAAACGCTGCTGTCTGACTACAAATCTCAAAGAAAATTATTAAGAACTACGATAGTTACGTAGAAACGAAAGGGCAGAGTAAGGACGAGAAACTAGCCTCGTCGAACGCTTCTTTCAAACTTGACAGTTGCATCGCGCGATCTTACAAACGCACACGTAGGAGTAAGCCTTACCTAAGATCGAAGCAAGAGATTAGCCAAGGTGATAAAAAAAAATAAAGCGTAGATTAGTGACACAGAATTGACATTTTATTTAATCCTACTCATAAATACCTATACGCTTGTTGTTACGTCACATCGAACGCTTCGTTAAAATTTAAAGATCGCATCGCGCGATCATACAATCGCGTACGTAGGAATAAGCCTTTCTTACGCCTTTAAAACAAGATCCTAAGAAACTAAGATCAATGAATGAAGATAATAAAGAAATAAAGCGAAGGCTAGCGACACGGAATCGACAAATTATTTTACTCGCACTTGGATTTATTTTATTCTACGCTTAGATACGAATACCAAGCGTCGTTGGTACGTCAGGGAGAAGTGGTCGCGTGAAAGGAACGACGTCGGAAACGAAAGGCTAGAGAAAGGAGAGATTCGTATTGCGTGGTGTGAGGGTTCGCGTACATCGGCGCTTAACGGTAACATTACGGCCAAGTGCCTGCAAATTAGATTACTCGAGACGTGGCCTCGTCCTCGCGCCTCCCCCTTCGACGGTACAAAGTTCATCGTTGTTTCGTTGTAGCGTTGAGGGCCGAAAGAAAACATCCGCATTCGAAGGAGACTCGTCTTCGAGCACGTCCTCCTCGTCGTACTGTACGACCACTGAGATATCCATCGCGCGACTATCGATCGCTGCAAGATCGACTCGTCCTCGAGGCATTCGTTGCCGCATCGAAGGGAAGATGACGACAATGACGACGTTGAAACCATCTCCAGACCACTTTGCTACGTACAAACGCTGACCTTTTTAACAAGCGAGCGGCTTCGACGTGTGGCAGTCGGCCAAAGGCGATGACGTTGCACGGATAAAACCTTCCGGATGATGAAATATTCGAGAACGCGATACAGAAGGAATGAGAGAGAGAGAGAGAGAGAATACTCGAGATAAAGAAAGCTTCGAGCGATGGAGAAAAATCGTCTTCGGATGTTCGTCGAAGCTGACGCAAATTCCATCGATTATCAGCGTCCGTGGCGCGATAACAAGCTCGATCGTACAAACAATAAGCGCCGAGGGTGAAAATAAACGGCGCAACGTCGACTAGGAATTGGATTTGGCGACCGCGGAGTTCCGATATAAATTCCTTTGCGTTATTAAGATAAAAAGGAAAAGAGTGTAAAAGGGGGAAAGCGGAGCAAAAGGGGCAGCGAATAAGTCGCCGAGCGAATCGCCATCGGAATAGGAGCTCGGTCTCGTGCCGCCAACGACGAGGAGACCGAGGGATTTCAAATCGACGATTAACGACGTTTCAATCGTATCTCATTTCGGGGAAAATCATTTCGTCGACCGCAAAATCGTATTACTTCGAGTTAAACTCGTTTCCACGAGAGACGAACGATCCGTATTATCGATGGTCGCCCGATATCCGTTCGTGCGTCCTCGGACGGAGCGGGGCGGAGAGGGGAGAGCTTAATTATGAGAATAAATTATGAACGATCGTCGTTCGCGTGCGAGTAAAATCGCGAAGGAAATTTCTCGTTTGTTTCTCGGCTTGGTGCATCGTGTGCATTGTGCGTTTCACTCCCACACGCCCCCTACCACCTTTGAAGTAGACCGACTCGTGAAAGCCGTCGCGTCGTACCTATCGTCCATCCGTGGTGAAAGTTAGCCTTTAGGCGGAAAAGCTTTTTATTTTGAAGGGCCGTGCGGGAAGGAGGAAGGAAGGAACGTGTAGGTAGGTAGGTAGGTAGGTAGGTAGGAAGGAAGGAACGAACGAGAACGACTATGAGTATTATACGGACCGATGCATTATGCAACGACTGTTTGAAGTCCTCTCTCGTCCTGACTTCTCTCCTTCTCTCGTTCTCTCCCTCCTCCCCCGTGATCACTCCTACCGTTCCGACCCTACAGCCGACGTGCTTTTTTCCTTTTACGCTTTTTCGATAGGGGCAACGACAGAAGCGTGGATGCTCGAAGTTGCCACCGCGAAGCGAGCATTCCACTGAAAAAGAAACGAGAGAGAGAGAGAGAGAGAAAATTACGAGTCGCGAATAAACGATGATTCCTTCGACTCGATTAATGCGCCGAATTCTTCTTAAGGACCTTTCGAATTGAATGCCTTACGGTGGACGAGCTCGTCCCGATCCGAACGAACGCACGAATGGGTCGCCGAATAGCTTAGGTACGACGAGGCTCGGCGATTTTAGGGCCTCCGACGGTGCGAAATGCGAAAAAAATAGTAGTAAACTAGGAGATAGAAACGACGAGAGTAAAGTCCAATTATCGCATCGGCTGATAAGTTCTCGGTTTCATAATGCCCGGTAATGCAAAATAAAGCTTACGCGTTCCTTTGATATCTTTAGAGTATCAGCTGTCTCTCGCAACCTCGCTTTACGATTTGCCAGAACAATTTTGTGTGCTCTTTTGACGTTTTCATTTAGCTTGACGTTTAAATTCAGCAAAGCAGTCGATAACGGTCGATTTTCCTGGTGCAGAGTCCGGATAACATTATCGAGCCAAGCTCTCGTCTCAACGGTGTTTTTTCCCATCAAAAAGCAATGTAACCTTTGAACCAAACGTCGGATCGTCGTGAAATTTGTACAGCTATCTTTCGTAGGCTAGTATTCCCTAAGAAAAATATTAATTTTGTATTTGTGGCGCCATCTGTCGCGGGTCAGTAAATATCGCGCTGAGTAGAAGCGAGCTCCACGCTTTTTTACTCGCGATCTTGAGCGGCGCAACGCCCCAGAAAACGCGCGGATGAAACGAGCGCAAGAGCGAAATTCATCGTCGCGTATAACAACGAAGGTCCTCCAGTCCCCAAGGATACTTGTCGCTCGGTAAAAGTAGAAACGTTTCACGGCGGAAGTGGATCGATCGTTCCGTCCGTCGAGATCGTCAAAGTAGAATCGACTCGACGAAAAGCGTCAGGCAGGCCACGACGACGCGTCAGGTTGATCGACGATGAAACTTAAAGTGGTAAATGCCGGGAACGAGCGCGTCGCGGAGAGCGGAGCATTTACGTGCGCGTCGAGTAGCGCGAGGGAATACGACTGTACGTCGAGTCGTAACGAGAGGGGTTGAGATGCCAGTCGGAGGGGTGAGGAGGGGGTGGGATCACGCGAACGATACTTTCGCGCAACCGAACGTATCGCGAAACTTACTTTAAACGTCGATGTTAAACCGCGGTGCTCGGTACCGCGGTACAAAGGATAAGCCGTGTCATGACGCGGTTCCCTAGTTACGTTAGCGGCCGACACGCGGTTGCTCTGAAAATGTCGGACGGAAAAGCGAGTCGCGCTAAATCATGCCAAGGGCCGTTTCTCGACTTTCAGAAGTCGTACGGATGCGGACATATTTTTTCCCCTTTTTTTTTCGTTCGTTGCCGACTCAACGACGACTCGCCCTCACGCTGGAATATTCTTGCAATTTTCCACGAAAACATTTAGAAAATCGATCGTCGGTCGCGATTCGCGCTAAATCATGCCAAAGGCCGTTTCTCGACTTTCAGAAGTCGTACGGATGCGGACATATTTTTTTTTCTTTTTTTTTTTCGTTCGTTACCGACTCAACGACGACTCGCCCTCACGCTGGAATATTCTTGCAATTTTCCACGAAAACGTTTAGAAAATCGATCCTCGGTCGCGATCCGCGTTTATGCGTTTCTCTCGCTCGCCGAGCGATTGCGCGTGTACGTGGGTGCGCGAAAGTGTCGTTTTTGAATAATTAACGAACGACGCGCGGCTCGAGCTACGTCGATAGTCGAGTCGTCCTTTCGCGAGGCGAGTTTTTTATTCATAAAGGAAATATCAGGCTGAAAGTCGAATCGAGAATTACGGGTTCGCGCGAAAGACAGAGAAAAATTACGGACATATTCATGAATGACGATAAATCTGGGTTGTTTTCTTGTTACGTGAGCCAACGAAGAAGTAATTTGGCATCGTGACGCGATACAAATGCTAATGCGGAAACGCGTACCAAGCCGATCCTGGGCTTTTAAAGTTGCTTTTATTACTTAATCAAATCATCGCGTGCTCGTCTCGTTTTCCGGCTAACGGACGTCACGAGAACTCGCGATGGCGAAAGAATTTCACCTTGTCGCTCTACCTTCGATGCTCGAGCGAGTAGTAACGTGAAATTAAAGTTGATCGAATCGCCGCTTCGGGCTGAAATTATTTGGTCGTTACGAATGCTTTGTGATCTCTGAAGAAAATTTCACCCATGATTACGAGAGAAGCTTCGAAGTCTTCCGTGTAACGTTTCTGCGTTCTACGATAATTTCACGAGAAACGATCGATTCTACGACGAAAACTTATCCAAACTACAATCGTCGACTCGTTACCATTAAAGTCGTACGACGATTAAGCGAAGAACGCAATAGCTTCTTCGAGGTTCTTTCGAACTACGTCGTAAGTGTTCGTTCGTAAGATTATTTTCCTAAAAGACATCGAAGACACGGTACATTTTACGTGGTTACTTGAAATTATTTCGAAACTCGTCGTGATTCGACGAAATACAAGGTACAAGGCGCCAACGATGATTCATGATACGCGTCGATTTTCAGTACGCGACTTTCGAGTGCTACGAGCGAAAATGGGAATGGATTCTTTTTAAAAAAAGAATCACGCGGATGGAATCCAAAAACGACCGCGCGCGGTGACGTTTACATCATTAATCAACGAGAGAGGAAAGGTACGGTGAAAGGTCGTATACGAGACTGAGATTTCGAAGCACGATTCACGGCTCGTGTATGGAGAATAATCATACAACACGAGCACTGACCCACCGTACGGCGAACACGCGAAGTAGATTACGCGATACGATGATAATTTATATTCGCCCGTCTTCGAAACGATGTTCGAGTATTTCGACGGTTCGCGTTCTACTCTCTTATCGAGTACGTCGTATCTGTAAAAAAAAACTGTATTTCGCACGGACGATAGTTTCTCCAATATTTCTAGAAAGAATATTTCGAGAAAGCTCGCGCAATTATTCGCGAATAATTCATCCAATGCTTTCTCAACCCCTTGACATACAATGACGTCTGGGAGACGTCATTCATTTCATGCGCCATTGCAGACTTTGACGTCTTCGAGACGATAAGCACCGAATGCCGTGCAATATATTATTAGATTGTTCAATTATTTCACTCTTGCATCGATTCTGTTTTTTTTTTTGAATGTTCACGATGCTGCTTCTTCCTCCTCTTCTCAAGAGTACCGATAACAAATGGCAAATTTCAAAATAAAATTTCTCTCTTTTGTTTTTAAGCTTGCACGTAACCGCTCAGTTGAGACAAATTAAATAGTACTTATCGGACGCATTAAATTCCGTTTTATTCGTACGTCAAGGGGTTAAATCGATCGCGGACGATGACGGATCGAACGAAATCGTGAAACTGTTTCCTAACACCGAACGAATGATTTATTAAAGCGAAATAAGCTCTTTTCGTACATCCTACCGAATAATAGATATTGTTCGTTTAATGGCGACCATCTCGCGTGTACGCGTTATACGATTCGACGATATTGCGCCTGCGTTTACGACTCACGAGCCGTAATTACGGTGATAATGTAAGAGGGGCACAAGGAACGAAGGAGTTCTCATGGGAATCGTCGTAACACCCGACATTACTTTCGACTAAAAGGGACGAGGGCTTGGGACCGCCATCCTGGACTTAGGATGAAATATTCCGTATATTAAACGGCATCCTGGAATATACTTGTAAGTTATTGCGATGGAAAAAAAGGCTGATCGAGTTTCCACGTGGACGCGATGTATTTCGGTCCTTATTTTGCACGTACGCGCCGCGATGCCAAGAATTATGGAACGGCGTATTCAAAGCGAGTAACCGTACTATGTTATTGGAAACTGATTGGAAACTGCCAAAACCATGCGGTAGACTATTCCCATGTAAAGTAAACTATCGTTTAGCTCGGTCCCTGAATTTAATTAAAGATCGAATTTAAATTTCCCGTAGGTATACTATGTGCCTCCATTGATATGTAAACGAAGGAATTCCTTTATGCATTGTAAAAGATTTAATGACACTATCGTAAACTGTAAAACTTTAAACGAGTATTATTATCGCTATTATTATCGTAAGGAATTCTTACAAATTTGTATCGAATAATATATACGGCATATATACATATACATATATAAATAAAATTTGTGAACTGCGATCAATTTTACTTACCTCGGGAAAGTTCTCTCGTCGATTCTCTCTCTACGTCCATAAAATAAAATCATTTTTCGTACGAAAAGAGTTATTTAAATAATTTCGTTTTTTCCCAACAATTTTTCATAAAAACAGCATAAAAAACAAGGTTTTTTTTATTAAGAAAACGAAACGACTTTCCGAACAATCCAAGATCGTTACTATTCATCATTCGCAAGATTTTCATTTTTAATTATTTCGGTAAAAATATATATTTTCCCCTGATGTTCATTCCGGGACGTATTTCCTCGAAGACATTCGATCGCATTACGAAAAATAAAAGAATTTGTCTTAAATATAACTCACTCGATGATACGATTTTCCCAGATTTCTAACGAAACCTTTTCAAAAACGTCATCGTACGCGAACGAGCGGACCGAATACTTCGTTAAGAACCGCGAGGATCTCGCGGCTCTCAGACGCGAACTCGCGCGTTTCCCGTGAAATCGATAATCGACCGTACGTAATCGAAAGAGCAGCGCTCGAGACTATTCCGCCCTATTAATCATTTTATCGCCGGGGTGATTTATGGCTCGAAAAATCCAATTACTTTTATGAGACAGTGAAAAAACGCTTGCGTGACGAAGCAGATGCTCGAATTTCCGTCGTGTCTTATTAGAGAGGCAAGTTCACGATCGCGCCCCTGCGCATCGTCTCTTAATGAACATACAACCGTGTCACTGGCCACTCTCGCAAAAATAAAGGAGATGGAAGGATTCGCGAAGAAGTAGGGGCAACGAGAAAGAAAGGAAAAAAGAGAGAGTGAGAGAGAGACGAGAGTATCGGAGAACGACGGGACGGACAAAGAGAGACGCGTCGCATGCGTCGCGTGTCACCATTCGATTTGGCTTTGCACGAGTGTCATCCGGCAGCTGGACTCCGACCATTTATAATTCTCTGTATGGAGTGGATGGCGTTTGCGCGCGAGTATATCGCATTGGACACGGATACGTAACGCGTACCATTTCGACGCACGCTTCGTCGAACGAAAAGCCGCCGTGTAAAGGGCGAGGGTGAGAGAAATGGGCGCGGGAGAGGGACGAACGCGATAAGGGACGTAAGAGAGCGAAGGAAAAGGGGGCGACAAGGAAAAAAGGGAAAATGGAGAAAGACGCGGCGCATCGAATGTCAATGGCGGTGCCTTTGGCGACTTTGGAGCAGCGCTCGTGCGTCCGTTTCGACGGCATTTCCAAATGCTCTGTCATTCCGTCGATGTCCGCGAGAGATTACACGGCGGTGACCGTTTATTAGCAAAGGCAATTATCGTCCACCATAATGGAGACGAAACGAGTCATCGTGGAGGGAAACGCGCGCGACAAAATAGCGGCTTGCCTCGTTGCGTCGGAAACGCGACGTCGATCGCAATTTTTCACTTAAACGTAAAGAAGGTGGGAAGAATTTCACGCATACTTCTTGATAAATCATCGACGCGACGTAAACGACGAAAGGTGGTGACTTAGTCTGTGGGAAATTTCGCGTGGCTCGAATCGTTTATATGAATAATCGGCGGTATCCGCGTGGTAAGATAAAAATAAAAAAGATAGCCGAGAGGAAGCGAGCGACGCGGAAAATGTTAGCGGAGTACGTTCGAAATTCCGTATAACTCATTTACCGTGCGGTTTGAAAACACTCGCAGCAATGTTAGGGGAATTCTCGACTGGAATTTCGACCTAATATAACGCTTTGTAAAGCTGCCGGTTTCATATCCCGCTTTCTTCCGCGCGCGCTATTTTTTTATCGGGGAATCCGCGGTAGCGTGATTCAGTGGGAAAGAGAGAAGGCGGGAAACGAGATGATGTTTCCGCGGGAATGTCTTTGAAAGCGCGATAAACTCGATGGAATTTAATCGTAGCTTTTTTAGCCACACCGTGATAAATCTGTAATGGAAAGCCGCGCCAGGGCCCTCTTGAAAATTGCAGGACGAACGAGCGAAACGAGAAAGCCCTCGTCGAGCCACCGTACCAAAGAAATCGAAACGAGAAAGAACCGACGCTCTCCCCTTCGTCAAATACACTCGATTGTTTAGAAGTGCCTGTTTGCGTTCGTTGCTCGACCTTACGAACCGCCATATGGATTCGTAGCTGCCAGCTACGAACGGCTTTGACAAAGCGATCGCGATCACGACCGTAAACCTACGAACGATTCGACGAAGAAAGAAGACACGTTCGTAAGATCGTTTATAGGCTAACTTACGAGCGTCTTTTGATCGATTAATTCGTATGTACGTCGCGAATTATTTCATTTCTATTTCATTCTTATTATAATAGCTTTTGTTATCTTCGTATATATCTAATATATAAAAATATGTTGTTATCGGAGTTATTCGATAATTAAATTATCGTCGTTTTGCGAAGTTAATTTCTGTTTCTGTTCTTTCGCGAAGAAAATTCATTGGAAAATCGCGCGATATCGCAGCCATGTTCGTTGGAGGCTGCGATCAGCGTCGTTTAATCACGACAACCGATCGAGGCTCGGTATCGCTTCGGTACGTAGGCGAAGGTACAACGCGTTCGCGAATACCGAGAGGAGAAAGATACATCCTAGACGGTTGGCTCGGATCCGCAAATCCGTCAGGCGACACCTCGCGCGACATGGAGAGTTAAACGAATTAAGTGACTCACGGTCCGCATCGCCGCATTACACCCATTACCTTCGTGCCATTGGGCGTTGTTGGAGCGCCGTGGCGCGCATTGGTCTAATTTCGTAAATGCGCCCTACCGCATACCGTTGCGTGTGGACGAGACGCGCATCGCACCCGTGTAAGCAGCAAGGTTACTACAGACGGAATTTCCGATTGGATCTCAGCCCGTATAATTTATCTTTTAGCGGGTTACGCGTGTGTCGTCGTCGCATTCGCCTCCATTCGCCTCGAGACTCCTTCGTACGATCGACGCGCCACGAGAAGCGAATTTACTCCGCGCTTGTAAAACTCTCCTCTGTGTGTGTGTGTGTGTGTGTGAGAGAGAGAGAGAGAGAGAGAGAGAGAGATCCAATTTAAAATTCTTCGAGTCGACGCCAATTATAACATTTCGGAGCTGGCAGCAACGTAGATCATTTTTTCGTTGGAATAAGGACACCGCTCGAAGGCAGGTAACGACGTTATTTCGTCGTGTTTCCGCTTACAGCGGCGTTATATCGCTATTTTTAAAGGAACGTTCTCCACGAGGATATTTTATTACGTCGTCGTGAGCGTATGCCCTAAGGAGAGGCCTCATTGTGCGCCGTGGTAAATGAAAGGCGATACGAATAAAATGAGTCGTATAAAGTGGATAGGAACCTTCCGTAAGGATAAGAATTACGGGCACGTAGTACCTACTTACTCGTTGGACGCGAACTTTTATCGACGAAAAAAAACCATCTCCGTAGCTTCGATATCATTGATACGTACTCCTTTAATTTACGAGCTTAACCCTTAGTGCCAGATGCAAAATTAGTCCCTATTCGAGAGGCATGCTCAGATGCATTGAAAACGCAATAATGACACAGTTGCATATAAAGGTGCGGTTGAAATTTACCGATTGTTATAAAAAAACTCGTGAGTGATGTATTCTAACGAAAGTAATATGTAGAGATCGGTTAAATAGCAGCAAAACAAAGCATGTTTTAAGTGGGATATGAATGTCATTGTGTTTTATGACTGTCGTGATTTAGCTCTTTTTTACGCGGACTATTGTTTTGCAAAAGACTCGGTTATTATCTAAACAATTAAGGAAACTTACAAATAACAATTGAAATTACCAACAAGTTTTATTTAAATTACCAAACAAGAACCATGTCTAAAACGGTGAATTAAATAATTTCTAAATCTTTTAAAAACAAATATACTTATTTCAATGGAGGCTGTCTTTTGATAACAGATTCATTTATTATTTAAACGATTAAAAAAAAGTTTTAATCGATAACGTAATGATTTTTTCTCTATATTTTCTTATATCTGAGGAAGTGGCACGAAGTGAAAGAAATGCTATCGTCGAGGAACCTAATTTAACAAAACGTCAATGTATAAATTGTGACGTCGACAATGCATCGTGCTTAGCTTTAAAATACATCATAAAAAATATGACAAATCGATCGGTAAATTATTAACTAATTCGTATAATATCACCTGATGTACTGAAGAAGCAAGAGAGGCGACGACCGATCGGCAGGTCTTCGATGTTCCATCCATGATTGCACTTCGGTTCACTACGCTTCACTTTATCGCACTGCACTACGCGACGCGACGCGACACGACGCAAAACACGCGTCGGAATTACGAATAT
>JAITYT010000326.1:830387-847929 GCA_025433975.1 Liostenogaster flavolineata
GGCGGATTATGAACTCGGTGGTATAAACGTCGTGCTCGCTGCCTCGTCGGTAATTAATAACCCCCGTTCCTTCTCATTGGTATTCTTTCCTCGTTAGGCGATGCCCGCGAATTCATTGGTCGTTTATCGTAGGCCATTTTGTCTTGAACGTCGCTTTGAAACTCGCTCGGTTTGCATATAACCGACGCGATTCAATTGTCGAGAAATTGAGAATCGAGAGAACCGCCAGCGTAACGACGATTTTACATAGAGAGCACCGAATTGCGTCGCGAGTGCCCTGGATTCGTCGGTAGAGAAAAGAAAAAAAGAAAAAAAAGAAACATATGTAAAATAAGCAAAGCGTCGATTCTTGACTCGAGCATGCTACTAACGCGAACTACGATAAACTGTTGCTCGATGAAGTTTGCAAATTGCACAGAGGCGACGGTTTATCTCGACGATGAGAGGTACAAACGTTCCTCGTACGAGCGATTCACGTGGGAATGGATGCGTCGCGTGGCAACGGAAAGCGGAAAGTCCGCGAGCTTTGTTTCATAAATTCGGGGAAGTTTCTCGTGCGGCCGTTGCTCGAGTGCCACTCGATTCGCATGGAATCGCATATTTGGCGGTGCTCGAAAGTATATATTCGTTTAATCGTCGTAGAGAGCCGAGAATCGTCGGATTCTTCAGAATAAGAATTTTCGAGGAACGTTCGGCGTCCTGCCGCATCGGTATCCATCTCGGTTTCGTTCCTTCGGATATTCGTCGCTATAAATTAACGACTAATCAAACGATCCCTTGCGAAACAGACGTTGATTTTGAGAAGAAAATTGTTATCGCATTGAGGATCGCTTAAGAAAATGTTTTCTTAATATGCAAATTTTTAAATAAGAAAAATGTTTTACACGATACCGTACTTTAAAAAAGTACTAAAAACTTCGGTGAAATTTATCTTTAAATAGAATTCTATAGTAATTATTACAAGACAATTTTTTTTAATAATGCCTATAATGCATCCTATTATACAATTTCTGAAAGTTTCACAAAAATTGCTTCATAAATAAAAAAGTTACGATGATTTACTATACGTATACTAATAAAATAGTCAAACATATGTTTGCATTTTTATAAGCGATATAAAGAATTGAAATAGATTTTGAAAAGGGTCATTTGACCCCGCTTGGTACGTTCAGTGTTAAATCCTCCTCCGTCCTTCGGTATCGACCTGCAATAATTCGCATCTCGGGCGTGGATCTTTCTTTCATGGAAATACGACGTAACGACGGCCGAAAGAGGCGAGGATACGCGTCCAGCCCTCGACCTGGCAACGTTATCGCCAATCGAGGGACTCCATATGCTTCGACGCATTCGCGAAGCATCGAGCAGGATAGCGAGGGTGAACGACGATCTCATCATCGATGAGCGTCGTTAATTCATTTCACGAGGCAATTTAGATAATCCCTCGGAGGTTATGTTTGGCTTAATCAAGGGGCGGGATCTCCTGTCCGTGAAACGACGAAGAAGGGGTTGCACGCGTCGCTTCGACTCGGACCTACTCGTTCGACTCGCTTCTGGTACCTCTCTCTCTCTCTCTCTCTCTTTCTCCTTTTTTCTCCTGTTCGTCGTAGTTTCCTCTCTCTCTCTCTCGCTTTCAGCGATTCGTCGCTCGTTTTGGTAGATTTCTTGGAGGGGTCGCGCGCGTTTCGAAGTCGTCGCATTATCGCACGGACTGGCGACGACTAGATTCTATCTCGTCTCCTGTCTCACCTTCGTCCCTCCGTTTTCGCGAGATCGAGAGTCTCCCGTCGGCGGAACGAAGGATCGATTAGTTGGACGTACGGTGACGTAATTTCAAACGGTTCCTCTTTCTTGTATCTCCCTTTTCCTTCCAATCGGATCGTACGAATCCAATTTATTTTCCGCGAGAGCGACGGTACTTTGGCTGTAACGAGTAATTTCAAGTAGTGTAGGGCACAGGCGTTCTAGCCTTAGAACGTCTAAACGAAACAAGCTAGAACGAAAAAGGGTCGGTCTTTTGACGAAGATGATAAAGACAAGCTGAGTGGAAGCCGGAGTGTGAAAACTGACGTTTGACGTCATTTTTTTATTATAGTAAATTTATTTGTATTATATAAATAATATTATTTTTGTTATAACGAAGTCTTACATATAATCCCATTCGATAATCAATGATAAATTACACATAATAAATGTTAATAAATGCTACAGCAAAATCAATATTTTAGTCGTAATGTCGGTATCGAATAAGTGTTGTAAGTATCGCAACATCGGAATTCTCTCGAATCGCGCGATACGTTTCCTCGTCTATGTACGCTGGTGTACGCCGACGTGCTGAGAAAGGTAATTCGAGCTACCTGGGACGGCTTAGGATTTCTAGGACCGACTGAAATTAGCAAGCTCTACTAGAATCGACTCGTTGAAGATATCCACGGCTCGATCCTTAGCTAATTCGGCGCGGTACTAATTCTATCGATCTTTTATCCGTTTCATTATTTATCGTTTCCATACGTCCTTCGACATACTTTTAGAAATAAAGATATCGTTCTTTGCAAGCTTCGATGCTTTATCGATAAAAGCGGAAGAAATTTACGACCGTATCGCAATGACGATGAAAATCTTGATTTACGAACGATGTCACAAAATCCGTTCGGCGTGAAACGCGCGCGGATATCAGAGCCAATAACTATGAACAACGTTCGTTCCACTTAACATTCTAATCCGTGCGCGCGTACGCCGATTCGATCGGTATTCAAGCCGCGAAATATAAAACTACTAAATCCGAATAATTCGACTCGTAATTTTCCGGAGCGTGAAGATTTAATTACACATCCGTTAGAAATGGAGCGTGACTCGCGATTAGCCTCGATCGCGCCACGTGGCTCGAGATAGTTAACCGCTCGTATCGATCGAGCGTAACTCGCGCGTCCAGTTTGAAGAGAGCGTGGGCGCGCGTAGATCAGTCCCCCTCCCCTCGGCACTCGTCTCGCGAGAACGGCGCCCTTTTCTCTCATCCAACCCTTTCTCCTCACCGTCGATGGCGTCTCGTCGTTGCACCCTTGCAGCGACGTCGTTGGTACGATTTTCGAAAGGGGTGCTCGCGTAACTCGTCGCAGAGCTCGCGCCTTATCTCGCCTTCGGACCGCGTCCTTGGGAAATCAAGGGACTCCCTTCGGTCGTCCGTCTCCTCCATTTGCATAAACACAATTAGCTGCTCTCATTGAATTATTCAAAACGTTTCGATCTATCGGCGCGGACAGGCCGCATTCGAGCAGTGAGTTCGAGGCTCCGTATTTCGAACGACGCTCGTATCGCCGCCATCGCCGGTCGGAGTATCGACCGGAGAGATCGCGCCCTGCGCTTACGCTTGCAACGAGATACGAGATCCGACGTTTCCACGGATAAGACGAGTCCATTCACTTTCGATCGGTTTTCGTGGCGTAATCCGTTGAACGACTCTTCCTAGTCGGCGATAATAATAATATTTCGGCTCGAATCACACGGTCGTAAATCGCCCCATCCGAAGGTTAACCCTTTCCAAGGGAAACGTTTTTCCCCCATTTTAAAATTGGCGATCGTCGTATTTAATTACAACCTTGTTCGCATTTTGTCAAACAGAATGTCAAAATTGAACGTATGTCGAACGCAATTACGTAAACGGGAACGTTTAGAAAAAAAAGAATAGAAAATTGGACGAATAATATAGGTAAAAGAAATTGCTTCGCAGAATATCGTAATTAGCGCATCATTTTGTATAGTAATTTTATTTCACTATTTTGTATTATTTTAGTTAAAATTTTGTTAACTATAGTAAATACCAATAAATAAAAAGCATTGCATAATAAGCCCAACTATAATTTGTGTTACCTTTATAGACCACCGGGAAAAATATTTTCCATAAAATTAACAAAAGCTATCCATTGTTATGTATTTTTCTTATAATTTTTATTTATTCTACGTCAAAGCAAACTAAAATAAACAGTTACGTACTAATATTTACTCTTAGCAACCTTATGGTCCTGTAAAGGTTAAAATAAAGCCGATTTCTGCCGACTATCGATCGAAAGTTGGAATCTTCTTAGCCGATCGATCGTATAACGTATTTATGCGACGACGAGATTTTCCAAAGGAATAATCGTCGAATCTAAACGAAACCACGATCGTCCTTCCCGGTTATTCGTCTATTGCCGTCCTACCTCCGGAACGATGTCGAATCGAATTTCCAATCGCCCTTTTCTTCTTACTTTTTCATCCTCCGGAGTTCCTTCCTTCGATGTCCATTCCCGTCGGTTTGATTAATCGTTCCTAAGGGTTTAAAGAACGATCGCTCGATGAGAGATTTTCAAAGCGCCACTCCTAATCCACTCGATTATTTCGTGGTAACGTACCATACGTTATCGCGCGCTTAAGACCGCGTCGCAGCCAGAGGCAAGACGCAACGAGACGTACAAAGCCGACTAAATTATCCTCTGTTCACGCCGAGAGCGCAACGAACGAAGTTTTGGACGCAACGAGCGCGGAAAAGAGACTTTCGGATACAAAAGCGCGATTTCTTAGCTCGAGAAACGACTTGAAAGCAAGAATCGTCGAGACCTCCTCGCGACGATGATCGACGTCGAATCGAGGACCGATAAAAGAAGCGCTGGGAAAAAAGCGCTTCTCGACGAAATCGTTCCTTTCGCGCGTGAGGTTCTCGTTCCCTCGTGACAACGAAAAGCGAGGCGTCGTCGCGATCGTCGAATCCATTAAGACACCGGCGGCGTCGAAAGATCGAAAAAAACGATCGTCGTCGTCGGTGTGGGTTGGTGGATGGATACAGGGACGAGTAACGACACGACCGAGAGGCAGGTGAATAGATTGACGGGTGAAAAGGCGCGAAGCGTCCTAGTAGAATCGATCCTTCGTGGAGAAACGATGCCACGTCATGGGGCGGGTGAGCACCAGCCACCCTCCGCTCGGCACCTTGGCCGAACCCATCCTCTCGGAAGAGGAGAACGACGTTTCGCACCCCGGGCTCCCCTTGGCGGAACGAAGCGTGTTTCCCGTGCTCGCCGCGTGAAATTTAATCACCTCCACCCGGGAGTCCGTGAGTTAGCCATGGGGTTCGTCGGCCGCGAAGTTGAGCCCTCTTTCGGTCGCCTACGACGCACCCCTCCGCCGTCCCCAATAATATTGACGGATGACGGCGACGACGACGATGATGATGCGACTTACGGCACTCGGCCCACCTACCACGCGATGCCCCGTTCGATTTCTTCTCGAGAGTGCGTCTCGATGGTGCGCGGAACCTTCCAACGAAGGACGAGCTCCGTTTGAGTGCAACGCCGTGCCTGTGGGCAGATAAACCTAAAGGGTATTTCCCTGTAAATAGAAACGCTTCCTTCCACCGGGACCGAAAAGGTACGAGGCAACTCGACGGGAAAACGGTTCACCGTTTGGTTTCTCTTTACGCGTAAAGTCACGGTGTACATCTGCACTTTGTAGTATTGATTTTAGCTGGTCGGCTATTTGTACGGTTTACAATCTTTCGGTGAACGATTAATTGTTGGAGCTCAACGCCATCCCTGCGAACATGTAAACCTAAAGGGTGTTCCCTTGTCAGTAAGGATGCTTCCCTCCAACAAGACCAAAAAGGTACGAGGCAACTCGACGGGAAAACGGTTCACCGTTTGGTTTCTCTTTACGCGTAAAATCACGGTGTACATCTGCACTTTGTAGTATTGATTTTAGCTCGTCGGCTATTTGTACAGTTTACAATCTTTCGGTGAACGCTTAATTGTTGGAGCACAACGCCATCCCTGCGAGTATGTCAACCTAAAGGGTCCCTCTAGCAAGATCAAAAAGGTACGAGGCAACATAACAGGGAAACGGTTCAGTTCACTTGGTTTTTCTTTAGACGTAAAGTTACGGTGTACATCTGCACTTTGTAGTGTTGATTTTAGCTCATTGACTTTTTGTGTAATATACAATCTTTCAACGAACCATTAATCGTTGGAGTACAATGCCACTTCTACAGGCAGGTAAACTTGAAGGATTTTTCCCTGTAAGTAAAAACGCCTTCCTCCACCAGGACCAAAAAAGTTTGAGGCAGCCAGCGGGAGAACGGTTCGGTTCGATTGGTTTTCTCTTGCACGTAAAGTTACAGCATACATTTTCACTTTGTACAATTCCTTTAGCACATCCACTATTTGTACTATATACAATCCTTCTCGATCGACGTATCGTGGAAAAAAGCATTCGGGAGAGTAATTTCTTTGAGAGTTTAACGGCAACGACTTTTTTCCCGTCTCGTCGGAGAAACGTGATTTACGTGCGGCGTATAGCCTAAGAGAGAACCAACGCTTAGATACGAGCTTCCATCGAACCTCGAAATTTTACGACATTGGCGTAATTATCTAGCAATAATGGTGTGTTATTAAATCGTTGGGAGGTGTTTCGGAGGCTGAGAGGTACGACGATGCTTTTAAGCTCGATCTTACGGCAATCCAGAGACTTTTTTTTCCCGAGCGAAGTGATATCGATATTCGATCGTTTGAAGGGCTCGATAGGAGCGCGTTTACGTTGCCGTTAAACTCGACGTCTTATTATCCAGCAAGGACAGTACCGTCGTTTCGTTCGCGTTTTCTCCGCGCGGATCTCGCGATCGATGGAATATCGACGATCCTTTGCGAGCTCTCGTGGCAGGAACGAACGGACGAGGCGCGCTAGGACGACGAGTTACGCGTCGCGAGATAGAAAAAACACAGGGGTGAAAATCGTCGCGACGTTACGACGGAAATGGACGCTCGTCGTTGCGAGTTTCTCGTCGTGGTCGACTCCGACCGACATACCAAATATTATTCCACGACAATCAGGTTCTCGAAAACTTTTTCGCCCGAATGCGGTGCGGCATGCGAGTGACGCAAGGTCCTCGCGACGCCTCTTACTATTTTCGTAACCTTTGGCAAATATCTTCCACTGTGAATCAACATGTCGCGCCGTGTTTTCACTGAAAATATACGGTGAAATTGAATACGATTACGAACGATTCCGTTTGACGCTGACTAAACCGTTCGTATGAGCGTTCGAGCTTTTTTCCATTTTTCTTTTTTCTCCTTCCTCGACGTCGAACTGCTCCCCGAGAATTTTCAAATTCCCGGCACACGTTCGGCTCGTGGGAACGATCGAGAATAACCTACGAGTCGATAGTCGAGCAACACGGTCGATCGCTTCCGTGTCTGTTGAGGATTTCTTCTCTTATTCAACAACAGGTAAAGAAATCAGCTACGGCTGGCGAACAATTTATCTATTATCCGAAATCCATTTTCTGTACAAGTTGAAATTCTTTTTACTTAAAGAAGTAAGCGTTTCGCTTAACATTTTTTAATTTTGATATTTCGTTTGGCCCGTAAAAACATTTTTTTGTTTTCAATCCGATCCAGAGGCAAAAACTCGCGCAACTCATTCACCGTACACTCGCGTAACCACGTTTCGACCGTATTTACTACGTATCCCTTTTGCAGAAGCAACTAAACCGCGTATTTCTTTTTTGCTGCCTCCAAGCAGCACTTCCTTGTAATTCACTCAAGGTTCGCTCTCGCAAGAGAGGCAGCCTAAAGGTAGTTGCTCCCTGTCGAAAATACTATACAACTATAGGAAAGGTCCGAGGAGCTTTATTATCTTCAACAGCGTCGAATCCGGCGAATTTCGAAGATCACGTACCGTACCGAACATTGATAATTTTTCGACGCTTTTGAAAAGCCGATCGAACGCGCGGTTACTCTCGTTACGTCGTTCGAGAGTCGTGTCAATTTCTGATCGTGCCGGTCGACTGTGGAAAGAAAGGAAAAAAGAAAGAAAGCAACAACGAAAATAACGTGTTCTTCGTGAGCCACTTGCACGCTTACGTGCAAACGTATCGTTAACGAAGTCGAATCGCGACGGCGTAAAACCGGTCGAAATCGCGATCTTGGGGCTAAATCGTCCCCCGAAAGAGCGAACGTGACCCGCGTTTAAAAGCTGCGTCTAATCGTCGCTCGTTAAGACGACGTTGAGACTGGCCTTCTTGGCGCTTCGGGAGCGCGACAGGTGAGCGACGAAAGAGCCGAAGAAACGAGCGAAAAACGAAGGGAAAGAGAGGCTCGCGGATAAGCGAGGCAGACAGAAATTTAATATTTCACTTATAATATCTTCTCTCCGATCTGGTCGCGACAGCTCTGTAAGTTTGAAATGAAAATGCACGCAGGCAGGGCCACCAGACCTTCTTCCTTCGGCCCACCCTCGCCACCCCCTCCCCCCTCCATCCCCATCGTCACCACCGATGGACAGCCCTTATAAATATTCAGAACGGAACGCGAAATAACGCGACACGCGAAACTAAAGGCATTTCTTATCGTTCCACGGACGAATCGGCCCTGCGTTTGGTCGTACAGCGCGTTATCTCACGCAGTCCGCCTTCGTATTGACCGCCTCGTGCCTTTCCCTTTTTTCCTCTTCGTCTTCTTCTTCTTCTTCTTCTTCTTCTTCTTTTATTTTTATTCCGTTCTCTTTCCTCGCTTTTCGTGCTACGATCGTGACCGATTTCGCTCTCGGTCGCTTTCCTCGCGAAATTCGTCGAAGATACGCCCTCGACCGCATCCTGAAAGGGATCTCGTTGCCAGAGCACGACTTTCGCTCGTTCGCTCGCGCGACGGAACGTTCACTTCTTTCGACGGACGCTAGAATCTACAACGCGAGTTGACCCTTCGCGACCGATCGAGTTTCGAAGCCCCATAGCGCGACACGACGGCGCACGCGATACGCTAATCCGCGATCGATGATTCTCCTTCGACTTGGATCGGCCACGATAAGTAATTAAATAATTATTATTTATCGGAGCGCAGGGATACAGGAACGAAGATTAATATCGTACGGGACGCGAGCGTCGCGGAGCATCACGTGTTACACGCTTAAAACGGATTACCTCGTACAAGGAGGCGTTCAGTGGCAGGCGAAAGTCCTGCGTTTTTCTTCGTCGTAGAAGCTGTGTACAGGAACAAAATCGTTTTTAATAATTATTCGTCGCGGTACACTGTGTCGATCTTTTGTTAATTTTTCCTTCGAATGTCGTCTTCTTCTTCTCGCTGCTCTATTTTTCTTTGACACGGTGTTAAAGCAAGTTCCACGATTCATATACGATTTCTAGGGTGTAGACGTTCTAGCCCTAGGACCCTTAAAATGGCACGCACCTGAACTGCACGCGAGTGCGTTTGTGGTAACCGCGAAAAAACAAACCGTGTGTATATGCGTACGCACGTATGTAACACATCGGCTGATAAGTTTCCGGTCCGACAGACAGATCACGCCACAAATACGATATTAATATTTTTTTAGAAAGTAAAAATAAACTCTACGAATTTGTATACGATGCTTCGATACGAGATGCTACAATATACGAGAAATCGAGGAAAGACGAGAAAAATTCCGATCGCTAGACTCGAGAGCACCTTTCCGTGCAATCGGGAAATAAACAGAGACAACGGGACAACGCGCGTTTCGAAAAGAAACGGCAGAATATGCCGTAGACGGCGGGACATTTGCAAATTAGGAGAAAGCGTACGAACGAAACAACGCGCGCGTGCCGTAGAAAATCGCCGTACGGTCGGGAGCGTCGTTCGCTAGGCCAGGATGAAAGTGCATAGGCACGTCCGATCGTCGGTGCCTTCTCTCCCCAATGGTCACGGCTTCGACGAGGCAACGCGCTATCTGCGTCATATTTATTCGCGCCACGTATTTATCCCGCGCAACGATCCCTCCTCCATGAATTCGCATGGAACTCTGCCGGTCCATTGGTCTCGAAACGAGACGCGAGACGAAACGATGCGCGTACCTCGCAAAGAGAAAGAAAAAAGAAAAAAAGAAAGAGAAGGAGAAAACGCATCTCGTAGACAATGCAGACGGCGCGCAGACGAAAACACGATATTTTTTCGATCGTTTTCGCGACCTCGCAATCGACGCGACGAAGCAATCGGGAGGATTCTACTTCGCGTTCGCAGCACCCCACGGATACTGTCACGCTCGCTTTTTCACTCTTTTCAACCCCTTTTTCTCCTCTTCTGTTTTCCTTTTCAAACCTCCTTTCTTTTTTTTTCCTCTTTTTCATTCCACCTCCCTTTTCAACGGTCCCCATCGCGATCGCTTCTCCGCTCTCGTCGTAGCCATCGCCGCAGTCGTCTCTCTTGGTCGCTTTACCGGCGAGTATCGCGCGTTGACACATCGCGTGTCGGTCTCCCGGCCGTTGGAAACGTCGCCTCGGCATCGGTGGCAAGCGTTCGCGCGATTCACGTCTCTCGCATACCGGTTATAATAACCGCCGGGCAAAATAGCGAAACGCAATGCGCCCGCGGGCAAACGACGCTCTCTGTAACGCGCTCGCCGCTTCGTCTGTGCATTGACGTTCGCGCGTTTTGCTCCATTTGCGCGCCGACTCTCTCTCTCTCTCTATCTCTTCCTCTGTCTCGCGCGCGTTCGAGTTTTAACGAAGCCGTCAAACGCATGCCGCGCACTTGGAACGAGCGCGCCAAAGAAGTCCCGCGTGCATAGATTACGCATCGACGTAATACGCGCGTATAAAACGCGCTCGTTCCGCCGCGTGACGCTCCGAAACCTACGGAAACGGCTACGGAAATAATTCCACTTGCTCGAACCTCGAGCCAGAAGGAGACGAGCGTCGAATTATTGCAAACGCGTCGATCGTTCTTCTTGGGATCTACGATTTTATTTAATTGGGAGTTCTGAAACTCTGCGTGGAGAGAACAGGTAAGAGTCGATACGAGTTGGTCGCTAGTCGGTTGCTTGCTCGGTGTAACGCGCTCTGCTTTAACCTCTTCGGCTGTCATTTATTAGTTTACAGCTGCCGACGCCTTCTATTAGGATGTCCCATAAGTTTCTCTCCTTTTTCTGATATGAAATGAATACACGATGAGAAAGAAACTTTCGAGCCGCCCAAATACATCGGGCACGGATCTAATCGTTAGAACAAAGTATGAAACAAGTTATTGATAAATCAGTTACGCGGAATATCGAGTGTTCATATTACTCTGTCTGGGAACTAGAAGCAGAAAAATAATTCGGCAATTCTTAACAACATTGCGTTGACGATACAATTGTGGGATTGAAAGGATTTAGAATTGGGCTATTCACACGTACACACACAGAGTTAATGTGTACAGTCACAGTATTTATTTAATAATGCCACGGAGTGCGACGCTTGCTTCGTACTATGCTGAACGTACTTTAGAAACGTTACTGTTCCACGCTCAATACTCAACACTCCTCTATAATCTCTACTACAACAACAACAACAACAACTTCAACTGCAACTAATCCTCGCCTTGCTCCCTGCGCTGCTTTGACATCTTTACCCCCGACCTACCGATATGACCGGTCGCATGGTCACAGTGCGTTCGACACGTCACGACCTCGTCGTAACTGGCTGTCATAAATAGCCAATCCTACGTAATCATCCAATTCTGCAGTCGTGGTCAATTATCGATCACACGTCTGAAGTTTTTAGTCGATTCGAGAATAGTCCTACTTCGGTATTTTTCAGTGGATCTCTGTAAAAATACCATTTCTTAATTTTGTAAATTTATTCTGGTATTCTGTTTATTATATTCCAATAAATGCGTATCTATCGCTGTAGTGTTCTTATATTCATTTACCCCACGGGATTTCCGAACACGATATTTTCCTGGAATGGACGTCCATTGCGAACGATGTTAATAAAAACGGTGCCTTTGATCAGCGAGTTATCGACGATCGTAGCTCGGCGAACGAACGAGTGCAACGAGATGTAACGTTAATTCGTCGACTGTCCCGAGGATCGTCGGTTATCGACGTCTTATTGACTCGAGTTTCGCGCGATTGCCGTTCGATAATTGAATTGGAATATTTGATTAATTTTTCACGCGTTAATTACGGTGATTCTTCGTCGTTCCACGTGCAAAGCCTTTGAGCACGAAGCGGCTTTCCACTCGTAGCGTGTAAACGTTGAATTTAATTCGGTAAAATAAACGAAACGGTATTTATCGCGGTTACTGAAAATATACGTAGTATGAAACGAGAATACGTTGACGCGTGTCCATTGAAAAAGTCTCGTGATACGAAAACCAAGATCGATCCAAGATAACGCCTCCATCGAGGGAATTACCTCGCGCTTTGACCATCTACCGTCGAAACTGTTAAATTTCACGCTTCCCTGAAGCTCGCGTTCGAAATTTGACTGTTTTTTTAAACGTTCGACTTTCGCGGTGTCGTAGAAATATCAAAAACATCGATACGGTTTGTTTTTGTTTTTTTTTTTATTCGCACGACTGCGAAACGTGGTCAGTTACGTCGACCGTTTGACACGTTTAAGTTTGATGCGGCCTTTACGCGTTCGCGCCTGCGACCAACGTCGAAACGATTTTTCGTTCGGTCGCAGGTTGGAAACGATCGCGATTAATCGTACTTTCGTTTTGCGCTCTCGTTAGTCGCTTCGCTTATCCGTTCGCGTTCTCGCGTTGAGAGTAATTTCATCTTCCTGTTCTTAATTCGTACGTAAGTTTCTACGCCTACGGTGCGGCGAATTATGTTCTTTCATGTGCACCGTTCACGAAGACGCGGTTCTTGTAATTACGTTTGTAATCTTCGTTGCAATTTTTGACTTGGCGGCACGCGAACGATTACGAACGATTTTCCTTGTATAATTTCCAGAAGGAAGTGCGCGTTTGTAACTATGGTACTTGCCCGTATCGTGCCGATAGCAGTTGCGTGTCCAAGCGGAGGCCGCGATATATCGATATACAAGATCGCGTACGAGTAATCGCGGCAAGGGGAAGAACAGTACGTCGCTCGTGCGACTCCTATTGTACCGTTCATTAATACATTAGGTTGGTGCGTATGGAATGTCGAATTTTTAAACGAATATAAAATATATAAATTCGACATTTCATGTGCGTCAAACTAATATATTATTCGTAATATATTATCGACGATTGAACGAGATCATTGAGCAGGAGGTAGTCGAGTAATACATGAAAGAGTTTATTATAAGAGAAATAGTGAAGACTAATACCAATTACACCCAACTCTTTCTTTACACGATTTTGAAATCACACGGTTCACCGATAAGAACAAATACACTTTTTTAGACGAATTTTTTGTTCTATTAGGTTGTCCGAAAAGTAATTTCTTTTTTTGCACGATTTGTAAAGAACGTATCTACGTACGTAAAAAAGAGAGTTGGGTGTATAGTAAACGCATTCAACGTCAAACCGACTTGTTTTTCGATTCCTGGACACGCCAGATTACGCAACACACACATACATCCATACGTACATGTATACACACAGTGCGTCCGTCGAGGGACCTTCAGCGGTTACTACACGCACTTCGTGCGATAAAAGTCACGTGCAATCCAGGTGCGTGCCCTTAAAATGGCACGTCAAGGGTTCTAAGGCTAGAACGTCTACATGGTTTAGCGGCAGTCGCTTAACTCGTACGACTCGGCCGTTTCCGTTTCTTCGGTAAAACGAAGATAAGTCGTAAATCACACGTAATTCGTTCGAGCAGCACGACTACGTTAAAAAGTTTTACGTCGATCGTGACGAACTCCAACGATCGAACAGAGCGTGAATTTACCGTTCTCGTTGGCGTGTCCTCGAGAAATCACCGATCCATCGATGATAAAGGAATCTCTCGATGCAAGAGGCGTTCGATTCGTCGCGATGCAACGACAGAATTAAGGTTACGGGTCAAGTGAGCCAAGTGGGCTAAGTGATCATAATCTAGAAAATAATATAGCAAGACCTTTGACAGTGACGGTAAATGATACTCGGAAATATCATTTTACGTCGTCACGTTGCCACGTAACAACCTTGTTCAAGGGATCTATTATTGCGATTTAATGCTGGACTAAATTTCGCGATACGAACCGTTAACCTTGTTCTTTCGTTTTCTTCTCTCTTTTTTTTTTCGTCTATCCCGTGACCGTCGCTCGTTCCTTACGTTATTCGCACGACTTCGCGCGACTTACAAACTTATTCTTCGAGGCGCGCAACGACACAAATGGAGAAGGTTATCGCCGGTCAGAAACACGTTGCAACTCGGTACCGTGCCTCAAACGATATTTTATACCGAAGTAACTACCTTCTTACGAAAGTTTACCCCTTCGGTTCCAGCCATTTAAAAGTTACGCTCGTCCGAACTCGAGCGCATAAATTATAATTGCTGCTTTGCCACGATTCGTCGTCTTACCTCGCCATTCGATCGCACGACTTTTTCTCGCGCGTTCGCGCGACATCGTCTCCTTCTATTTACATACCGCATTTAAACAACGATACCATCGCGATAATTCGTTTTCTTCATCTATTAACCTACCTTTCGATCTTCGCACTCTGCAAATTAAAAGTGAGACTGCGCGCACGCAAAATACGGCGCTTCGGATATTCCATATTTTACGATACACGGGAGTGCTCCAACCACTCAGAAACACATTTTTCCGAGCTCTTCCGGCCCGGAATACTTCTAGCCAATCGCGTAATTCACCAAGCGAACACCGCAACGAATTAATCGATTTCGAACGACTGTCCGTCGTACCGTCCAAGCGAAGTGTCCTCTTCGAGCGGATCAAATCCGCTTTCTTCCACGTATAATAAATACGTAGCTTCTCGCACGTTCTATTTAAATAACTCGATAAAAATTGACAAATTTTTCGATGTCTTTTGAACCTTAGAGCGAGAGAGTCCGCGAGCGAGTGTTCCAATAGTTTAATTTTTATCGCATGCATTCGATTAGTCGGTTCCAATTTAAACCTCACTTTCATACCTCGGTTTCTAACTATACAATTATCAAATCATTAGACGCAATGCAGTATCATTTTGTAAATTAAATTAAATTAACGCATTAAACACCGCAAAGAAATTTGTAAGACATTCGCCTGAGACCGCACGTTTTTGGGCAAACTCGTACGTTCTGAAATCAACACAACTTTGTCATTTATGAAGCAATTTTTGCGAAACTTTCAGAAATTGTACAATAGGATGCACTTTGGATATTATTACAAAAAATTGTCCTATAATAATTATTATAAAATTCTATTTAAAAATCAATTTCACCAAAGTTTTTTATTATATTATATATAGTTATTATACATCAAAAGTGCTTTATCCATAAGTCCACGTAAGAATCTGAAACTTCGTGGATTTGACATATTTTCGGCATATTTTTTCCCTAAATAATTCATTTCAACTCGGCGATTGAGCCGAAACATCTGGATCCGATAGCGCGCGTATAACCGATTGTTCGCGCGCTTCGCTTTCCAAGCTTGCGACGTCACAAGCGGATAAAAACCGCGCGACCTCGACGTCGCCGATTTCATCGAGAAGCAATCGGTATCTCGTCGATGCTGCTCGATGTCCGCATCGATTAACGCCGACACGAGGCTCTCTTACGTCGCGACTATCGTACGGAGGCAAACGGCTCGGCTCTTTCTCCGCGTCGGTAAGAGTCGGAACAATATCGAGGAAAGTAATCGAACGAGCTCGTGGGTGCTCTCGAAGCAACGGTGATAAAGCGCCGGCTGGCGCGCTACGACGCCGCGGCCATTAAAACCAGTACGTCGGCTATTTGTACGGGTTAGGCCCTCGACTGAAATTTATTTTCAATCCCGAGCGCGCGGCTGTATCTTTCTCTCGGCGCGAGGAGAGCGAAGGCAGCAGAGCCTGGCACGAAAATACTGCAGCCGCCGGGCAACGAAGCCGAGAAGCCACCGAATCGTTTTTGCGAAACGATAAGACGACGTCCACGCGTTACCAAGGCTTCGAGACGTTTTTAATCTTTAGGTCGAAAGAAAGAAAGGTTCGAAATCGCGATCGATACAAATCTTGATATGAGTTCGATGTCGAACGACGACGTCGATTATTTTTCCTTCGTTGCAATTACAAAAGCATAGGCGATAGAAAAGAACCTTGAATGTAAAAGCTGTCCCGTTTAATGGAACTGTCTTCCGCTAAAAAATTAAAATCTACATAAAAAGGAATATTATTAAGTATCCTTATATGGATATATTAAAAAAAGAAAGAGTAATAGATTAGTTATCGTTTAAATAATTAAAGTAAAGTTATAAACGAAATATATTTATAAAAATACGTGGCACTATAAGTGCTAAACAAGATGCATCGGCGAACGTCGACGCATAGAAGGACAAGGGAGCAACGACGATGACCGTGTTACGCGGTGAATTATAAATGGAATTCGTGGACGTTTCGAGAGAGCGACACGGTGTCGTAATCGTAACGAAGAAGGAAATCGCGCGCCCGACGGGACGCTCGTGGAATTTTGAAGGAAATGGAAAAGAGGAAAGCATCGTCCTTCGAGGGAGAAGAAGTTTGCATGCGCGAGAATTCGCGTTATTTCATGTTTTTATTATGTACGTTCGGCGTCGTCTTTCTCTCTCTCTGTTTCGCACTCTCACACACACACACACACACACACACGCGCATACGCACAGACAGACGCAGGCTAATCTACGCGAAATAAGGACGCGCGTCTTTCACGGTAACGCGTTGGAGCGGGCGAGCGAGCGGAAGCCGTTCGAGTGTGCACGAAGATATCTACCGTGTCCCTATATCCTCGATTTCCTTCGCGGAAGAACGGAACTATCGGGAGATTTACTCGCAAGATGGAAAACGCTTCGTCCTATGGATTTTATCGACCGACTCCTCGAATGCAAACTCCGTTGTCGTTAGTTCTCTCCGCTGAGAATAAACGTGCGATTTTTTGCGCGACGAGGAAACGTAAAGGATAGAACGGGACTTATGGGATTTCCCATGCGTCGATCTATCTCGCGGCGGTATAGGCGATCGCGGTGCCGTTTACGAGATCACGCGAGATCGAAGCCTCGCGTATCGATCGATCGACGAAGACGATCGTTCCTTCGGTTTGTACCGACGTGTCGCGTCGCTCGGCCGATCTTCCCTCCGTTTCGCGATTTACATACGTACATCGCCGTTGAAGGATTTCGGTATCGCTTTTGCCACGATCGAACCACCAAACGCGTCTCCAACGAAACTCCTAGAATAACTTCGATTATCGTTGCGTATTCGTAGCGTAAAATATTTTTTTTTTTCCATCGAATCGCGACGGTCGCGACCGAAGGCAAAACGACGCATTAAAACGATCTATTATTTAGAAACTTAACGAATCTAATTCAAAGTATTTCCTGTATCGACGGAGGAAACTTTTTTCGAGCAACTCGATAACTTTATACTCAAACGAGCGAATTTGAAATTCGTAAAATAGCTATTCGATTTTTAACCCTTTGGCCTGCACGCCATTCAGCTGTTCAGCCGTGTACCCGAACTGCTGCAAAAGCTATACTTTTCAAGACATGTACATTTCGGTGCAACAAAAGGAATTGTGAAATAATAAACAACGTTTGGGTACAAAAAATAGTAATTTTAAGACATCCAAGGCGTAATCATAATCAATAGGTTGTAATAATAATACGCGGCATCTTATGCACAAATTCCTCGCCACGAGTCAG